>JASUUJ010000132.1:0-449381 GCA_030449895.1 Citrus mangshanensis | reverse complement strand
GGTATTACTTACGTTCCAGTTACGTATTGCTTGCCAAAAATAGGCGCTGGCACAGCCACGCTTAAAAATAACTGCCGAAAGGCGGGGGTTCCAAGTTCGTCTTGCGGAAAAAGGCCTGGCGCCAGATTGGAAGGCTACCTTAGGGGAGTGGGGCTGGCCAACTATCGCGGACTCAGAATGGCCTTGAGACTTTGGCGGCAAACCTCATGTAAACAAACCGGGCACAGCGCGCCCATGCTAACCGAAGGCGAAGAGGTTAAGTTAGTCAGCGGAAAAAACCGCGGGTGGAGCTATAGCCTTGAAGTGCGACTGGCCAACTTCGTCCGCGGACTTCGGAATGAGTCTGAAGAGACTGCGGCGACCTCAAATCAATGTGTGCCAAAAATAGGCGCGAACTGTAGCATAAAATCTTCCTTGAGTGGGGCGCTCTGGGTCGTCCACCTCACGGAAGCCACAAAACGGGTGGGCTATAAGCAGCAGGGTGAGGCTGGCCATAATCCGCCCGGACTCGGAATCGCCTTGATACTGAAACAGCCTCAGTGTGCCAAAAATAGGCCACGGAGCACAACCCAGCCTTAAAAATAACAGCTCAAAGGCCGGGCGCCACGTTCGATCAACGGAAAAAGACTAAGCAGGTTGGCTATAGCCTTGTGAGGGGGTGAGGCTAGCCCGCTAATCCGCCCCAGTTCAGGCCAGCGCGAGCTTTGCGACAACCTCCATGTACTAAAAAATAGCGCGAGCTGGCGCTAATAACTGCCAAAGGCCGGGCGTAAGTTCATCAAGCGGAAAAAAGCCTAACAACGGGTGGGCTATAGCCTTGAAGTGGGGCTGTGCTCGTCATGGACTGGAATGGCATGACATACAAATGGCGGATTCCATGTACAAAAATAGGCAGCGGTCATACCAGCATCCCATCTTCGCCGAAGGCTTGGGGTGCCAAGATGCGTCAAGCGGAAAAGAGCCCTAACTCGCGGTGGGCTCTGGCGCCAGAGGAGTGGGAGCGTAGCCGTCCAGCGGTTCGGAATGGCGATACTTTTCAGCGGCCTCCGTGTACCATCGGCTGCGATCCCACAGCCGCGCCAAAGTGTTTCGCCGAAGGCCGGGCGCAAGTTCTCCAGCGGAAGCAGCCTGGCAAGCGGGTGGGCTATAGCTATGGGGGTGGGGATGGCCGACTTCGATCCGCGCCGGACCGGAATGGAGCCACTTTTACAGCCCGGCCTCCGTCTGTAAAGGTAGGCGCAGGCACGGCGCAGCTCAAAAATAACCGCCCGAAGGCAGGCGCCAAATTGTCCAGCGGAAAAAGGCCACAAAAGCGAATTGAGCTGGCAGAGTGCAGGCTGTAAACTCGTCCGCCGGACTGAATAGCAGCGCGATGTTTTTGGCGGCCTCCGTGTACTTAAATAGGCTGCAGTCGCCTTACGTGCCATCTTTCGCCGGCGAGAAGTCAAGTTAAATCCATGGAAAAAAGGCCACAAAAACTGGTGGGCGGCTCACGCGCTAGGGGGTGGGGCTGGCCAACTTCCTCCGCGGACTTCGGAATGGCGACGCAACAAGACTTCTGAATGACCTCAGTGTAAAAATAAGCCCACGGACACAACCGCTTATGCCCTTGAAGGCGGAAGGGCTGGATGATCAAGCGGAAAAAGGCCCTATACAAAAAACGGATGAGGCTATAGCCTTGGGGTGGGGCACAATAGCCGTCATAAGGATTAGATAATGCAGAGACTTTGCAGGCCTCGATGTCTCGAAAAATCAGACATGCACTAAATAATCTTCCCTTGGCAGAAATAATTGTCCATGGAAAAACCACAGCAGGTGAGCTATAGCCTTGGAGAAATTAGGAGCTGGCAAGCCAGCAAATCCGCCCGGACTCGGAATGGCGAGACTTTCGTGCGGCCTCATCAATGCCAAAAAAATAGGCGCCCGGCCACAGCATCAGAAACTCTTCGCCGAAGGCGATGGCGCCAAGGATTAAATCCAGCGGAAAAAGGCCTGGCAGGTGAGCTATAGCCTTGAAGTGGGCTGGCCAACCGTCCTCCGGACTCGGAATATGGCATGATCTTTAAGGCGACCTTAATCTATAATAAACTGCAGTCCTGGCAGCCACTCTTTCTTGAAAGGCAGGGCGCCCTAGCTCGTCCAGCGGAAAAATGCCAGAAAAGCAGGTGGGCACCATAGCCTTGGGGGTGGGGCTGGCCAACCGTCCGCGGTTCAGATACTCTGCAGGCTCTTTGAGGCGGCCTCAGTGTAACAAAAAATAGAAGGCGCAGTCCCGGCCGCCCAAGCTCAACCCTTCCCGAAGGCCCAGAGCCAGTTAATCCCAGCCCAGGAAAAGAGACCACAACTCTTTGGGTGGGCCTTTATAACGCATAGAGGTGGGGATCATGCTCCGTCCGCCCGGACTGGAATGACGGGAACTGCAGCTGACCTCCGTGTGGCAAAGAAAAGGCGCGGGCATACGCTGTGCACATCAACAGCCTGGCCCAGGCTCAGGATCGTCAGCGGAAAAAAAGGCACAAGCAGGTGGGCTATAACTTGTTGAGGAGGTGGGGCCAGCCAACCTAAATCCAACCACGTGCTCAGATGGCGCGAGACTTTGCGGCGGCCTCCGTGTGGCAGAAAAGAGACAGCGAACTGTAGCTGTGCACAAAAATAACAGCCTGAAGGCCGGGCGCGCCAAGTTCGTCAAGCGGAAAAAGCCCTACGCCGGGTGAGCTATAACGCATTGAGGGGGTGGGAGCTAGCCAACAAATCCGCCCATTACTCGGAATGGCGGGACTTACCGCGGCGACCTCAGTGTGCAAAAGCAGGCGCGAACTGTCGGCGCCATCTTTCTTGAAAGCCCAGGTAAAGGTCAAATCCAGCGAGAAAAACCTCCGGGTGACTATATGCCAGGGTAAGGGCTGTGCTTAAATCTGCAGGACTCGAATGGCGCGAGACTTACCGAGTAACCTCATCAATGAAAGCGCGGGCATACTTCTGCTGAAAAGCCAACAGCCAGAAGTCCGGGCGCCAAGTTCGTCCTGCGGAAAAAGACAAAGCGGGTGGGCTATAGCGCGAAATTGAGGCTGGCAACAAATCCGCCCGGACACGGGTCTGCCTTGAGACATTCGCGGCAGTCTCAAATGTGCCAAAAGTATGGAAGAGTGCTTAGCCAAAAGCATACTATGAAGGTAGGAAAAAAATGGTCATCATGGGAAAAAAGGCCTACAAAAAATGGTGGTAGCTATAGCAGCAGAACGTATTACTCTTGGGGGGGGCTGGCCCAATCCGCGGACTCGGAATGGAATCTGCGAAGAGACTTCTGCGGCAGACCGTGTGCCAATATTAAATAAACCAGAACACAGCAGCGCCAAAAATAACCGCCCCACTTGAAGGCCGAGGGCGGCAAATTAATCCACGGAAAAGACAACAAAAGCAGCTGCTTGGTGAGCTATAGCCTTAGGAGGTGGGGCTGGCCAACAATCCATGATTGGAATGTGTGAGAGACTTCACGAAAGCGGCCTCCATGTGTCTCCAAGAAAAAGTCCGCCTGCTGGCATTACGCCAACGCCAGCGGCGGAAACGGCGTAATTCGTCCAAAGCGGAAAAAGGCCACAAGCGTGGGCTATAGCCTTGAAATTCGGGGCTGGCTTGCCGTCGCGGACGGAATGTAGCGAGAGACTTTGTAGGCAAGCCTCTGTGCTACCAAAAGAGGCGAGACACAGCAGCGCCAAAAAAATACTCCCGCCGAAGGCTGGGCGTCAAGATTCGTCAGCGGAAAAAGGATTACAAAACAGGTGCCAGGCTATGGCAGCCTTGGGGGTGGGGCACAGCCAACTTCCTCCGCCCGGACTCGGAATCAAGCGGACACCCTGCGGCGGGCCTCCGTGTACCAAATAGAGGCCAGGGACACAGCCGCGCCAAGCCAAAATACCGCCGAAGGCGGGGCACAGACCGTCCAGCGGAAAAAGGCCTGGCGGGTGGGCTGCCAGCTTAGGGGAGTGGGGGCTGGCCCGCCTAAATCCGCGGTTCGAATGGCTTGAGACTTTGCGAGTGACTCCGTCAAGTGTGGATGCAGGCACAGCGGCGCCCAAAAATAACGCCCGAAGGTGGGCGCCAAGATTCATCCAGCTGAAAAAGGCCTGTGGGTGGAGGGGCTATAGCCTTGGAAGTAGGGCTGCCCGGCTCCGTCCCGCGGACTCGAATGGCGCCGGGCGAGACATTGCGGCTGACCTCGATAATGCCAAATAGGCGACGCGAACACAACACTTTTAAAAATAACGCCGTAAACCGTAGGCCTGGCAAGTTCGTCCAGCGGAAAAAGGACCCTGGCGGGTGGGCTATAGCCTTGCAGGGGGTGAGGCTGGTAACCAAATCCGCCCAGTGCGGACTTTTAGGAATGGCGGCGGACTTCTGGCGGCCTCGTCAATGCCGCCCTCTAATAAGGAGCGCACAGGCACATGTGCCCAGCGCCCAAAATATTTCGCCTTAGAGTCGGAAGCTTATGCCAAATTCATCCAGCTGAAAAAGGCCACAAATGGTGGGCTATAGCCTTAGGGGAGTGGGGCTAGCCAACTTCGTCACGGATTGAATGGCGCGAGCACCACTTTGTAGGCGGCCTCCGATGTGCACCAGAAGGAGCGCTGGGCATTGCGCCCAAAAATACTTACCGCCGAAGGCAAAGGAAGCCAAGTCAAAGTCCAGCGGAAAAAGGACAAGCTGCAAAAAACAGGTGGGCTATAGCCTTGAGGGGTGGGGCTAGCCAACTTACGTCCGCCGGACTCGGAATGGCCTTGAGACCGAGCCCTCCGTTTAAAAGGCCTTGAGACACACTTAGCAGCAAAAATATCGCCAGAGTCAGGGGCACCCAAGTTCGTCCAGCGGAAAAAAGGCCTAAAAGCAGGTGGGGCTCTGGCTTGCCAAAGGGGAGTGGGGCCAGCTGGCCAACCAATCGCCGGACTGGAATGAGCGTGTAGACTTTGCAGCAAGCCTCATGTCTCTCATCAGGATGCAGGCACAGCCGCGCCCAAAATAACCGCCGAAGGTCGAGCTCAGTTCATCCAGCTGAAAAAAAGCCCACATGGGTGGGCTCTAGCCTAGAAATGGGGGAGTGGGGCTGGCGGCCGCCGTCCGGTGGACTCGGAATCGCGTATGTGAGACTTCTGCGGCGGCCTCGTGTGTGTGTACAAAAAGCCCATGGAGACACACCGCCACCCAAAAATAACATACATGTAAGCGTGGCATCAAGTTCGTCCAATGGGAAAAAGCCACCAGCAGGTGGGCTGTTATAGCGCTGCGAAGTGGGGCTAGCCCTAAATCGCATGGACCGGTTGGAATGGCGCGAGACTTTGCGAAAGCGGCCTCCGTGTAAAGCCGACCCTTGAATAGAGCGCGGGCACAGCCGTAACCAAAATAACTCCACCCGAAGGCTTGGGGCTCCAAGTACGTCCGAGGCGGAAAAAGGCCACAAAACAGGTGGGCTATAGCCTTGGGAGTGGGGCTGCTAGCCAAGTCCGTCGCGGACTGGGAGTGCAGCGAGACTGCGGCCCGGCCTCCATGTCAAAAATAGGCTGCTGGGCTGACCGCACTTCGTAACCCTTGAAATCCAGGCGCAGAAGTTTGTCCAGCGGAAAAAAAGGCCACAAGCAAGCGTAGGCTATACCCCTTGGGGGTGGGCTGGCCAACCGTCCGCCGGACTAGGAATAGCGCGAGACTTCTGGCCGGCCTCCGTGTGCCAAAAATGAGGCCGCGAAACAGCCCCGCGCAAAAAACCGCCAGAGGCTGGGGCGGCAAGATTAAATCAGTGGAAAAGACAACAAAAGCGGGTGAAGGCTATGGCCTTGGGGGTGGGAGCTGGCCAACCAAATCCGCGGTTCGGGATTGAGTGCAATGGGAACTTTGCGACAGCCTCCGTGTGCCAGAAGAGGCCGCAGGCATTGCACAAAAATATCTTGCCCGAAGGCGAAGGCGCCAAGTTCGTCCAAGCGGAAAAAGGCCACAAAAGCGGTGAGGCTATAGCCTTGGTGGGCTGGCGTCGCCCGTCCGCCGGACTGGGAATGGCGCGAGACTTACGGCAGCCTCCGTGTGTACCCAAAAATAGACGCGGACACAGCCGCACCCAAAAATATCTTTCATAGCACCGCCCGTGAGCCGTGGCGCCAAAATTAGTCCAGCGGAAAAAGGCCCGCAAGCGGGTGGGCTATAGCCTGCTTGAGGGTGGGGCTGGCTCGCCGTCCAGCAGTTGGATAAGCGCGGGAGACTTTGCGGCGCTCCGTGCTCTAAAAATAGGCCGCGAGCACAGGCAATAGCCATAAACTACGCGAGGCCGGGCTCAAGTACGTCCCCGAGGCGGAAAAGGCCACAAAAGCGGGTCCGGGCTATAGCCCTGGCAGGGGTGGGCTGGCCCGGGAACGGGGCCGCGCTTAATCCGCCCGGACTCGGAATGGCCTTGAGACTTTCTGGGGCGGCGGCCTCATTAATGTACCAAAAATAGGCGCGGACACACATAAAAATAACCGCCAGAAGGCCCGGGCGCCAAGTTCGATTAAATCCAGCGGAAAAAGAAAGCCACAAAGCGGGTGGGCTATAGCCTTAGGGGTGGGGGCTGGCCAACCCCGATCCGCCGGACTCAGGAATGGCATGAGACTGCGGGCGGCCTCCGTGTGCCATAAATAGGGCGCAAGCACAGCCTTCAAAAAAACCCTTGAAGAGTCGGGCGCCAAGGTTCATCCATCGAAAAAAGGCCACAAAAGCGGGTGGGCTATAGCCGGCATGTAGGGGAGTGGGGCTGGCCGACTTCGTCCATGGACTTCCGGAATGGCGCGAGACCTTGCGGCGGCCTCGTGTACCCAAAATAGCAAGACGCGAGGACACAGCACTTTCCTCCCGGCAAGCAACGCCGCCCGTAGGCCGTGGCGTCAGGAGTTCGTCCAGCGGAAAAAGGCCACAAAAGCGGGTGAGCTATAGCCTTGCCGGGGGTGGGGCTAGCCCACTTCGTCGCCGGATTTGGAATGGCGCGAGACTTTGCGAGCAGCCTCCGTGTACCAAAAATAGGCCACGGGCACAGCCATGCCAAAAGTAACCGCCATCGAAGGCCGGCAGGGCTCCAAGCGTAAAATCCGGCGGAAAAAGGCCACAAGCAGGTAGGCTATAGCCTTGCTTGGGGAGTGGGAGCTGGCAACTTCGTCGCCGGACTCGGAATGGCTAGGAGGCTAGGAGGAGACTTTGCGGCGCCTCCATGCTTTACCAAAAATAGGCCCAGCGAGACATGCAGCGCGTAAATACTCAAGCCCGAAGGCGGGCGCAAGTTCGTCCAGCGGAAAAAGGCCACAAAGCGGGTGGGCTAGCCTTGGGGAGTGGGGGCTGGCCAACAAATCCGCCCGGACTCGGGAATGGCGTGAGACTTTGCGGCGGCCTCCAGCGTGCCAAAAATAGGGCCGCCGGCACAGCGGCAAAAATGAACCGCCGAAGGTCGGGCGTAAGTTCATCCTGCTGAAAAAGGCCTGGCAAGCGGGTGGGCTGTAGCCTTGGGGGTGGGCTGGCCAACAAATCCGCGGACGGAATGGCAGACTTTGCGGCGGCCTCTGTGTGCCAAAAATAGGAGCGCAGGCACAGCGCCTTAAAAATGCTCCGCCGAAGGTCGGGCGTAGATTCATCCAGCTGAAAAAGGCCAAAAGCGGGTGGAGGCTATAGCCTTCAGGAGTGGGGCTGGCCAACTCGATCCGCGGTTTCGGAATGGCAGCTTGAGACTTTGCGGCGGCCTCCGTGTGCCAAAAATAGGATGCAGGCACAGCCCGCGCAAAATAACCGCCCGAAGGTCGAGCCAAGTTCATCCAGCTGAAAAAAGCCCACAAAAGCGGGTGGGCTATAGCCTTAGGGGGTGGGGCTGGCCAACTTCGTCCGCGGACTCGGAATGGCGTGAGACTTTGCGGCGGCCTCCGTGTGCAAAAATAGGCCGCAGGCACAGCCGCAACCAAAATAACCGCCACGAAGGCAGGCGCCAAGTTCATCCAGCTGAAAAAGGCCACAAAAGCGGGTGGGCTATGTGGGGGTAGGGCTGGCCAAGTCCGCCGGACTCGGAATGGCCGCGAGACTTTGCAGCGGCCTCGTATATGCCAAAAATAGGGCCAGGCACAGCTTGAGCCCAAAATAACCGCCGAAGGTGGGCGCCAAGTTCATCCAGCTGAAAAAAGGCCAAGCGGGTGGGCTATAGCCTTGGGGAGTGGGGCTGGCCCGACTTAAATCCCGCGGACTCGGGTGCAGCGAGACTTCTGCGAGGCGGCCTCCGTCAATGTGCCAAAAATAGGCTGCAGGCACAGGAGTTAGCCCAAAATAACCGCCGAAGGCCGGTGCATGGGATCGTCAGCGGGAAAAAGGCCACAAAAGCGGGTGGGCTATAGCCTTGGGGGTGGGGCTGGCCAACCGTCGCGGACTCGGAAGGTCGCGAGAATTTGTGAGCGGACCTCCGTGTGCCAAAAATAGGCCCAGGCACTGTCAGCGCCCAAAACTAACGCCTTGAAGGCCGGGCGCCAAAATCGTCCAGCGGTAAAGGCCACAAAAGCGGGTGGGCTATAGCCTTGGGGAGTGGGGCTGGCCAACAAATCCGCGGACTCGGAATGGTGCGAGACTTTGCGGCGCTTCCATGTGCCAAAAATAGGCGCGGGCAGAGCCGCGGCCATCCCTTGAGGCCAGGGCGCCAAGTTAGTCCAGCGGTAAGGCCACAAAAGCGGGTGGGCTATAGCCTTGGAAGTGGGGCTGGCCCGCCGTCCAGCGGACTCGGAATGGCGAGACTTAGTGGCCCGGCCTCCGTGTGCCAAAAATTAGCCACGGGCACAGCTGCGCCAAAAATAACCGCCCGAAGGCGGGCGCCAAGTTCGTCCAGCGGAAAAAGGCCACAAAAGCGGGTGGGCTATAGCGGCCTTGGGGGGGTGGGGCTGGCGAGCTTCCGTCCGCGGACTCGGAATGGCGCGAGACTGCCGGCCTCCGTGTGCCAAAACTAGGCGCAGAACTGCACAGCGCAACCAAAAATAACCGCCGAGGCGGGGCTCAAGTTCATCCGAGGCGGAAAAAGGCCACAAAGGTGGGCATAGCCTTGGGGATTAGGCTGGCCCGCCGTCCGCGAACTCGGAATGGCGTGAGACTTGCGGCGGCCTCGTGTGCAAAAATGGCCGTGGCACAGCGCTTGGCGCCCAAAATAACGCCGAAGGCGGGGGTGACTGAATTCGTCCAGCGGAAAAAGGACACAAAAGCAGGTGGGCTTTACCCTTTGGGGTGGGGCTGGCGCCGCAAATCCGCCCGGACTCGGAATGGCGCGAGACTGCGAGTTGCGTCCGTGTAAAAAATCGGCCGTGGGCTTTGGCACGTAACCAAAAATAACCGCCGAAGGCCGGGCGCCAAGATCGTCCAGCGGAAAAAGGCCACAAAACGGGTGGGCTATAGCCTTCAGGGGAGTGGGGCTGGCCGACTTCGCCAAATCCGCGGACTCGGAATGGCGCGAGACTTTGGCGGCCTCCGTGTGCCAAAAATAGGCGCAGGCACAGCCACAACAAAAATAACCGCCCGAAGGCGGGGCTCCAAGTTCATCCGGCGGAAAAAGGCCACAAAGCGGGTGGGCATAGGGGGATTAGGCTGGCCCGCCGTCCGCCGAACTTCGGAATGGCGTGAGACTTTGCGGATTAGCCTACGTGTGCCAAAATAGGCCTTGAGCACAGCCGCGCTTAAAAATCTTGCCGAAGGCGAGGTGCCCTGGTTCGTCAGCGGAAAAAGGACACAAAAAGCAGGTGGGCTTTACCCTTTGGGGTGAGGCTGGCCCGCCGTCCGCGGACTCGGAATGGCGCGAACTTTGCGAGTTGCGTCCGTGTGCAAAAAAATAGGCCGTGGGCACAGCGTAACCAAAATAACCGCCCAAAGGCCGGGCCGCCGGATTCGTCCAGCGGAAAAAGGCCACAAAAATGGGTGGGCTATAGCCTTGGGGGTGGGGCTGGCCAACTTCAAATCCGCGGACTCGGAATGGAGGCGAGACTTTGCGGCGGCCTCCGTGTGCCAAAAATAGGCCGCAGGCACAGCCATAACAAAAAATAACCGCCGAAGGCCGGGGCTCCAGTTCATCCGGCGGAAAAAGGCCACAAAAGCGGGTGGGCATAGCCTTCAGGGGGTTAGGCTGGCCACCGTCCGCCGAACTTCGGAATGGCGTGAGACTGCGAGCGGACTACGTGTGCCAAAAAATGAGCACTTGAGCTGCGCCTTAAAAATAACCGCCGAAGGCGGGCGCCTAGTTCGTCCAGCGGAAAAAGGACACAAAAGCGGGTGGGCTTTACCCTTTGGGGTGGGGCTGGCCCGCCGTCCGAAGCCTCGGAATGGCGCGAGACTTCGCGAGGTGCGTCCGTGTGCAAAAAATAGGCGTGGCACTGCCGTAACAAAAATAACCGCCCAAAGGCGGGGCATAAGTTCGTCCAGCGGAAAAATGCCACAAAAATGGGTGGGCTATAGCCTTGGGGGTGGGGGTGGCCAACCGTCCGCGGACTCGGAATGGCATGAGACTGCGGCGGCCTCCGTGTGCCAAAAATAGCGCAGGCACAGTGCGCCCAAAAATAACCGCCCAAAGGCCGGGGCGCCAAGTTCGTCCAGCGGAAAAAGGCCACAAAAATGGGTGGGCTATAGCCTTTGGGGGTGGGGCTGGCCCACTTCGTCCGCCGGACTCGGAATGGCGCGAGACTTTGCGAGTTGCGTCCGTGTACCAAAAATAGGCTGCGGGCACAGGTTAGCCCAAAAATAACCGCCCGAAGGCGGTGCATAAGTTCGTCAGCGGAAAAGGCCACAAAAGCGGGTGGGCTATAGCCTTGGGGGTGGGGCTGGCCAGCCCGTCCGCGGACTCGGAATGGTGCGAGACTTTGCAGCGACCTCCGTGTGCCAAAAAAATAGGCGCGGGCACAGAGTGCGCCCAAAAATAACCGCCGAAGGCGGTCGCCAAGTTGTCAGCGGAAAAAGGACACAAAAGCGGGTGGGCTATACCCTTGGGGGTGGGGCCAGCCATCTTCGTCCGCGGACTCGGAATGAGCCGAGACTGCGGCGGCCTCCGTGTGTAAAAAAGGCGCGCACAGCAAAAATAACCACCCGAAGGCCGGGCGCCTGGTTCGTCAGCGGAAAAAGGCCACCAAAGCGGGTGGGCTATAGTCTTGGGGAGTGGGGCTGGCGACTTCGTCCGCGGACTCGGAATGGCATGAGACTTTGCGGCGGCCTCGTGTACCAAAAATAGGCTGCGGGCACAGGTTAGCCCAAAAATAACCTTGAAGGCAGTGCGCCAAGTTCGTCCAGCGGAAAAAGGCCACAAAAATGGGTGGGCTATAGCCTTGGGGGTGGGGGTAGCCAACCGTCCGCCGGACTCGGAATGGCGCGAGACTTTCGGCGGCCTCCGTGTGCCAAAAATAGGCAGGCACAGAGTGCGCCAAAAATAACCGCCCAAAGGCCGGGGCATAAGTTCGTCCAGCGGAAAAAGGCCACAAAAATGGGTGGGCTATAGCCTTGGGGGGTGGGGGTGGCCAACTTCGTCCGCCGGACTCGGAATGGCGCGAGACTTTGCGAGCAGCCTCCGTGTGCCAAAAATAGGCCGCGGGCACAGGTGTGCCCAAAAATAACCGCCCAAAGGCCGGGGCGCCAAGTTTGTCCAGCGGAAAAAGGACACAAAAACGGGTGGGCTTTACCCTTTGGGGGTGGGGCTGGCCCACTTCGTCCGCCGGACTCGGAATGGCGCGAGACTTTGCGAGTTGCGTCCGTGTACCAAAAATAGGCTGCGGGCACAGGTTAGCCCAAAAATAACCGCCCGAAGGCCGGTGCGCCAAGTTCGTCCAGCGGAAAAAGGCCACAAAAACGGGTGGGCTATAGCCTTGGGGGGTGGGGCTGGCCAACTTCGTCCGCCGGACTCGGAATGGTGCGAGACTTTGCAAGCGACCTCCGTGTGCTAAAAATAGGCCGCGGGCATAACCGCGCCCAAAAATAACCGCCCGAAAGCCGAGGCGCCAAGTTCGTCCAGCGGAAAATGGCCACAAAAACGGGTGGGCTATAGCCTTTGGGGGTGGGGCTGGCCAACTTCGTCCGCCGGACTCGGAATGCCGCGACACTTTGCGAGCGGCCTCCATGTGCCAAAAATAGGCCGCGGTCACACCGCCCAAAATATGGCCTCCCGAAGGCCCAGGGCGCCAAGTTAGTCCAGCGGTAAAGGCCACAAGCAGGTGGGCTATAGCCTTGGGGGTGGGGCTGGCCCGCCGTCCCGCCCCGGACTCGGAATGGCGCGAGACTTAGTGAGCGGCCTCTGTGTGCCAAAAATTGGCACAGCCGTGCCCAAAATAACCACCGAAGGCAGGCGTCAAGTTCGTCCAGCGGAAAAAGGCCACAAAAACGGGTGGGCTATAGCCTTGGGGGGTGGGGCTGGCCGACTTCGTCCGCCGGACTCGGAATGGCGCGAGACTTTGTGAACGGCCTCCGTGTGCCAAAAATAGGCTGCAGGCACAGCCGCAACCAAAATAACCCCAGGCGGGGCTCCAAGTTCATCCAGCGGAAAAAGGCCACAAAATGGTGGGCATAGCCTTGGGGGATTGGGCTGGCCCATCCGAACTTCGGAATGGCGTGACACTTTGCAAGCCGCCTACTTGCCAAAAAATAGGCCTTGAGCACAGCCAAAAATAACCGCCGAAGGCCGGGGTGCCTAGTTCGTCCAGCGGAAAAGGACACAAAAAGCGGGTGGGCTTTACCCTTTGAGTGCGGCTGGCCCGCCATCCATGGACTCGGAATGGCGCGAGACTTTAGTTGCGTCCGTGTGCAAAAAAATAGGCCGTGGGCACAGCCGTAACCAAAATAACCGCCGAAGGCCAGGCGCCAAAGTTCGTCCAGCGGAAAAGGCCACAAAAGCAGGTGGGGCTATAGCCAGGGGGTGGGGCTGGCCGACTTCGTCCGCCGGACTCGGAATGGCGCGAGACTTTGCGAGCGGCCTCCGTGTGCCAAAAATAGGCCGCAGGCACAGCCGCAACCAAAAATAACCGCACGAAGGCCGGGCCGCCAATTTCGTCCGGCGGAAAATGGCCACAAAAACGGGTGGGCTATAGCCTTTGGGGGTGGGGCTGGCCCACCCGCCCGGACTCGGAATGGCGAGACCATGACGGCCTCCTTGTGCCAAAAATAGGCCGCGGGCAATGCCGCAACCAAAAATAACCCCCCGAAGGCCGGGGGGCCTATTTCGTCCGGCGGAAAATGGACACAAAAACGGGTGGGCTTTACCCTTTGGGGGTGGGGCTGGCCCGCCGTCCGCCCGGACCGGAATGGCGCGAGACTTTGCGAGTTGCGTCCGTGTGCAAAAAATAGGCCGTGGCACAGCCGTAGCAAAAATAACGCCCAAAGGCCGGGCCGCCAAGTTCGTCCAGCGGAAAAATGCCACAAAAATGGGTGGGCTATAGCCTTGGGGGGTGGGGGTGGCCAACTTCGTCCGCCGGACTCGGAATGGCGCGAGACTTTGCGAGCGGCCTCCGTGTGCCAAAAATAGGCCGCAGGCACAGGTGCGCGCAAAAATAACCGCCCGAAGGCCGGGGCGCCAAGTTTGTCCAGCGGAAAAAGGACACAAAAACGGGTGGGCTATACCCTTTGGTGGTGGGGCCAGCCATCTTCGTCCGCCGGACTCGGAATGAGCCGAGACTTTGCGAGCGGCCTCCGTGTGCCAAAAATAGGCCGCGCGCACAGCCGCGCACAAAAATAACCACCCGAAGGCTGGTGCGCCAAGTTCGTCCAGCGGAAAAAGGCCACAAAAACGGGTGGGCTATAGCCTTGGGGGGTGGGGCTGGCCCACTTCGTCCGCCGGACTCGGAATGGTGCGAGACTTTGCAAGCGGCCTCCGTGTGCCAAAAATAGGCCTTGAGCACAGGTGCGCCAAAAATAACCACCGAAGGCCGGGCGCCAAGTTCGTCCTGCGGAAAAAGGCCGAGAAATAGGGGTGGGCTATAGCCTTGGGGGTGGGGCTGTGCCAACTTCGTCCGCGGACTCGGAATAGTGCAAGACTTTGCAGTGGCGTCCGTGTAAAAATAGAGCCGCAGACACAGCCGTAACCAAAAATAACCGAAGGCCGGGGCAAGTTCGTCCAGCGGAAAAAGGCCACAAAAATGGGTGGAGCTATAGCCTTGGGGGTGGGGGGGCCAAATCCGTCGCGGACTCGGAATGGCGCGATACTTTGCGGCGGCCTCCGTGTGCCAAAAATAGGCAGCGAGGCACAGCCCACGAAAAAATAACACTCTTAAGGCGGGTGCGCCAAGTTCGTCCTGCGGAACAAGGCATCAAAAACGGGTGGGCTATTGCTTTTGGGGGTGGGGGTGGCCAACCGTCCGCGGACTCGGAATGGCGCGAGACTTTACAAGCGGCCTCCGTGTGCCAAAAATAGGCTGCGGGCACAGCGCGCTAAAAATAACCGCCCGAAGGCGGGCGCCTAGTCGTCAAGCGGAAAAAGGCCACAAAAGCGGGTGGGCTGTAGCCTTAGGCGGTGGGGCTGGCAAATCCGCCCGGACTCGGAATGGCGCGAGACTTTGCGGCGGCCTCCGTGTACATAAAATAGGCTGTAGGCACAGAGTGCACCCAAAAATAACGCCCGAAGGCCGGGCGCCAAGTTCGTCCAGCGGAAAAAGGCCACAACAACGGGTGGAAGGCTAACCTTGGGGGTGGGGCTGGCCCAAACCGTCCCGGACTCGGAATGGCGTGAGACTTGCGGCGGCCTCCGTGTGCAAAAATTGGCGCAGCCAGCGCAACCAAAATCGCCCGAAGGCCGGGCTCCAAATTCATCTGGCGGAAAAATGCCACAAAAGCGGGTGGGCATAGCCTTGGGGGTTAGGCTGGCCCGCCGTCCGCCGGACTCGGAATGGCGCGAGACTTTGCGAGCGGCCTCCGTGTACCAAAAATAGGCCGTGGGCACAGCCGCGCCCAAAAATAACCTCCCGAAGGCCGAGGCTCCAAGTTCGTTCGGCGGAAAAAGGCCACAAAAAGGGGTGGGCTATAGCCTTGGTGGGTGGGGCTGGCCAATCTCGTCCGCCCTACTCGTAATGGCGCGAGACTTTGCGAGCGGCCTCCGTGTGCCAAAAATAGGCTGCGGGCACAGCCACAGCCAAAAATAACCGCCCTAAGTCTGGGGCGCCAAGTTTGTCCCGCGGAAAAAGGCCACAAAAACGGGTGGGCTATAGCCTTTAGGGGTGGGGGTGGCCAACTTCGTCCGCCGGACTCGGAATGGCGCGAGACTTTGCGAGCGGCCTCCGTGTGCCAAAAATAGGCCGCGGGTACAACCGCGCTAAAAAATAACCGCCCGAAGGCCGGGGCGCCTAGTTCGTCCAGCGGAAAAAGGCCACAAAAACGGGTGGGCTACAGCCTTGGGCGGTGGGGCTGGCCGACTTCGTCCGCCGGACTCGGAATGGCGCGAGACTTTGCGAGCGGCCTCCGTGTACATAAAATAGGCTGTGGGCACAGGTGCACCCAAAAAAAACCGCCCGAAGGCCGGGGCGCCGAGTTCGTCCAGCGGAAAAAGGCCAGAAAAACTGGTGGGCTATAGCCTTGGGGGGTGCGGCTGGCCAACTTCGTCCGCCGGACTCGGAATGGCGCGAGACTTTGCGAGCGGCCTCCGTGTGCCAAAAATAGGCCGCGGGCACAGCCGCAACAAAAAATAACCGGCCGAAGGCAGGCTCAAATTCATCTGGCGGAAAAATGCCACAAGGTGGGCATAGCCTTGGGGGTTAGGCTGGCCCACTTCGTCCGCCCGGACTCGGAATGGCGCGAGACTTTGCGGCGGCCTCCGTGTACCAAAAATAGGCCGTGGGCACAGCGCCCAAAATAACCGCCAGGCCGGGCTCCAAGTTAATTCGGCGGAAAAAGGCCACAAAAGGGGTGGGCTATAGCCTTGAGTGGTGGGGCTGGCCCGCCGTCCGCGAACTCGGAATGGCGCGAGACTTTGCGGCGGCCTTCGTGTGGCAAAAAATAGGCAGCAGCGCCCAAGAATAACCGCCGAAGTCCAGGCGCCAAGTTGTCCAGCGGAAAAAGGCCACAAAAGCGGGTGGGTTATAGCCTTGGGGGTGGGGCTGGCCAATCCGTCCGCGGACTTGGAATGGTGCGAGAATTTGCGAGCGGCCTAAATATTGCCAAAAATAGACGCGGCACAGCGCGCCAAAAATAACCACCGAAGGCCGGGCGCCAAATTGGTCAGCGGAAAAAGGCCACAAAAGCGGGTGGGCTATAGCCTTGGGGGTGGGGCTGGCAATCTAAATCTCGTCCGCCCTACTCGTAATGGCGCGAGACTTTGCGGCGGCCTTCGTGTGCCAAAAATAGGCTGCTTGGGCACAGCCGCACCCAAAAATAACCGCCCTAAATCTGGGGCGCCAAGTTTGTCCAGCGGAAAAAGGCCACAAAAACGGGTGGGCTATACCCTTGGGGCTGGGGCTGGCCAACTCCGTCCGCCGGACTCGGAATTACGCGAGAATTTGCGAGCGGCCTCCGTGTGCCAAAAAAAGGCCGCGGGCACAGCCGTGCAAAAAAATAACTGCCCGAAGGCGGGCGCCTAGTTCGTCCAGCGGAAAAAGGCCACAAAAACGGGTGGGCTATAGCCTTGGGGGGAGGGGGTGGCCAACTTCGTCCGCCGGACTCAGAATGGCGCGAGATTTTGCGTGCGGCCTCCGTGTACCGAAAACAGGCCGTGGGCACAGGTGCGCCTTAAAAATAACCGCCTTGAGGCCGGGCGCCAAGTTCGTCCAGCGGAAAAAGGCCAGAAAAGCGGGTGGGCTATAGCCTTGGGGGTGGGGCTGGCCAACCGTCCGCGGACTGGAATTACGAGATATTGCGGCGGCCTCGTGTGCCAAAAATAGCCGCAGGCACAGCCGTGCTAAAAAATAACTGCCGAAGGCCGGGCGCCTAGATTCGTCCAGCGGAAAATGGCCACAAAAGCGGGTGGGCTATAGCCTTGGGGTTAGGGGGTGGCAACCGTCCACCCGGACTCGGAATGGCGCGAGATTTTTGCGGCGGCCTCCGTGTACGAAAATAGGCCGTGGGCACAGGTGCGCCCAAAAATAACCGCCCGAAGGCCGGGCGCAGTTTCGTCCAGCGGAAAAAGGCCACAAAAGCGGGTGGGCTATAGCCTTGGGTGGTGGGGCTGGCCAATCTCGTCCGCCCCTACCGTAATGGCGCGAGACTTTCACGGCGGCCTCCGTGTGCCAAAAATAGGCTGCGGGCACAGCTGCACCCAAAATAACCGCCCTAAGTCTGGGGCGCCAAGTTTGTCCAGCGGAAAAAGGCCACAAAAGCGGGTAGGCTATACCCTTGGGGTGGGGCTGGCCAACCGTCCGCCGGACTGGAATTACGTGAGACTTTGCGGCGGCCTCCGTAATGGCAAAAATAGGCACAGCCGCAACCAAAATAACGCTCGAAGGCCGGGCCGCCAGTTCGACCCGGCGGAAAAAGGCCACAAAAGCGGGTGGGCTATAGCCTTCGGTGGTAGGGCTGGCCCCCTTAAATCCGCGGACTCGGAATGGTGAGACTGCGAGCTGCCTCAGTGTGCCAAAAATAGGCTGTAGGCACACCGCACCCAAAAATAACCGCCCTAAGTCTGGGCGCCAAGTTTGTGCAGCGGAAAAAGGCCACAAAAGCGGGTGGGCTATACCCTTGGGGTGGGGCTGGCCAACTTCCGCCGGACTCGGAATTACAGCTAGACTTTGGCGGCCTCCGTGTGCCAAAAATAGGCCGGGGGCACAGCCGTTCCCAAAAATAACGTCCCGAAGGCCGGGGCGCCAAGTTCATCCAGCGGAAAAAGGCCACAAAAACGGGTGGGCTATAGCCTTGGGGGGTGGGGCTGGCCAACAATCCGCCGGACTCGGAATGGTGCGAGACTTTGCAAGCAGCCTCCGTGTGCCAAAAATAGGCAGCTTGCAGGCAGAACCGTGCCAAAAAATAACTGCCCGAAGGCCAGGCGCCAAGTTCGTCAGCGGTAAAGGCCACAAAAGCGGGTGGGCTATAGCCTTTGGGGAGTGGGGCTGGCCGCTTAACCCGTCCGCCGGACTCGGAATAGCGCGAGACTGCGAGTGGCCTCTGTGTGCCAAAAATAGGCTGCGGGCACAGCCGTACCAAAAAATAACCGCCCTAAGTCTGGGGCGCCAAGTTTGTCCAGCGGAAAAAGGCCACAAAAACGGGTGGGCTATACCCTTGGGGGGTGGGGCTGGCCAACCGTCCGCCGGACTCGGAATTCGCGAGACTTTGCGGCGGCCTCCGTGTGCCAAAAATGAGCAGGCACAGCCGCAACCAAAATAACGCTCGAAGGCGGGCGCCAAGTTCGACCGAGCGGAAAATGGCCACAAAACGGGTGGGCTATAGCCTTCGGGGTGGGGCTGGCCCACTAAATCCGCGGACTCGGAATGGCGCGAGACTTTGCGAGCTGCCTCCGTGTGTGCCAAAAATAGGCTGCGGGCACAGCCGCACCAAAAAATAACCGCCCTAAGTCCGGGGCGCGAAGTTTGTCCAGCGGTAAAAGGCCCCAAAAAGCGGGTGGGCTATACCCTTGGGGGTGGGGCTGGCCAACTTCGTCCGCCGGACTCGGAATTACGCGAGACTTTACGAGCGGCCTCCGTGTGCCAAAAATAGGCCGCGGGCACAGCCGCGCCCAAAAATAACTTCCCGAAGGCAGGGGCGCCAAGTTCATCCAGCGGAAAAAGGCCACAAAAACGGGTGGGCTATAGCCTTGCGGGGTGGGGCTGGCCAACTTCGTCCGCCGGACTCGGAATGGTGCGAGACTTTGCAAGCAGCCTCCGTGTGCCAAAAATAGGCCGCGGGCAGAACCGTGCCAAAAAATAACTGCCCGAAGGCCAGGGCGCCAAGTTCGTCCAGCGGTAAAAGGCCACAAAAACGGGTGGGCTATAGCCTTTGGGGGTGGGGCTGGCCGACTTCGTCCGCCGGACTCGGAATGGCGCGAGACTGTGCGAGCGGCCTCTGTGTGCCAAAAATAGGCTGCGGGCACAGCCGCACCCAAAAATAACCGCCCTAAGTCTGGGGCGCCAAGTTTGTCCAGCGGAAAAAGGCCACAAAAACGGGTGGGCTATACCCTTGGGGGGTGGGGCTGGCCAACTTCGTCCGCCGGACTCGGAATTACGCGAGACTTTGCGAGCGGACTCCGTGTGCCAAAAATAGGCTGCGGCCACAGCTGTGCTAAAAAATAACCGCCCGAAGGCCGGGGCGCCTAGTTCGTCCAGCGGAAAAAGGCCACAAAAACGGGTGGGCTATAGCCTTGGGGGGTGGGGGTGGCCCACTTCGTCCGCCGGACTCGGAATGGCGCGAGACTTTGCGAGATGCCTCCGTGTACCGAAAATAGGCCGCGGGCACAGGTGCGCCCAAAAATAACCGCCCGAAGGCCGGGGCGCCAAGTTCGTCCAGCGGAAAAAGGCCATAAAAACGGGTGAGCTATAGCCTTGGGGGGTGGGGCTGGCCAACTTCGTCCGCCGGACTCGGAATGGCGCAAGACTTTTCGAGCGGCCTCCGTGTGCCAAAAATAGGCCACGGGCACAGCCGCAACCAAAAATAACCTCCCGAAGGCCGGGCCGCCAAGTTCGACCGGCGGAAAAATGCCACAAAAACGGGTGGGCTATAGCCTTCGGGGGTGGGGCTGGCCCACTTCGTCCGCCGGACTCGGAATGGCGCGAGACTTTGCGAGCGGCCTCCGTGTGCCAAAAATAGGCTGCGGGCACAGCCGCACCCAAAAATAACCGCCCTAAGTCTGGGGCGCCAAGTTTGTCCAGCGGAAAAAGGCCACAAAAACGGGTGGGCTATACCCTTGGGGGTGGGGCTGGCCAACTTCGTCCTCCGGACTCGGAATGGCGCAAGACTTTTCGAGCGGCCTCCGTGTGCCAAAAATAGGCCGCGGGCATAACCGCGCCAAAAAATAACCACCCGAAGGCCGGGGCGCCAAGTTCGTCCAGCGGAAAAAGGCTACAAAAAGCGGGTGGGCTATAGCCAGGGGCTGGGGCTGGACCGTCCGCCGGACTCGGAATGGCGCGAGACTTCTGAGCAGCGGCCTCCGTGTGCCAAAAATAGCCGCGGGCACAGCGCGACCAAAAATAACCGCCCGAAGGCGGGCGCCAAGTTCGTCCAGCGGAAAAAGGCTACAAAAGCGGGTGGGCTATAGCCTTGGGGGTGGGGCTGGCCGACTTAATCCGCCGGACTCGGAATGGCGCGAGACTTTGCAAAGCAGCCTCCGTGTGCCAAAAATAGAGCCAGGCACAGCGCCAAAAATAACCGCCCGAGGCCGGGCGCCAAGGTCGTCCAGCGGAAAAAGGCTACAAAAGCGGGTGGGCTATAGCCTTGGGGGTGGGGCTGGCCGACTTGTCCGCGGACTCGGAATGTGAGACTTTAACGGCCTCCGTGTTCCAAAAATAGGCGCGGGCACAGCGCGCCCAAAAAGGCGCCAAGTTCGTCAGCGGAAAAAGGCTACAAAAAGCGGGTGGGCTATAGCCTTGGGGGTGGGGTTGGCGACTTCGTCCGCGGACTCGGAATGCGCGAGACTTTGCGAGCGGCCTCCGTGTGCCAAAAATGAGGCTGCAGGCACAGCGCGCCCAAAAATAACTTCCCGAAGGCTGGGCGCCAAGTTTGTCCAGTGAAAAAAGGCCACAAAGCGGGTGGGCTATAGCCTTGGGGGTGGGGCTGGCCAACTTCGTCTGCCGGACTGGAATGGTGCGAGACTTTGGCCTCCGTGTGCCAAAAATAGGCGGGCACAGGCGCGCCAAAAATAACCGCCCGAAGGCCGGGCGCCAAGTTCGTCCAGCGGAAAAAGGCCACAAAAAGCGGGTGGGGCTATAGCCTTGGGGGTGGGGCTGGCCAACCTCGTCCGCCCGGACTCGGAATGGCGCGAGACTTTGCGGCGGCCTCCGTGTGCCAAAAATAGGCCGCGGACATTGCAGCCCAAAAATAACCACCCGAAAAAGGCCGGGCGCCAAGTTCGTCCAGCGGAAAAAGGCTACAAAACGGGTGGGCTATAGCCTTAGGGAAAATGGCCGACTTCGTCCGCGGACTCGGAATGGCGAGACTGCGAACACGGCCTCCGTGTACCAAAAAATGCCCAAGGCAGGCGCCAAGTTCGTCCAGCGGAAAAAGGCTACAAAAGCGGGTGGGCTATAGCCTTGGGGGTGGGGCTGGCAGCCGTCCGCCGGACTGAATGGCGAGACTTTGCGAACAGCCTCCGTGTTCCAAAAATAGACGCGAGGCACAGCCGCGCCAAAAATAACCGCCCGAAGGCGAGCCAAGGTCGTCCAGCGGAAAAAGGCTACAAAAACGGGTGGGCTATAGCCTTGGGGGTGGGGCTGGCCGACTTCGTCCGCGGACTCGGAATGGCGCGACTTTCGAGCAGCCTCCGTGTGCCAAAAATAGGCAGCTTGGGCACAGCCGCGCCAAAATAACCGCCCGAAGGCCGGGCGCCAAGTTCGTCCAGCGGAAAAAGGCTACAAAAACGGGTGGGCTATAGCCTTGGGGGTGGGGCTGGCCGACTTCGTCCGCGGACTCGGAATGGCGCGAGACTTTGCGGCCTCCGTGTGCCAAAAATAGGCCTTGGCACAGCCGCGCCAAAAATAAGGCCGGGCGCCAAGATTCGTCCAGCGGAAAAAAGGCCACAAAAGCGGGTGGGCTATAGCCTTGGGGGTGGGGCTGGCCAACCGTCCGCCGGACTCGGAATGGCGCGAGACTTTGCGGCGGCCTCCGTGTGCCAAAAATAGGCGCGGGAATAGCCGTGCCCAAAAAAACGCCCGAGGCCGGGCGCCAAGTTCGTCCAGCGGAAAAAGGACACAAAGCGGGTGGGCTATAGCCTTGGGGGTGGGGCTGGCCAACCGTCTGCCGGACTGGAATGGTTCGAGACTTTGCAGCGGCCTCCGTGTGCCAAAAATAGGCAGGCACAGGCGCGCAAAGCCCCGCCGAAGGCGCCAAGTCGTCCAGCGGAAAAAGGCTACAAAACGGGTGGGCTATAGCCTTGGGGGTGGGGCTGACCAACTAAATCCGCCGGATTCGAATGGCGCGAAATTTGCGGCCTCCGTGTGCCAAAATGAGGCGGCGGGCACAGCCGCGCCCAAAAATAACGTCCCGACGGCTGGGGCGCCAAGTTTGTCCAGTGAAAAAAGGCCACAAAAACGGGTGGGCTATAGCCTTGGGGGGTGGGGCTGGCCAACTTCGTCTGCCGGACTGGAATGGTTCGAGACTTTTCGAGCGGCCTCGGTCTGCCAAAAATAGGCGCAGGCACAGGCGCGCCAAAGAACCGCCGAAGGCTGGGGCGCCAAGTCCAGCGGAAAAAGGCCACAGGTGGGCTATAGCCTTGGGGGTGGGGCTGGCCCACTTCGTCCGCCCGGACTCGAATGGCGAGACTTTGCGGCGGCCTCCGTGTGCCAGCAGGCATAACGCGCAAAAATAACCACCAAAGCCGAGGCGCCAAGTTCGTCCAGCGGAAAAAGGCCACAAAACGGGTGGGCTATAGCCTTGGGGGTGGGGCTGGCCGCGCGGACTCGGAATGGCGCGAGACTTTGCGACAGCCTCCGTGTGCCAAAATAGGCCTTGAGGCAGAGCGCGCCAAAAATAACCGCTCGAAGGCCGGGGCGCCAAGTTCGTCCAGCGGAAAAAGGCCACAAAAACGGGTGGGCTATAGCCTTGGGGGGAGGGGCTGGCCAACTTCGTCCGCCGGACTCGGAATGGGGCGAGACATTGCGAGCACCCTCCGTGTGGTAAAAATAGGCCGCGGGCACAGCTGCGCCCACATATAAGCCCCCGGAGGTCCCGTCCCCAAGTTCGTCCGCCGCAAAAATGCCCAAAAAACGGGTGGGCCATAGCCTTGGGGGGAGGGGCTGGCCAACTTCGTCCGCCGGACTCAGAATGGGGCGAGACTTTGGAAACACCCTCCGTGTGCCAAAAATAGGCCGCGGGCACAGCTGCGCCCAAAAATAAGCCCCCGAAGGTCCCGTCCCCATTTCGTCCGCAGCAAAAATGCCCAAAAAACGGGTGGGCTATAGCATTTGGGGGAGGGGCTGGCCAACTTCGTCCGCCGGACTCGGAATGGGGCTAGACTCTGCGAGCGCCCTCCGTGTACCAAAAATAGGCCGGGGGCACAGCCGTACCCAAAAATAAGCCCCCGAAGGTCCCGTCCCAAAGTTCGTCCGCCGCAAAAATGCCCAAAAAACGGGTGGGCTATGGCCGTGGGGGAGGGCTGGCCCACTTCGTCCGCGGACTCGGAATGGGGCGAGACATTGCGAGCACCCTCCGTGTGCCAAAAATGGCACAGCAAAAATAAGCCCGAAGATCCCGTCCCCAAGTTCGCCCGCCGCAAAAATGCCCAAAAGCGGGTGGGCGATAGCCTTGGGGAGGGCTGGCCAACTTCGTCCGCCGGACTCGGAATGGGGCGAGACTTTGCGAGCGCCCTCCGTGTACCAAAAATAGGCAGCAGGCACAGCCGCGCCCAAAAATAAGCCCCCGAAGGTCCCGTCCCCAAGTTCGCCCGCCTCAAAAATGCCCAAAAAATGGGTGGGCTATAGCCTTGGGGGGAGGGGCTGGGCAACTTCGTCCGCGGACTCGGAATGGGGCGAGACTTTGCAGTGCCCTCCGTGTGCCAAAAATATACGCGGGCACAGCAGCCCAAAAATAAGCCCCGAAGGTCCGTCCCCAGAGTTCGTCCAAAAATTGCCCAAAAAAGCGGGTGGGCTATAGCCTTGGGGAGGGCTGGCCAACAAATCCGCGGACTCGGAATGGGGCGAGACTTTGCGAGTGACCTCCGTGTGCCCAAAATGAGCCTGGGTCACAGCCGCGCCCAAAAATAAGCCCCGAAGGTCCCGTCCCCAAGTTCGTCCGCAAAAATGCCCCAAAAGCGGGTGGGCTATAGCCTTTGGGGGAGGGCTGGCCAAATCCGCCCGGACTCGGAATGGGGCTAGACTTTGCGAACGCCCTCCGTGTGCCAAAAATAGGCTGGGGGCACAGCCGCGCCCAAAAATAAGCCCCCGAAGGTCCCGTCCCCATTTCGTCCGCAGCAAAAATGCCCAAAAAACGGGTGGGCTATAGCATTTGGGGGAGGGGCTGGCCAACTTCGTCCGCCGGACTCGGAATGGGGCTAGACTCTGCGAGCGCCCTCCGTGTACCAAAAATAGGCCGGGGGCACAGCCGTACCCAAAAATAAGCCCCCGAAGGTCCCGTCCCAAAGTTCGTCCGCCGCAAAAATGCCCAAAAAACGGGTGGGCTATAGCCTTGGGGGGAGGGGCTAGCCAAGTTCGTCTGCCGGACTCGGAATGGGGCGAGACTTTGTGATCGGCCTCCGTGTGCCAAAAATAGGCCCAGCACAGCCGCGCTTAAAAATAACCTTGAAGGCCGGGCGCCAAGTTTGTCCAGCGGAAAAAGGCCACAAAAGCGGGTGGGCTATAGCTGGGGGGGGGGGGCTGGCCAACATCCTCCGCCGGAAACGGAATGGCGCGAGACGTTGCGAGCGGTCTCCGTGTGCCAAATATAGGCCGCAGGCACAGCGCTTAAAAATAACAGCCGAAGGCCGGGCGAGAGTTCGTCCAGCGGAAAAAGGCCACAAAAGCGGGTGGGCTATAGCCTTGGGGGTGGGCTGGCTCACCGTCCGCGGACTCGGAATGGCGCAAGACTTTGCGGCGGCCTCTGTGTGCCAAAAATAGGCCGCAGGCACAGCCGTGCCAAAATAACCGCCAGGCCGGGCGCCAAGTTCTTCCAGCGGAAAAAGGCCACAAAAGCGGGTAGGCTATTGCCTTGGGGGTGGGGCTGGCCAACCGTCCGCGGACTCGGAATGGCCGAGACTTTGTTAGCAGCCTCCGTGTGCCAAAAATGAGGCACAGCCGCCCTTAAAAATAACAGCCGAAGTCAGGGCGCCAAGTTAAATCCAGCGGAAAAAGGCCACAAAATGGGTGGGCTATAGCCTTTGGGGGTGGGGCTGGCCAACTTCGTCCGCCCGGACTTGGAATACGAGACTTTGCGGCGGCCTCCATGTACAAAAATAGGCCACAGGCATTACCGCGCCAAAAATAACCGCTCGAAGGCCGTGGCGCCAAGTTCGTCAAGCGGAAAAAGGCCCCCGGGTGGGCTATAGCCTTGGGGGTGGGGTTGGCCAACTTCGTCCGCCGGACTCGGAATGGCGCGAGACTTTACGAGCGGCCTCCGTGCGCCAAAAATAGGCCGCAGGCACAGCCGCGCCCAAAAATAACCGCCCGAAGGCCGGGGCGCCAAGTTCGGCCAGCGGATAAAGGCCACAAAAACGGGTGACCTATTGCCTTGGGGGGTGGGGCTGGCCAACTTCGTCCGCCGGACTCGGAATGGCGCGAGACTTTGTGAGCGGCATCCGTGTGTCAAAAATAGTCCGCGGGCACAGCCACGCCCAAAAATAACCGCCCGAAGGCCGGGGCGTCAAGTTCGTCCAGCGGAAAAAGGCCACAGATACGGGTGGGCTATAGCCTTGGGGGGTGGGGCTGGCCAACTTCGTCCGCCGGACTCGGAATGGCGCGAGACTTTGTGAGCGGCCTCCGTGTGCCAAAAATAGTCCGCGGGCACAGCCACGCCCAAAAATAACCGCCCGAAGGCCGGGGCGTCAAGGTCGTCCAGCGGAAAAAGGCCACAGATACGGGTGGGCTATAGCCTTGGGGGGTGGGGCTGGCCAACTTCGTCCGCCGGACTCGGAATGGCACGAGACTTTGTGAGCGGCCTCCGTGTGCAAAAAATAGTCCGCGGGCACAGCCACACCCAAAAATAACCGCCCGAACGCCGGGGCGTCTAGTTCGTCCAGCGGAAAAAGGCCACAAAAACGGGTGGGCTATAGCCTTTGGGTGTGGGGCTGGCCAACTTCGTCCGCCGGACTTGGAATGGGACGAGACTTTGCGAGCGGCCTCCGTGTGCCAAAAATAGGCCGCGGTCACAGCCGCGCCCAAAAATAACCGCCCGAAGGCCGGGACGCCAAGTTCGTCCAGCGGAAAAAGGCCACAAAAGCGGGTGGGCTATAGCCTTGGGGCAGCCAACTTCGTCCGTTGGACTCGGAATGGCGCGAGCGGCGGCCTCAGTGTGCGAAAAATAGGCCGCGGGAACAGCGGCGCCCACCTTGAAGGCCGGGCGCCAAGTTCGTCCAGCGGAAAAAGGCCACAAAAGCAGGTGGGCTATAGCCTTGGGGGTGGGGCTTGCCAACTTCTTCCGCCGGACTCGGAATTGCGCGAGACCTTGCGAGCGGCCTCCGTGTGCCAAAAATAGGCCGCGGGCACAGCCTTGCAAAAAAATAACCTCCCGATGGCTGGGGCGCCTTGTTCGTCCAGCGGAAAAAGGCCACAAAAACGGGTGGGCTATCGCCTTGGGGGGTGGGGCTTGCCAACTTCGTCCGTTGGAATCGGAATGGCGCGAGACTTTGCGAGCGGCCTCCGTATGCCAAAAATAGGCCGCGGACACAGCGGCGCCCCCGCCCGAAGGCCGGGCGCCAAGTTCGTCCAGCGGAAAAAGGCCACAAAAAGCGGGTGGGCTATAGCCTTGGGGGATGGGGCTGGCCGACTTCGTCCGCCGGACTTGGAATGGCGGGAGACTTTGCGAGCGGCCTCCGTGTGCCAAAGATAGGCCGGGGCGCCAAGTTCGTCCAGCGGAAAAAGGCCACAGAAACGGGTTGGCTATAGCTTTGGGTGGTGGGGCTGGCCAACTTCGTCCGCCGGACTCGGAATGGCGCGAGACTTTGTGAGCGTCCTCCGTGTGCCAAAAATAGGCCACGGGCCCAGCCGCGCCCAAAAATAAGCCCCCGAAGGTCCCGTCCCCGAGTTCGTCCGCCGCAAAAATGCCCAAAAAACGGGTGGGCTATAGCCTTGGGGGGAGGGGCTGGCCAACTTCGTCCGCCGGACTCGGAATGGGGCGAGACTTTGCGAGTGACCTCCGTGTGCCCAAAATAGGCCTGGGTCACAGCCGCGCCCAAAAATAAGCCCCCGAAGGTCCCGTCCCCAAGTTCGTCCGCCGCAAAAATGCCCAAAATACGGGTGGGCTATAGCATTTGGGGGAGGGGCTGGCCAACTTCGTCCGCCGGACTCGGAATGGGGCTAGACTCTGCGAGCGCCCTCCTTGTACCAAAAATAGGCCGGGGGCACAGCCGTACCCAAAAATAAGCCCCCGAAGGTCCCGTCCCAAAGTTCGTCCGTAAAAATGCCCAAAAAACGGGTGGGCTATAGCCTTGGGGGGAGGGGCTAGCCAAGTTCGTCTGCCGGACTCGGAATGGGGTGAGACTTTGCGATCGGCCTCCGTGTGCCAAAAATAGGCCGCGGGCACAGCCGCGCCCAAAAATAACCGCCCGAAGGCCGGGGCGCCAAGTTTGTCCAGCGGAAAAAGGCCACAAAAGCGGGTGGGCTATAGCCTTGGGGGTGGGGCTGGCCAACTTCATCCGCCGGACTCGGAATGGCGCGAGACTTTGCGGCGGCCTCCGTGTGCCAAAAATAGGCCGCAGGCACAGCGCGCAAAAATAACAGCCGAAGGCGGTGTGAGTTCGTCCAGCGGAAAAAGGCCACAAAAGCGGGTGGGCTATAGCCTTGGGGGTGGGCTGGCTCACTTCGTCCGCGGACTCGGAATGGCGCAAGACTTTGCGGCGGCCTCTGTGTGCCAAAAATAGGCCGCAGGCACAGCCGTGCCAAAATAACCTTGAAGGCCGGGCGCCAAGTTCTTCCAGCGGAAAAAGGCCACAAAAGCGGGTAGGCTATTGCCTTGGGGGTGGGGCTGGCCAACCGTCCCGGACTCGGAATGGCCGAGACTTTGTTAGCAGCCTCCGTGTGCCAAAAATAGAGCCGCGGGCAAAAATAACAGCCGAAGTCCAGGGCGCCAAGTTAAATCCAGCGGAAAAAGGCCACAAAAATGGGTGGGCTATAGCCTTTGGGGGTGGGGCTGGCCAACCGTCCGCCGGACTTGGAATGGCACGAGACTTTGCGAGCGGCCTCCATGTACCAAAAATAGGCCACAGGCATTACCGCGCCCAAAAATAACCGCTCGAAGGCCGTGGCGCCAAGTTCGTCAAGCGGAAAAAGGCCCCAAAAACGGGTGGGCTATAGCCTTGGGGGGTGAGGTTGGCAAACTTCGTCCGCCGGACTCGGAATGGCGCGAGACTTTACGAGCGGCCTCCGTGTGCCAAAAATAGTCCGCAGGCACAGCCAAAAATAACCGCCCGAAGGCCGGGGCGCCAAGTTCGGCCAGCGGATAAAGGCCACAAAAACGGGTGACCTATAGCCTTGGGGGGTGGGGCTGGCCAACTTCGTCCGCCGGACTCGGAATGGCGCGAGACTTTGTGAGCGGCCTCCGTGTACCAAAAATAGTCTGCGGGCACATCCACGCCCAAAAATAACCGCCCGAAGGCCGGGGCGTCAAGTTCATCCAGCGGAAAAAGGCCACAAAAACGGGTGGGCTATAACCTTGGGGGGTGGGGCTGGCCTACTTCGTCCGCCGGACTCGGAATGGCGCGAGACTTTGGGAGCGGCCTCCGTGTGCCAAAAATAGTCCGCGGTCACAGCCACGCCCAAAAATAACCGCCCGAAGGCCGGGGCGTCAAGTTCGTCCAGCGGAAAAAGGCCACAAAAACGGGTGGGCTATAGCCTTGGGGGGTGGGGCTGGCCAACTTCGTCCGCCGGACTCGGAATGGCGCGAGACTTTGTGAGCGGCCTCCGTGTGCCAAAAATAGTCTGCGGGCACAGCCACGCCCAAAAATAACCGCCCGAAGGCCGGGGCGTCAAGTTCGTCCAGCGGAAAAAGGCCACAAAAACGGGTGGGCTATAGCCTTGGGGGATGGGGCTGGCCAACTTCGTCCGCCGGACTCGGAATGGCGCGAGACTTTGGGAGCGGCCTCCGTGTGCCAAAAATAGTCCGTGGGCACAGCCACGCCCAAAAATAACCGCCCGAAGGCCGGGGCGTCAAGTTCGTCCAGCGGAAAAAGGCCACAGAAACGGGTGGGCTATCGCCTTGGGGGGTGGGGCTTGCCAACTTCGTCCGTTGGACTCGGAATGGCGCGAGAGTTTGCGAGCGGCCTCAGTGTGCGAAAAATAGGCCGCGGGAACAGCGGCGCCCAAAAATAACCGCCCGAAGGCCGGGGCGCCAAGTTCGTCCAGCGGAAAAAGGCCACAAAAACGGGTGGGCTATAGCCTTGGGGGGTGGGGCTTGCCAACTTCTTCCGCCGGACTCGGAATTGCGCGAGACTTTGCGAGCGGCCTCCGTGTGCCAAAAATAGGCCGCGGGCACAGCCTTGCCCAAAAATAACCACCCGAAGGCCGGGGCGCCAAGTTCGTCCAGCGGAAAAAGGCCACAAAAACGGGTGGGCTATCGCCTTGGGGGGTGGGGCTTGCCAACTTCGTCCGTTGGAATCGGAATGGCGCGAGACTTTGCGAGCGGCCTCCGTATGCCAAAAATAGGCCGCGGACACAGCGGCGCCCAAAAATAACCGCCCGAAGGCCGGGGCGCCAAGTTCGTCCAGCGGAAAAAGGCCACAAAAACGGGTGGGCTATAGCCTTGGGGGATGGGGCTGGCCGACTTCGTCCGCCGGACTTGGAATGGCGGGAGACTTTGCGAGCGGCCTCCGTGTGCCAAAGATAGGCCGGGGCGCCAAGTTCGTCCAGCGGAAAAAGGCCACAGAAACGGGTTGGCTATAGCTTTGGGTGGTGGGGCTGGCCAACTTCGTCCGCCGGACTCGGAATGGCGCGAGACTTTGTGAGCGTCCTCCGTGTGCCAAAAATAGGCCACGGGCCCAGCCGCGCCCAAAAATAACCACCCGAAGGTCCCGTCCCCGAGTTCGTCCCCCGCAAAAATGCCCCAAAAACGGGTGGGCTATAGCCTTGGGGGGAGGGGCTGGCCAACTTCGTCCGCCTGTCTCGGAATGGGGCGAGACTTTGCGAGTGACCTCCGTGTGCCCAAAATAGGCCTGGGTCACAGCCGCGCCCAAAAATAAGCCCCGAAGGTCCCGTCCCAAGTTCGTCCATAAAAATGCCCAAAATACGGGTGGGCTATAGCATTTGGGGAGGGCTGGCCAACTCGTCCGCGGACTCGGAATGGGGCTAGACTCTGCGAGCGCCCTCCTTGTACCAAAAATAGGCCGGGGGCACAGCCGTACCCAAAAATAAGCCCCCGAAGGTCCCGTCCCAAAGTTCGTCCGCCGCAAAAATGCCCAAAAAACGGGTGGGCTATAGCCTTGGGGGGAGGGGCTAGCCAAGTTCGTCTGCCGGACTCGGAATGGGGTGAGACTTTGCGATCGGCCTCCGTGTGCCAAAAATAGGCCGCGGGCACAGCCGCGCCCAAAAATAACCGCCCGAAGGCCGGGGCGCCAAGTTTGTCCAGCGGAAAAAGGCCACAAAAGCGGGTGGGCTATAGCCTTGGGGGGTGGGGCTGGCCAACTTCATCCGCCGGACTCGGAATGGCGCGAGACTTTGCGAGCGGCCTCCGTGTGCCAAAAATAGGCCGCAGGCACAGCCGCGCCCAAAAATAACAGCCCGAAGGCCGGGTCGCGAAGTTCGTCCAGCGGAAAAAGGCCACAAAAGCGGGTGGGCTATAGCCTTGGGGGGTGGGCTGGCTCACTTCGTCCGCCGGACTCGGAATGGCGCAAGACTTTGCGAGCGGCCTCTGTGTGCCAAAAATAGGCCGCAGGCACAGCCGTGCCCAAAAATAACCGCCCGAAGGCCGGGGCGCCAAGTTCTTCCAGCGGAAAAAGGCCACAAAAACGGGTAGGCTATTGCCTTGGGGGGTGGGGCTGGCCAACTTCGTCCGCCGGACTCGGAATGGCCCGAGACTTTGTTAGCAGCCTCCGTGTGCCAAAAATAGGCCGCGGGCACAGCCGCGCCCAAAAATAACAGCCCGAAGTCCAGGGCGCCAAGTTCGTCCAGCGGAAAAAGGCCACAAAAATGGGTGGGCTATAGCCTTTGGGGGTGGGGCTGGCCAACTTCGTCCGCCGGACTTGGAATGGCACGAGACTTTGCGAGCGGCCTCCATGTACCAAAAATAGGCCACAGGCATTACCGCGCCCAAAAATAACCGCTCGAAGGCCGTGGCGCCAAGTTCGTCAAGCGGAAAAAGGCCCCAAAAACGGGTGGGCTATAGCCTTGGGGGGTGAGGTTGGCAAACTTCGTCCGCCGGACTCGGAATGGCGCGAGACTTTACGAGCGGCCTCCGTGTGCCAAAAATAGGCCGCAGGCACAGCCACGCCCAAAAATAACCGCCCGAAGGCCGGGGCGCCAAGTTCGGCCAGCGGATAAAGGCCACAAAAACGGGTGACCTATAGCCTTGGGGGGTGGGGCTGGCCAACTTCGTCCGCCGGACTCGGAATGGCGCGAGACTTTGTGAGCGGCCTCCGTGTGCCAAAAATAGTCTGCGGGCACAGCCACGCCCAAAAATAACCGCCCGAAGGCCGGGGCGTCAAGTTCATCCAGCGGAAAAAGGCCACAAAAACGGGTGGGCTATAACCTTGGGGGGTGGGGCTGGCCTACTTCGTCCGCCGGACTCGGAATGGCGCGAGACTTTGGGAGCGGCCTCCGTGTGCCAAAAATAGTCATGGCACAGCCACGCCCAAAAATAACCGCCCGAAGGCCGGGCGTCAAGTTCGTCCAGCGGAAAAAGGCCACAAAAGCGGGTGGGCTATAGCCTTGGGGGTGGGGCTGGCCAACCGTCCGCCCGGACTCGGAATGGCGCGAGACTTTGTGGCGGCCTCCGTGTGCCAAAAATAGTCTGCGGGCACAGCCACGCCCAAAAATAACCGCCCGAAGGCCGGGGCGACAAGTTCGTCCAGCGGAAAAAGGCCCCAAAAACGGGTGGGCTATAGCCTTGGGGATGGGGCTGGCCAACCGTCCGCGGACTCGGAATGGCGCGAGACTTTGGGAGCGGCCTCCGTGTGCCAAAAATAGTCCGGGGGCACAGCCACGCCCAAAAATAACCGCCCGAAGGCCGGGGCGGCAAGTTCGTCCAGCGGAAAAAGGCCACAAAAACGGGTGGGCTATCGCCTTGGGGGGTGGGGCTTGCCAACTCGTCCGTTGGACTCGGAATGGCGCGAGAGTTTGCGAGCGGCCTCAGTGTGCGAAAAATAGGCCGCGGGAACAGCGGCGCCCAAAAATAACCGCCCGAAGGCCGGGGCGCCAAGTTCGTCCAGCGGAAAAAGGCCACAAAAACGGGTGGGCTATAGCCTTGGGGGGTGGGGCTTGCCAACTTCTTCCGCCGGACTCGGAATGGCGCGAGACTTTGCGAGCGGCCTCCGTGTGCCAAAAATAGGCCGCGGGCACAGCCGCGCCCAAAAATAACCCCCCGAAGGCCGGGGCGCCAAGTTCGTCCAGCGGAAAAAGGCCACAAAAACGGGTGGGCTATCGCCTTGGGGGGTGGGGCTTGCCAACTTCGTCCGTTGGAATCGGAATGGCGCGAGACTTTGCGAGCGGCCTCCGTATGCCAAAAATAGGCCGCGGACACAGCGGCGCCCAAAATAACCGCCCGAAGGCCGGGCGCCAAGTTCGTCCAGTGGAAAAAGGCCACAAAAACGGGTGGGCTATAGCCTTGGGGATGGGGCTGGCGACTTCGTCCGCCGGACTTGGAATGGCGGGAGACTTTGCGAGCGGCCTCCGTGTGCCAAAGATAGGCCGGGGCGCCAAGTTCGTCCAGCGGAAAAAGGCCACAGAAACGGGTTGGCTATAGCTTTGGGTGGTGGGGCTGGCCAACTTCGTCCGCCGGACTCGGAATGGCGCGAGACTTTGTGAGCGTCCTCCGTGTGCCAAAAATAGGCCACGGGCCCAGCCGCGCCCAAAAATAACCACCCGAAGGCCGGGGCGCCAAGTTCGTCCAGCGGAAAAAGGCCACAAAAACGGGTGGGCTATAGCCTTGGGGGTGGGGCTGGCCAACTTCGTCCGCCGGACTCGGAATGGCGCGAGACTTTGCGAGCGGTCTCCGTGTGCCAAAAATAGGCCGCGGACACAGCCGTGCCCAAAAATAACCACCCGAAGGCCGGGGCGCCAAGTTCGTCCAGCGGAAAAAGGCCACAAAAACGGGTGGGCTATCGCCTTGGGGGGTGGGGCTTGCCAACTTCGTCCGTTGGACTCGGAATGGCGCGAGACTTTGCGAGCGGCCTCTGTGTGCCAAAAATAGGCCACGGGCACAGCGGCGCCCAAAAATAAACGCCCGAAGGCCGGGGCGCCAAGTTCGTCCAGCGGAAAAAGGCCACAAAAACGGGTGGGCTATAGCCTTGGGGGTGGGGCAGGCCAACGTCCGCCGGACTTGGAATGGCGTGAGACTTTGCAGTGGCCTCCGTGTGCCAAGAAGAGGCCGCGGGCATAGCGCGCAAAATAACCCAGCCGGGCGCCAAGTTCGTCCAGCGGAAAAAGGCCACAAAAACGGGTGGGCTATAGCCTTGGGGGGTGGGGCTGGCCAACTTCGTCCGCCGGACTTGGAATGGCGTGAGACTTTGCGAGTGGCCTCCGTGTGCCAAGAAGAGGCCGCGGGCATAGCCGCGCCCAAAATAACGGCCCGAAAGCCGGGGCGCCAAGTTCGTCCAGCGGAAAAAGGCCACAAAAACGGGTGGGCTATAGCCTTGGGGGGTGGGGCTGGCCAACTTCGTCCGCCGGACTCGGAATGGCGCGAGACTTTGCGAGCGGCCTCCGTGTGCTAAAAATAGGCCGCGGACACAGCCGCGACAAAAAATAACCGCCCGAAGGCCGGGGCGCCAAGTTCGTCCAGCGGAAAAAGGCCACAAAAACGGGTGGGCTATAGCCTTGGGGGGAGGGGCTGGCCAACTTCGTCCGCCGGACTCGGAATGGGACGAGACTTTGCGAGCGCCCTCCGTGTGCCAAAAATAGTCCGTGGACACAGCCGCGCCCAAAAATAAGCCCCCTATGGTCCCGTCCCCAAGTTCGCCCGCCGCAAAAATGCCCAAAAAACGGGTGGGTTATAGCCTTGGGGGGAGGGGCTGGCCAACTTCGTCCGCCGGACTCGGAATGGGGCGAGACTTTTCGAGCGCCCTCCGTGTGCCAAAAATAGGCCACGGGCACAGCCGCACCCAAAAATAAGCCCCCGAAGGTCCCGTCCCCAAGTTCGTCCGCCGCAAAAATGGCCAAAAAACGAGTGGGCTATAGCCTTGGGGGGAGGGGCTGGCCAACTTCGTCCGCCGGACTCGGAATGGGGCGAGACTTTGCGAGCGGCCTCCGTGCGCCAAAAATAGGCCGCGGGCACAGCCTCACCCAAAAATAACCCCCCGAAGTTCCCGTCCCCAAGTTCCCCCGCCGCAAAAATGCCCAAAAAACGGGTGGGCTATAGCCTTGGGGGGAGGGGCTGGCCAAGTTCGTCCGCCGGAGTCGGAATGGAGCGAGACTTTGCGATCGGCCTCCGTGTGCCAAAAATAGGCCGCGGACACAGCCGTGCCAAAAAATAAGCCCCCGAAGGTCCCGTCCCCAAGTTCGTCCGCCGCAAAAATGCCCAAAAAACGAGTGGGCTATAGCCTTGGGGGAGGGGCTGGCCAACTTCGTCCGCCGGACTCGGAATGGGGCGAGCCTTTGCGAGCGCCCTCCGTGTGCCAAAAATAGTCCGCGGGCACAGCCGCACCCAAAAATAAGCCCCCGAAGGTCCCGTTCCCAAGTTCGTCCGACGCAAAAATGCCCAAAAAACGGGTGGGCAATAGCCTTGGGGAGGGCTGGGCAACTCGTCCGCGGACTCGGAATGGGGTGTGACTTTGCGGCGCCCTCCGTGTGCAAAAATAGGCCGCAGGCACAGCGCGCCCAAATAAGCCCCGAAGGTCCCGTTCCCAAGTTCGTCCGCCGCAAAAATGCCCAAAAACCGGGTGGGCTGTAGCCTTGGGGGGAGGGGCTGGCCAACTTCGTCCGCCGGACTCGGAATCGGGAGAGACTTTGCGAGCGCCCTCCGTGTGCCAAAAATAGGCCGCGGGCACAGCCGCGCCCAAAAATGAGCCCCCGAAGGTCCCGTCCCCAAGTTCGTCCGCCGCAAAAATGCCCAAAAAACGGGTGGGCTATAGCCTTGGGGGGAGGGGCTGGCCAAGTTCGTCCGCCGGAGTCGGAATGGAGCGAGACTTTGCGATCGGCCTCCGTGTGCCAAAAATAGGCCGTGGATACAGCCGTGCCAAAAAATAAGCCCCTGAAGGTCCCGTCCCCAAGTTCGTCCGCCGCAAAAATGCCCAAAAAACGAGTGGGCTATAGCCTTGGGGGAGGGGCTGGCCAACTTCGTCCGCCGGACTCGGAATGGGGCGAGCCTTTGCGAGCGCCCTCCGTGCGCCAAAAATAGGCCGCGGGCACAGCCTCACCCAAAAATAACCCCCCGAAGTTCCCGTCCCCAAGTTCCCCCGCCGCAAAAATGCCCAAAAAACGGGTGGGCTATAGCCTTGGGGGGAGGGGCTGGCCAAGTTCGTCCGCCGGAGTCGGAATGGAGCGAGACTTTGCGATCGGCCTCCGTGTGCCAAAAATAGGCCGTGGATACAGCCGTGCCAAAAAATAAGCCCCTGAAGGTCCCGTCCCCAAGTTCGTCCGCCGCAAAAATGCCCAAAAAACGAGTGGGCTATAGCCTTGGGGGAGGGGCTGGCCAACTTCGTCCGCCGGACTCGGAATGGGGCGAGCCTTTGCGAGCGCCCTCCGTGTGCCAAAAATAGTCCGCGGGCACAGCCGTACCCAAAAATAAGCCCCCGAAGGTCCCGTTCCCAAGTTCGTCCGACGCAAAAATGCCCAAAAAACGGGTGGGCAATAGCCTTGGGGGGAGGGGCTGGGCAACTTCGTCCGCCGGACTCGGAATGGGGCGTGACTTTGCGAGCGCCCTCCGTGTGCCAAAAATAGGCCGCGGGCACAGCCGCACCCAAAAATAAGCCCCCAAAAGTCCCGTCCCCAAGTTCGTCCGCCGCAAAATTGCCCAAAAACCGGGTGGGCTGTAGCCTTGGGGGGAGGGGCTGGCCAACTTCGTCCGCCGGACTCGGAATCGGGAGAGACTTTGCGAGCGCCCTCCCTGTGCCAAAAATAGGCCGTGGGAACAGCCACACCCAAAAATAAGCCCCCGAAGGTCCCGTCCCCAAGTTCGTCCGCCGCAAAAATGCCCAGAAAACGGGTGGGCTATAGCCTTGGGGGGACGGGCTGGCCAACTCCATCCGCCGGACTCGAAATGGGGCGAGACTTTGCTAGCGCCCTCTGTGTGCCAAAACTAGGCTGCGGGCACAGCCGCGCCCAAAAATAAGCCCCCGAAGGTCCCGTCCCCAAGTTCGTCCGCCGCAAAAATGCCCAAAAAATGGGTGGGCTATAGCCACAGGGAGGGCTGGCCCACTTCGTCCGGACTCGGAATGCGGCGAGACTTTGAGCGCCCTCCGTGTGCCAAAAATAGGCGGGCAAAGCCGCGCCCAAATGAGCCCCGAAGGTCCCGTCCCCAAGTTCGTCCGCCGCAAAATGCCCAAAAAGCGGGTGGGCTATAGCCTTGGGGGAGGGCTGGCCAATCCGCCGGACTCGGAATGGGGCGAGACTTTGCGAGCGCCCTCCGTGTGCCAAAAATAGGCCGTGGGCACAGCCGCGCCCAAAAATAACCGCCCGAAGGCCGGGGCGCCAAGTTCGTCCAGCGGAAAAAGGCCACAAAAGCGGGTGGGCTATAGCCTTCGGGGGTGGGGCTGGCCAACTTCGTCCGCAGGACTCGGAATGGCGCAAGACTTTGCGAGCGGCCTCCGTGTGCCAAAAATAGGCCGCGGTCTCAGCCGTGCCAAAAATTTACCGCCCGAAGCCCTGGGCGCCAAGTTCGTCTAGCGGAAAAAGGCCACAAAAACGGGTGGGCTATAGCCTTGGGGGGTGGGGCTGGCCAACTTCGTCCGCCGGACTCGGAATGGCGCGAGACTTTGCGAGCGGCCTCCGTGTGTCAAAAATCGGCCGCGGGCACAGCCGCGCCCAAAAATAACCGCCCGAATGCCTGGGCGCCAAGTTCGTCCAGCGGAAAAAGGCCACAAAAACGGGTGGGCTATAGCCTTGGGGGGTGGGTCTGGCCGACTTCGTCCGCCGGACTTGGAATGCGGCGAGACTTTGCGAGCACCCTCCGTGTGCCAAAAATAGGCCGCGGGCACAGCCGCGCCCAAAAATAAGCCCCCGAAAGTCCCGTCCCCAAGTTCGTCCGCCGCAAAAATGCCCAAAAACCGGGTGGGCTGTAGCCTTGGGGGGAGGGGCTGGCCAACTTCGTCCGCCGGACTCGGAATCGGGAGAGACTTTGCGAGCGCCCTCCCTGTGCCAAAAATAGGCCGTGGGAACAGCCACACCCAAAAATAAGCCCCCGAAGGTCCCGTCCCCAAGTTCGTCCGCCGTAAAAAATGCCCAGAAAACGGGTGGGCTATAGCCTTGGGGGGACGGGCTGGCCCACTTCGTCCGCCGGACTCGAAATGGGGCGAGACTTTGCTAGCGCCCTCTGTGTGCCAAAAATAGGCCGCGGGCACAGCCACGCCCAAAAATGAGCCCCCGAAGGTCCCGTCCCCAAGTTCGTCCGCCGCAAAAATGCCCAAAAAACGGGTGGGCTATAGCCTTGGGGGGAGGGGCTGGCCAACTTCGTCCGCCGGACTCGGAATGGGGCGAGACTTTGCGAGCGCCCTCCGTGTGCCAAAAATAGGCCGTGGGCACAGCCGCGCCCAAAAATAACCACCCGAAGGCCGGGGCGCCAAGTTCGTCCAGCGGAAAAAGGCCACAAAAGCGGGTGGGCTATAGCCTTCGGGGGTGGGGCTGGCCAACTTCGTCCGCAGGACTCGGAATGGCGGAAGACTTTGCGAGCGGCCTCCGTGTGCCAAAAATAGGCCGTGGTCTCAGCCGTGCCCAAAATTAACCGCCCGAAGGCCTGGGCGCCAAATTCGTCTAGCGGAAAAATGCCCAAAAACCGGTGGGCTATAGCCTTGGGGGGTGGGGCTGGCCAACTTTGTCCGCCGGACTCGGAATGGCGCGAGACTTTGCGAGTGGCCTCCGTGTGTCAAAAATTGGCCGCGGGCACAGCCGCGCCCAAAAATAACCGCCCGAAGGCCTGGGCGCCAAGTTCGTCCAGCGGAAAAAGGCCACAAAAACGGGTGGGCTATAGCCTTGGGGGGTGGGGCTGGCCAACTTCGTCCGCCGGACTCGGAATGCGGCGAGACTTTGCGAGCGCCCTCCGTGTGCCAAAAATAGGCCGCGGGCACAGCCGCACCCAAAAATAAGCCCCCGAAAGTCCCGTCCCCAAGTTCGTCCGCCGCAAAAATGCCCAAAAACCGGATGGGCTGTAGCCTTGGGGGGAGGGGCTGGCCAACTTCGTCCGCCGGACTCGGAATGGCGCGAGACTTTGCGAGCGGCCTCCGTGTGTCAAAAATTGGCCGCGGGCACAGCCGCGCCCGAAAATAACCGCCCGAAGGCCTGGGCGCCAAGTTCGTCCAGCGGAAAAAGGCCACAAAAACGGGTGGGCTATAGCCTTGGGGGGTGGGGCTGGCCAACTTCGTCCGCCGGACTCGGAATGCGGCGAGACTTTGCGAGCGCCCTCCGTGTGCCAAAAATAGGCCGCGGGCACAGCCGCGCCCAAAAATAAGCCCCCGAAAGTCCCGTCCCCAAGTTCGTCCGCCGCAAAAATGCCCAAAAACCGGGTGGGCTGTAGCCTTGGGGGGAGGGGCTGGCCAACTTCGTCCGCCGGACTCGGAATCGGGAGAGACTTTGCGAGCGCCCTCCCTGTGCCAAAAATAGGCCATGGGAACAGCCACACCCAAAAATAAGCCCCCGAGGGTCCCGTCCCCAAGTTCGTCCGCCGCAAAAATGCCCAGAAAACGGGTGGGCTATAGCCTTGGGGGGACGGGCTGGCCCACTTCGTCCGCCGGACTCGAAATGGGGCGAGACTTTGCTAGCGCCGTCTGTGTGCCAAAAATAGGCCGCGGGCACAGCCGCGCCCAAAAATAAGCCCCCGAAGGTCCCGTCCCCAAGTTCGTCCGCCGCTAAAATGCCCAAAAAATGGGTGGGCTATAGCCTTGGGGGGAGGGGCTGGCCCACTTCGTCCGCCGGACTCGGAATGCGGCGAGACTTTGCGAGCGGCCTCCGTGTGCCAAAAATAGGCCGCGGGCACAGCCGCACCCAAAAATGAGCCCCCGAAGGTCCCGTCCCCAAGTTCGTCCGCCGCAAAAATGCCCAAAAAACGGGTGGGCTATAGCCTTGGGGGGAGGGGCTGGCCAACTTCGTCCGCCGGACTCGGAATGGGGCGAGACTTTGCGAGCGGCCCTCCGTGTGCCAAAAACAGGCCGCAGGCACAGCCGCGCCCAAAAATAACCGCCGGAAGGCCGGGGCGCCAAGTTCGTCCAGCGGAAAAAGGCCACAAAAACGGGTGGGCTATACGCTTGGGGGGTGGGGCTGGCCAACTTCGTCCGCCGGACTCGGAATGGAGCGAGACTTTGCGAGCGGCCTCCGTGTGTCAAAAATAGGCCGCGGGCGCAGCCGTACCAAAAAATAACCGCCCGAAGGCCGGGGCACCAAGTTCGTCCAGCGGAAAAAGGCCACAAAAACAGGTGGGCTATAGCCTTGGGGGGTAGGGCTGGCCAACTTCGTCCGCCGGACTCGGAATGGCACGAGACGTTGCGAGGGGCCTCCATGTGCCAAAAATAGGCCACGGTCACAGCCGCGCCCAAAAATAACCGCCGAAGGCCGGGGCGCCAAGTTCGTCCAGCGGAAAAAGACCACAAAAACGGGTGGGCTATAGCCTTGGGGGGTGGTGCTGGCCAAATTCCTCCGCCGGACTCGGAATGGCGCGAGACTTTGCGAGCGGTCTCCGTGTGCCAAAAATAAGCCGCGGGCACAGCCGCGCCCAACAATAACCGCCCGAAGGCCGGGGCGCCAAGTCCGTCCAGCGGAAAAAGGCCACAAAAACGGGTGGGCTATAGCCTTGGGGGATGGGGCAGGCCAACTTCGTCCGCCGGACTCGGAATGGCGCGAGACTTTGCGAGCGGCCTCCGTGTGCCAAAAATAGGCCGCGGTCACAGCCGCGCCCAAAAATAACCGCCCGAAGGCCGGGGCGCCAAGTCCGTCCAGCGGAAAAAGGCCACAAAAACGGGTGGGCTATAGCCTTGGGGGGTGGGGCAGGCCCACTTCGTCCGCCGGACTCGGAATGGCGCGAGACTTTGCGAGCGGCCTCCGTGTGCCAAAAATAGGCGCAGTCACAGCGCCCAAAAATAACCGCCCAGCCGGCGCCAAGTTCGTCCAGCGGAAAAAGGCCACAAAAACGGGTGGGCTATAGCCTTGGGGGGTGGGGCTGGCCAACTTCGTCCGCCGGACTCGGAATGGTACGAGACGTTGCGAGGGGCCTCCGTGTGCCAAAAATAGGCCGCGGTCACAGCCGCGCCCAAAAATAACCGCCCGAAGGCTGGGGCGCCAAGTTCGTCCAGCGGAAAAAGGCCACAAAAACGGGTGGGCTATAGCCTTGGGGGGTGGTGCCGGCCAAATTCCTCCGACAGACTCGGAATGGCGCGAGACTTTGCGAGCGGTCTCCGTGTGCCAAAAATAAGCCGCGGGCACAGCCGCACCCAAAAATAACCGCCCGAAGGCCGGGGCGCCAAGTCCGTCCAGCGGAAAAAGGCACAAAAACGGGTGGGCTATAGCCTTGGGTGGTGGGGCAGGCCAACTTCGTCCGCCGGACTCGGAATGGCGCGAGACTTTGCGAACGGCCTCCGTGTGCCAAAAATAGGCCGCGGGCACAGTGGCGCCCAAAAATAACTGCCCGAAGGCCGGGGCGCCAAGTTCGTGCAGGGGAAAAAGGCCACAAAAACGGGTGGGCTATAGCCTGGGGGGGTGGGGCTGGCCAACTTCGTTCGCCGGACTCGGAATGGCGCGAGACTTTGCGAGCGGCCTCCGTGTGCCAAAAATAGGCCGCGGGCACAGCCGCGCCAAAAAATAACCACCCGAAGGCCGGGGCTTGAAGTTCGTCCAGCGGAAAAAGGCCACAACAACGGGTGGGCTATAGCCTTGGGGGGTGGGGCTGGCCAGCTTCGTCCGCCGGACTCGGAAGGGCGCGAGACTTTACGAGCGGCCTCCGTGTGCCCAAAATAGGCCGTTGGCACAGCCGCGCCCAAAAATAACCGCCCGAAGGCCGGGGCGCCAAGTCCGTCCAGCGGAAATTGGCCACGAACACGGGGGGGCTATAGCCTTGGGGGTGGGGCAGGCCAACCGTCCGAGCGGACTCGGAATGGCGCGAGACTTTGCGGCGGCCTCCGTGTATCAAAAATAGGCAGGCACAGCCGCGCCCAAAAATAACCACCCGAAGGCCGGGGCGCCAAGTTCGTCCAGCGGAAAAAGGCCACAAAAACGGGTGGGCTATAGCCTTGGGGGGTGGGGTGGCCCACTTCGTCCGCCGGACTCGGAATGGCGCGATAGTTTTTGAGCGGCTTCTGTGTGCCAAAAATAGGATGCGGTCACAGGCGCGCCCAAAAATAACCGCCCGAAGGCCGGGGCTCCAAGTTCGTCCAGCGGAAAAAGGCCACAAAAACGGGTGGGCTATAGCCTTGGGGGGTGGGGCTGGCCAATTACGTCCGCCGGACTCGGAATGGCGCGATAGTTTTTGAGCGGCTTCCGTGTGCCAAAAATAGGCTGCGGTCACAGCCGCGCCCAAAAATAACCGCCCGAAGGCCGGGGCGCCAAGTCCGTCCAGCGGAAAAAGGCCACAAAAACGGGTGGGCTATAGCCTTGGGGGGTGGGGCAGGCCAACTTCGTCCGCCGGACTCGGAATGGCGCGAGACTTTGCGAGCGGCCTCCGTGTGCCAAAAATAGGCCGCGGGCACAGCCGCGCCCAAAAATAACCGCCCGAAGGCCGGGGCGCCAAGTTCGTCCAGCGGAAAAAGGCCACAAAAACGGGTGGGCTATAGCCTGGGGGGGTGGGGCTGGCCAACTTCGTTCGCCGGACTCGGAATGGCATGAGACTTTGCGAGCGGCCTGCGTGTGCCAAAAAAAGGCTGCGGGCACAGCCGCGCCCAAAAATAACCGCACGAAGGCCGGGGCGCCAAGTTCGTCCAGCGGAAAAAGGCCACAACAACGGGTGGGCTATAGGCTTGGGGGGTGGGGCTGGCCAACTTCGTCCGCGGGACTCGGAATGGCGCGAGACTTTGCGAGCGGCCTCCGTGTGCCCAAAATAGGCTGCAGCGCGCAAAAATAACTGCCCGAAAGCCGGGCGCCAAGTTCGTCCAGCGGAAAAAGGCCACAACAACGGGTGGGCCATAGCCTTGGGGGGTGGGGCTGGCCCACTTCGTCCGCCGGACTCGGAATGGGGCGAGACTTTACGAGCGGCCTCCGTGTGCCCAAAATAGGCCTTTGGCACAGACGCGCCCAAAAATAACCGCCCAAAGGCCGGGGCACCAAGTTCGTCCAGCAGAAAAAGGCCACAAAAACGGGTGGGCTATAGCCTTGGGAGGTGGGGCTGGCCGACTTCGTCCGCCGGACTCGGAATGGCGCGAGACTTTGCGAGCGGCCTCCGTGTGCCAAAAATAGGCTGCGGCCGCAGCCGCGCCCAAAAATAACTGCCCGAAAGCCGGGGCGCCAAGTTCGTCCAGCGGAAAAAGGCCACAACAACGTGTGGGCTATAGCCTTGGGGGGTGGTGCTGGCCAAATTCCTCCGCCGGACTCGGAATGGCGCGAGACTTTGCGAGCGGTCTCCGTGTGCCAAAAATAAGCCGCGGGCACAGCCGCGCCCACCAATAACCGCCCGAAGGCCGGGGCGCCAAGTCCGTCCAGCGGAAAAAGGCCACAAAAACGGGTGGGCTATAGCCTTGGGGGATGGGGCAGGCCAACTTCGTCCGCCGGACTCGGAATGGCGCGAGACTTTGCGAGCGGTCTCCGTGTGCCAAAAATAAGCCGCGGGCACAGCCGCGCCCAAAACTAACCGCCCGAAGGCCGGGGCGCCAAGTCCGTCCAGCGGAAAAAGGCCACAAAAACGGGTGGGCTATAGCCTTGGGGGGTGGGGCAGGCCAACTTCGTCCGCCGGACTCGGAATGGCGCGAGACTTTGCGAGCGGCCTCCGTGTGCCAAAAATAGGCCGCGGTCACAGCCGCGCCCAAAAATAACCGCCCGAAAGCCGAGGCGCCAGGTTCGTCCAGCGGAAAAAGGCCACAACAACGGGTGGGCTATAGCCTTGGGGGGTGGGGCTGGCCAACTTCGTCCGCCGGACTCGGAATGGTACGAGACGTTGCGAGGGGCCTCCGTGTGCCAAAAATAGGCCGCGGTCACAGCCACGCCCAAAAATAACCGCCCGAAGGCCTGGGCGCCAAGTTCGTCCAGCGGAAAAAGGCCACAAAAACGGGTGGGCTATAGCCTTGGGGGGTGGTGCCGGCCAAATTCCTCCGACAGACTCGGAATGGCGCGAGACTTTGCGAGCGGTCTCCGTGTGCCAAAAATAAGCCGCGGGCACAGCCGCACCCAAAAATAACCGCCCGAAGGCCGGGGCGCCAAGTCCGTCCAGCGGAAAAAGGCACAAAAACGGGTGGGCTATAGCCTTGGGTGGTGGGGCAGGCCAACTTCGTCCGCCGGACTCGGAATGGCGCGAGACTTTGCGAACGGCCTCCGTGTGCCAAAAATAGGCCGCGGGCACAGTGGCGCCCAAATAACTGCCCGAAGGCCGGGCGCCAAGTTCGTGCAGGAAAAAGGCCACAAAAGCGGGTGGGCTATAGCACAGGGGTGGGGCTGGCCAACTTCGTTCGCCGGACTCGGAATGGCGCGAGACTTTGCGAGCGGCCTCCGTGTGCCAAAAATAGGCCGCGGGCACAGCCGCGCCAAAAAATAACCACCCGAAGGCCGGGGCTTGAAGTTCGTCCAGCGGAAAAAGGCCACAACAACGGGTGGGCTATAGCCTTGGGGGGTGGGGCTGGCCAGCTTCGTCCGCCGGACTCGGAAGGGCGCGAGACTTTACGAGCGGCCTCCGTGTGCCCAAAATAGGCCGTTGGCACAGCCGCGCCCAAAAATAACCGCCCGAAGGCCGGGGCGCCAAGTCCGTCCAGCGGAAAAAGGCCACAAAAACGGGTGGGCTATAGCCTTGGGGGGTGGGGCAGGCCAACTTCGTCCGACGGACTCGGAATGGCGCGAGACTTTGCGAGCGGCCTCCGTGTATCAAAAATAGGCCGCGGGCACAGCCGCGCCCAAAAATAACCACCCGAAGGCCGGGGCGCCAAGTTCGTCCAGCGGAAAAAGGCCACAAAAACGGGTGGGCTATAGCCTTGGGGGGTGGGGTGGCCCACTTCGTCCGCCGGACTCGGAATGGCGCGATAGTTTTTGAGCGGCTTCTGTGTGCCAAAAATAGGATGCGGTCACAGGCGCGCCCAAAAATAACCGCCCGAAGGCCGGGGCTCCAAGTTCGTCCAGCGGAAAAAGGCCACAAAAACGGGTGGGCTATAGCCTTGGGGGGTGGGGCTGGCCAATTACGTCCGCCGGACTCGGAATGGCGCGATATGGCGCCAAGTCCGTCCAGCGGAAAAAGGCCACAAAAACGGGTGGGCTATAGCCTTGGGGGGTGGGGCAGGCCAACTTCGTCCGCCGGACTCGGAATGGCGCGAGACTTTGCGAGCGGCCTCCGTGTGCCAAAAATAGGCCGCGGGCACAGCCGCGACCAAAAATAACCGCCCGAAGGCCGGGGCGCCAAGTTCGTGCAGGGGAAAAAGGCCACAACAACGGGTGGGCTATAGCCTGGGGGGGTGGGGCTGGTCAACTTCGTTCGCCGGACTCGGAATGGCGCGAGACTTTGCGAGCGGCCTCCGTGTGCCAAAAATAGGCTGCGGGCACAGCCGCGCCCAAAAATAACCGCACGAAGGCCGGGGCGCCAAGTTCGTCCAGCGGAAAAAGGCCACAACAACGGGTGGGCTATAGGCTTGGGGGGTGGGGCTGGCCAACTTCGTCCGCCGGACTGGGAATGGCGCGAGACTTTGCGAGCGGCCTCCGTGTGCCAAAAATAGGCTGCGGCCGCAGCCGCGCCCAAAAATAACTGCCCGAAAGCCGGGGCGCCAAGTTCGTCCAGCGGAAAAAGGCCACAACAACGTGTGGGCCATAGCCTTGGGGGGTGGGGCTGGCCCACTTCGTCCGCCGGACTCGGAATGGGGCGAGACTTTACGAGCGGCCTCCGTGTGCCCAAAATAGGCCTTTGGCACAGACGCGCCCAAAAATAACCGCCCAAAGGCCGGGGCACCAAGTTCGTCCAGCAGAAAAAGGCCACAAAAACGGGTGGGCTATAGCCTTGGGAGGTGGGGCTGGCCGACTTCGTCCGCCGGACTGGGAATGGCGCGAGACTTTGCGAGCGGCCTCCGTGTGCCAAAAATAGGCTGCGGCCGCAGCCGCGCCCAAAAATAACTGCCCGAAAGCCGGGGCGCCAAGTTCGTCCAGCGGAAAAAGGCCACAACAACGTGTGGGCCATAGCCTTGGGGGGTGGGGCTGGCCCACTTCGTCCGCCGGACGCGGAATGGGGCGAGACTTTACGAGCGGCCTCCGTGTGCCAAGAAGAGGCCGCGGGCATAGCCACGCCCAAAATTACTGCCCAAAGGCCGGGGCGCCAAGTTCGTCCAGCGGAAAAAGGCCACAAAAACGGGTGGGCTATAGCATTGGGGGGTGGGGCTGGCCAACTTCGTCCGCCGGACACGGAATGGCGCGAGACTTTGCGAGCGGCCTCCGTGTATCAAAAATAGGCCGCGGGCAAAGCCGCGCCCAAAAATAACCACCCGAAGGCCGGGGCGCCAAGTTCGTCCAGCGGAAAAAGGCCACAAAAACGGGTGGGCTATAGCATTGGGGGGTGGGGCTGGCCAACTTCGTCCGCCGGACACGGAATGGCGCGAGACTTTGCGAGCAGCCTCCGTGTGCCAGGAAGAGGCCGCGGGCATAGCCACGCCCAAATAACCGCCCGAAGGCCGGGGCGCCAAGTTCGTCCCGCGGAAAAAGGCCACAATAACGGGTGGGCTATAGCCTTGGGGGGTGGGGCTGGCCCACTTCGTCCGCCTGACTCGGAATGGCGCGAGACTTTGCGAGCGGCCTCCGTGTCCCAAAAATAGGCCGCGGACAAAGCCGTACCCAAAAATAAACGCCCGAAGGCCGGGGCGCCAAGTTCGTCCAGCGGAAAAAGGCCACAAAAACGGGTGGGCTATCGCCTTGGGGGGTGGGGCTGGCCAACTTCGTCCGTCGGACTCGGAATGGCGTGAGACTTTGCGAGCATCCTCCGTGTGCCAAAAATAGGCCGCGGTCACAGCCGCGCCCAAAAATAACAGCCCGAAGGCCGGGGCGCCAAGTTCGTCCAGCGGAAAAAGGCCACAACAACAGGTGGGCTATAGCCTTGGGGGGTGGGGCTGGCCAACGTCGTCCGCCGGACTCAGAATGGTGCGAGACTTTGCGAGCGGCCTCCGTGTGCCAAAAATAGGCCGCGGTCGCAGCCGCGCCAAAAAATAACCGCCCGAAGGCCGGGGCGCCAAGTTCGTCCAGCGGAAAAAGGCCACAAAAACGGGTGGGCTATAGCCTTGGGGGGTGGGGCTGGCCCACTTCGTCCGCCGGACTCGGAATAGCGCGAGACTTTGCGAGCGGACTCCGTGTGCCAAAAATAGGCCACGGCCACAGCCGCGCCCAAAAATAACCGCACGAAGGCCGGGGCGCCAAGTTCGTCCAGCGGAAAAAGGCCACAAAAACGGGTGGGCTATAGCCTCGGGGGGTGGGGCTGGCCAACTTCGTCCGCCGGACTCGGAATGGCGCGAGACTTTGCGTACGGCCTCCGTGTGCCAAAAATAGGCCGCGGACACAGCTGCGCCCAAAAATAACCGCCGGAAGGCCGGGGCGCCAAGTTCGTCCAGCGGAAAAATGCCACAAAAACGGGTGGGCTATAGCCTTGGGGGGTGGGGATGGCCAACTTCGTCCGCCGGACTCGGAATGGCGCGATACTTTTCGAGCGGAATCTGTTTGCCAAAAATAGGATGCGGTCACAGCCGCACCCAAAAATAACCGCCCGACGGCCGGGGCGCCAAGTTCGTCCATCGCAAAAAGGCCACAAAAACGGGTGGGCTATAGCCTTGGGGGGTGGGGCTGGCCGACTTCATCCGCCGGACTCGGAATGGCGCGAGACTTTGTGATCGGCCTCCGTGTGCCAAAAATATGCCACGGGCACAGCCGCGCCCAATAATAACCGCCCGAAGGCCGGGGCGCCAAGTTCGTCCAGCGGAAAAAGGCCACAACAACGGGTGGGCTATAGCCTTGGGGATTGGGGCTGGCCAACTTCGTCTGCCGGACTCAGAATGGCGCGAGACTTTGCGGGCGGCCTCCGTGTGCCAAAAATGGGCCACGGACACAGCCGCGCCCAAAAATAACTGGCCGAAAGCCGGGGCGGCAAGTTCGTCCAGCGGAAAAAGACAACAAAAACGGGTGGGCTATAGCCTTGGGGGGTGGGGCTGGCCAACTTCGTCCGCCGGACTCGGAATGGCACGAGACTTTGCGAACGGCCTCCGTGTGCCATAAATAGGCCGCGGACACAGCCGCGCCGAAAAATAACCATCCGAAGGCCGGGGCGCCAAGTTCGTCCAGCGGAAAAAGGCCACAAAAACGGGTGGGCTATAGCCTTGGGGGGTGGGGCTGGCCAACTTCGTCCGCCGGACTCGGAATGGCGCGAGACTTTGCGAGCGGCCTCCATGTGCCAAGAAGAGGCCGCGGGCACAGCCGCGCCAAAAAATAACCGCCCGAAGGCCGGGGCGCCAAGTTCGTCCAGCGGAAAAAGGCCACAAAAACGGGTGGGCTATAGCATTGGGGGGTGGGGCTGGCCAACTTCGTCCGCCGGACACGGAATGGCGCGAGACTTTGCGAGCGGCCTCCGTGTGCCAAGAAGAGGCCGCGGGCATAGCCGCGCCCAAAATTACTGCCCAAAGGCCGGGGCGCCAAGTTCGTCCAGCGGAAAAAGGCCACAAAAACGGGTGGGCTATAGCCTTGGGGGGTGGGGCTGGCCATCTTCATCCGCTGGACTCGGAATGGCACGAGACTTTGCGAACGGCCTCTGTGTACCATAAATAGGCCGCGAAAACAGCCGTGCGGAAAAATAACCATCTGAAGGCCGGGGCGCCAATTTCGTCCAGCGGAAAAAGGCCACAAAAACGGGTGGGCTATAGCCTTGGGGGGTGGGGCTGGCCAACTTCGTCCGCCGGACTCGGAATGGCGCGATACTTTTTGAGTGGCTTCCGTGTGCCAAAAATAGGCCACGGGCACAGCCGCGCCCAAAAATAACCGCCCGATGGCCGGGGCACCAATTTCGTCCAGCGGAAAAAGGCCACAAAAACGGGTGGGCTATAGCCTTGGGGGGTGGGGCTGGCCAACTTCGTCCGCCGGACTCGGAATGGCGCGATACTTTTTGAGTGGCTTCCGTGTGCCTAAAATAGGCTGCGGTCACAGCCGCGCCAAAAAATAACCGCCCGAAGGCCGGGGCGCCAAGTTCGTCCAGCGGAAAAAGGCCACAAAAACGGGTGGGCTATAGCCTTGGGGGGTGGGGCTGGCCAACTTCGTCCGCCGGACTCGGAATGGCGCGAGACTTTGCGAGCGGCCTCCATGTGCCAAGAAGAGGCCGCGGGCACAGCCGCGCCAAAAAATATCCTCCCGAAGGCCGGGGCGCCAAGTTCGTACAGTGGAAAAAGGCCACAAAACCGGGTGGGCTATAGCATTGGGGGGTGGGGCTGGCCAACTTCGTCCGCCGGACACGGAATGGCGCGAGACTTTGCGAGCGGCCTCCGTGTGCCAATAATAGGCCGCGGGCATAGCCGCGCCCAAAATTACTGCCCAAAGGCCGGGGCGCCAAGTTCGTCCAGCGGAAAAAGGCCACAAAAACGGGTGGGCTATAGCCTTGGGGGGTGGGGCTGGCCATCTTCATCCGCCGGACTCGGAATGGCGCGAGACTTTGCGAGCGGCCTCCGTGTGCCAAGAAGAGGCCGCGGGCATAGCCGCGCCCTAAATTACTGCCCAAAGGCCGGGGCGCCAAGTTCGTCCAGCGGAAAAAGGCCACAAAAATGGGTGGGCTATAGCCTTGGGGGGTGGGGCTGGCCATCCTCATCCGCCGGACTCGGAATGGCACGAGACTTTGTGAATGGCCTCCGTGTGCCATAAATAGGCCGCGGACACAGCCGCGCCGAAAAATAACCATCCGAAGGCCGGGGCGCCAAGTTCGTCCAGCGGAAAAAGGCCACAAAAACGGGTGGGCTATAGAATTGGGGGGTGGGGCTGGCCAACTTCGTCCGCCGGACTCGGAATGGCGCGAGACTTTGCGAGCGGCCTCCGTGTGCCAAAAATAAGCCGTGGGCACAGCCGCACCCAAAAATAACCGCCCAAAGGCCGGGGCGCCAAGTCCGTCGAGCAGAAAAAGGCCACAAAAACGGGTGGGCTATCGCCTTGGGGGGTGGGGCTGGCCCACTTCGTCCGCCGGCCTCGGAATGGCGCGAGACTTTGCGAGCGGCCTCCGTGTGCCAAAAATAGACCGCGGTCACTGGCGCGCCCAAAAATAACCGCCCAATGGCCGGGGCGCCAAGTTCGTCCAGCGGAAAAAGGCCACAACAACGGGTGGGCTATAGCCTTGGGGGGTGGGGATGGCCAACTTCGTCCGCCGGACTCGGTATGGAGCGAGACTTTGCGAGCGGCCTCCGCCTGCCAAAAATAGGCCGCAGGCACATCGGCGCTAAAAATAAACGCCCGAAGGCCGGGGCGCCAAGTTCGTCCAGCGCAAAAAGGCCACAAAAACGGGTGGGCTATAGCCTTGGGGAGTGGGGCTGGCCAACTTCGTCCGCCGGACTTGGAATGGCGCGTTACTTTGCGAGTGGCCTCCGTGTGCCAAGAAGAGGCCACAGGCACAGCCGCGCCCAAAAATAACCGCCCGAAGGCCGGGGCGCCAAGTTCGTCCAGCGGAAAAAGGCCACAAAAACGGGTGGGCGATAGCATTGGGGGGTGGGGCTGGCCCACTTCGTCCGCCGGACTCGGAATGGCGCGAGACTTTGCGAGCGGCCTCCGTGTGCCAAGAAGAGGCCGCGGGCATAGCCGCGCCCAAAAACAACCGCCCGAAGGCCGGGGCGCCAAGTTCGTCCAGCGGAAAAAGGCCACAAAAACGGGTGGGCTATAGCCTTGGGGGGTGGGGCTGGGCAACTTCGTCCGCCAGACTCGGAATGGCGTGTGACTTTGCGAGCGGCCTCGGTGTGCCAAAAATAGGCCACGGGCACAGCCGCGCCCAAAAATAACCGCCCGATGGCCGGGGCGCCAATTTCGTCCAGCGGAAAGAGGCCACAAAAACGGGTGGGCTATAGCCTTGGGGGGTGGGGCTGGCCAACTTCGTCCGCCGGACTCGGAATGGCGCGATACTTTTTGAGTGGCTTCCGTGTGCCAAAAATAGGCTGCGGTCACAGCCGCGCCAAAAAATAACCGCCCGAAGGCCGGGGCGCCAAGTTCGTCCAGCGGAAAAAGGCCACAAAAACGGGTGGGCTATAGCCTTGGGGGGTGGGGCTGGCCAACTTCGTCCGCCGGACTCGGAATGGCGCGAGACTTTGCGTGCGGCCTCCGTGTGCCAAAAATAGGCCGTGGACACAGCCGCGCCCAAAAATAACCGCCGGAAGGCCGGGGCGCCAAGTTCGTCCAGCGGAAAAAGGCCACAAAAACGGGTGGGCTATAGCCTTGGGGGGTGGGGCTGGCCAACTTCGTCCGCCGGACTCGGAATGGCGCGATACTTTTCGAGCGGAATCTGTGTGCCAAAAATAGGATGCGGTCACAGGCACGCCCAAAAATAACCGCCCGAAGGCCGGGGCTCCAAGTTCGTCCAGCGGAAAAAGGCCACAAAAACGGGTGGGCTATAGCCTTGGGGGGTGGGGCTGGCCAACTTCGTCCGCCGGACTCGGAATGGCGCGAGACTTTACGAGCGGCCTCCGTGTGCCAAAAATAAGCCGCGGGCACAGCCGCGCCCAAAAATAACCGCCCGAAGGCCGGGGCGCCAAGTTCGTCCAGCGGAAAAAGGCCACAAAAACGGGTGGGCTATAGCCTTGGGGGGTGGGGCTGGCCATCTTCATCCGCCGGACTCGGAATGGCACGAGACTTTGCGAGCGGCCTCCGTGTGGCATAGCGCGCCCAAAAACAACCGCCCGAAGGCCGGGGCGCCAAGTTCGACCAGCGGAAAAAGGCAACAAAAACGGGTGGGCTATAGCCGTGGGGGGTGGGGCTGGGCAACTTCGTCCGCCGGACGCGGAATGGCGTGTGACTTTGCGAGCGGCCTCGGTGTGCCAAAAATGGCAGGCACAGCCGCCCAAAAATAACCCCCCGACGGCCGGGGCGCCCAGCTCGCCCAGCGTAAAAAGGCCAAATACGCGGGTGGGCTATAGCCTTGGGGGGTGGGGCTGGCCAACTTCGTCCGCCGGACTCGGAATGGCGTGTGACTTTGCGAGCGGCCTCGGTGTGCCAAAAATAGGCCACGGGCACAGCCGCGCCCAAAAATAACCGCCCGATGGCCGGGGCGCCAATTTCGTCCAGCGGAAAAAGGCCACAAAAACGGGTGGGCTATAGCCTTGGGGGGTGGGGCTGGCCAACTTCGTCCGCCGGACTCGGAATGGCGTGAGACTTTGCGAGCAGCCTCCGTGTGCCAAATATAGGCCGTGGACACAGCCGCGCCCAAAAATAACCGCCCGATGGCCGGGGCGCCAATTTCGTCCAGCGGAAAAAGGCCACAAAAACGGGTGGGCTATAGCATTGGGGGGTGGGGCTGGCCAACTTCGTCCGCCGGACTCGGAATGGCGCGAGACTTTGCAAGCGGCCTCCGTGTGCAAAGCCGCACCAAAAATAACCGCCCGAAGGCCGGGCGCCAAGTTCGTCCAGCGGAAAAAGGCCACAAAATCGGGTGTGCTATTGCCTTGGGGGGTGGGGCTGGCCCACTTCGTCCGCCGGACTCGGAATGGCGCGAGACTTTGCGAGCGGCCTCCGTGTGCCAAAAATAAGCCGCGGGCACAGCGGTACCCAAAAATAACCGCCCAAAGGCCGGGGCGCCAAGTTCGTCCAGCGGAAAAAAGCCACAAAAACGGGTGGGCTATAGCCTTGGGGGGTGGGGCTGGCCAACTACGTCCGCCGGACTCGGAATGGCGCGATACTTTTCAAGCGGCCTCCGTGTGCCAAAAATAGGCTGCGGTCACAGCCGCGACCAAAAAAAACCGCCCGAAGGTTGGGGCGCCAAGTTCGTCCAGCGGAAAAAGGCCACAAAAACGGGTGGGCTATAGCCTTGGGGGGTGGGGCTGGCCAACTTCGTCCGCCGGACTCGGAATGGCGCGATACTTTTCGAGCGGCCTCCGTGTGCCAAAAATAGGCTGCGGTCACAGCCGCGCCCAAAAATAACCGCCCGAAGGCCGGGGCGCCAAGTTCGTCCAGCGGAAAAAGGCCACAAAAACGGGTGGGCTATAGCCTTGGGGGGTGGGGCTGGCCAACTTCGTCCGCCGGACTCGGAATGGCGCGAGACTTTGCGTGCGGCCTCCGTGTGCCAAAAATAGGCCGCGGCCACAGCCGCGCCAAAAAATAACCGCCGGAAGGCCGGGGCGCCAAGTTCGTCCAGCGGAAAAAGGCCACAAAAACGGGTGGGCTATAGCCTTGGGGGGTGGGGCTGGCCATCTTCATCCGCCGGACTCGGAATGGCACGAGACTTTGCGAATGGCCTCCGTGTGCCATAAATAGGCCGCGGACACAGCCGCGCCGAAAAATAACCATCCGAAGGCCGGGGCGCCAAGTTCGTCCAGCGGAAAAAGGCCACAAAAACGGGTGGGCTATAGCCTTGGGGGGTGGGGCTGGCCAACTTCGTCCGCCGGACTCGGAATGGCGCGAGACTTTGCGAGCGGCCTCCGTGTGCCAAAAATAGGCCGCGGGCACAGCCGCGCCCAAAAATAACCACCCGAAGGCCGGGGCGCCAAGTTCGTCCAGCGGAAAAAGGCCACAAAAACGGGTGGGCTATAGCCTTGGGGGGTGGGGCTGGCCAACTTCGTCCGCCGGACTCGGAATGGCGCGAGACTTTGCGAGCGGCCTCCGTGTGCCAAAAATAAGCTGCGGGCACAGCCGCACCCAAAAATAACCGCCCGAAGGCCGGGGCGCCAAGTTCGTCCAGCGGAAAAAAGCCACAAAAACGGGTGGGCTATAGCCTTGGGGGGTGGGGCTGGCCAACTTCGTCCGCCGGACTCGGAATGGCGCGATACTTTTTGAGCAGCTTCCGTGTGCCAAAAATAGGCTGTGGTCACAGCCGCGCCAAAAAATAACCGCCCGAAGGCCGGGGCGCCAAGTTCGTCCAGCGGAAAAAGGCCACAAAAACGGGTGGGCTATAGCCTTGGGGGGTGGGGCTGGCCAACTTCGTCCGCCGGACTCGGAATGGCGCGAGACTTTGCGTGTGGCCTCCGTGTGCCAAAAATAGGCCGTGGACACAGCCGCGCCCAAAAATAACCGCCGGAAGGCCGGGGCGCCAAGTTCGTCCAGCGGAAAAAGGCCACAAAAACGGGTGGGCTATAGCCTTGGGGGGTGGGGCTGGCCAACTTCGTCCGCCGGACTCGGAATGGCACGAGACTTTGCGAATGGCCTCCGTGTGCCATAAATAGGCCGCGGACACAGCCGCGCCGAAAAATAACCATCCGAAGGCCGGGGCGCCAAGTTCGTCCAGCGGAAAAAGGCCACAAAAACGGGTGGGCTATAGCCTTGGGGGGTGGGGCTGGCCCACTTCGTCCGCCGGACTCGGAATGGCGCGAGACTTTGTGAGCGGCCTCCGTGTGCCAAAAATAGGCCGCGGGCACAGCCGCGCCCAAAAATAACCGCCGGAAGGCCGGGGCGCCAAGTTCGTCCAGCGGAAAAAGGCCACAAAAACGGGTGGGCTATAGCCTTGGGGGGTGGGGCTGGCCAACTTCGTCCGCCGGACTCGGAATGGCGCGATACTTTTCGAGCGGAATCTGTGTGCCAAAAATAGGATGCGGTCACAGCCGCGCCCAAAAATAACCGCCCGAAGGCCGGGGCTCCAAGTTCGTCCAGCGGAAAAAGGCAACAAAAACGGGTGGGCTATAGCCTTGGGGGGTGGGGCTGGCCAACTACGTCCGCCGGACTCGGAATGGCGCGATACTTTTTGAGCGGCCTCCGTGTGCCAAAAATAGGCTGCGGTCACAGCCGCGACCAAAAATAACAGCCCGAAGGCTGGGGCGCCAAGTTCGTCCAGCGGAAAAAGGCCACAAAAACGGGTGGGCTATAGCCTTGGGGGGTGGGGCTGGCCAACTTCGTCCGCCGGACTAGGAATGGGGCGAGACTTTGCGAGCGGCCTCCGTGTACCAAAAATAGGCTGCGGTCACAGCCGCGCCCAAAAATAACCGCCCGAAGGCCGGGGCGCCAAGTTCGTCCAGCGGAAAAAGGCCACAAAAACGGGTGGGCTATAGCCTTGGGGGGTGGGGCTGGCCAACTTCGTCCGCCGGACTCGGAATGGCACGAGACTTTTTGAGTAGCCTCCGTGTGCCAAAAATAGACCGCGGGCACAGCGCCACCCAAAAATAACCGCCCGAAGGCCGGGGCGCCATGTTCGTCCAGCGGAAAAAGGCCATAAAAACGGGTGGGCTATAGCCTTGGGGGGTGGGGCTGGCCGACTTCGTCCGCCGGACTCGGAATGGCACGAGACTTTGCGAGCGGCCTCCGTGTGCCAAAAATAGGCCGCGGGCACAGCCGCGCCCAAAAATAACTGCCCGAAGTCCGGGGCGCCAAGTTCGTCCAGCGGAAAAAGGCCACAAAACGGGTGGGCTATAACCTTGAGGGTGGGGCTGGCCAACTTCGTCCGCCGGACTCGGAATGGCGCGATACTTTTCAAGCGGCCTCCGTGTGCCAAAAATAGGCTGCGGTCACAGCCGCACCCAAAAATAACCGCCCGAAGGCTGGGGCGCCAAGTTCGTCCAGCGGAAAAAGGCCACAAAAACGGGTGGGCTATAGCCTTGGGGGGTGGGGCTGGCCAACTTCGTCCGCCGGACTCGGAATGGCGCGATACTTTTTGAGTGGCTTCCGTGTGCCAAAAATAGGCTGCGGTCACAGCCGCGCCCAAAAATAACCGCCCGAAGGCCGGGGCTCAAAGTTCGTCCAGCGGAAAAAGGCCACAAAAACGGGTGGGCTATAACCTTGGGGGGTGGGGCTGGCCAACTTCGTCCGCCGGACTCGGAATGGCGCGATACTTTTCGAGCGGAATCTGTGTGCCAAAAATAGGATGCGGTCACAGCCGCGCCCAAAAATAACCGCCCGAAGGCCGGGGCTCCAAGTTCGTCCAGCGGAAAAAGGCCACAAAAACGGGTGGGCTATAGCCTTGGGGGGTGGGGCTGGCCGACTTCGTCCGCCGGACTCGGAATGGCGCGATACTTTTCAAGCGGCCTCCGTGTGCCAAAAATAGGCTGCGGTCACAGCCGCGGCCGAAAATAACCGCCCGAAGGCTGGGGCGCCAAGTTCGTCCAGCGGAAAAAGGCCACAAAAACGGGTGGGCTATAGCCTTGGGGGGTGGGGCTGGCCAACTTCGTCCGCCGGACTAGGAATGGGGCGAGACTTTGCGAGCGGCCTCCGTGTGCCAAAAATTGTCCGCGGGCACAGCCGCGCCCAAAAATAAGCCACCGAAGGTCCCGTCCCCAAGTTCGTCCGCCGCAAAAATGCCCAAAAAACGGGTGGGCTATAGCCTTGGGGGGAGGGGCTGGCGAACTTCGTCCGCCGGACTCGGAATGGGCCGAGACTGTGCGAGCGGCCTCCGTGGGCCAAAAATAGGCCGTGGGCACAGCCGCACCCAAAAATAAGCCCCCGAAGGTCCCGTGCCCAAGTTCGTCCGCCGCAAAAATGCCCAAAAAACGGGTGGGTTATAGCCTTGGGGGGAGGGGCTGGCCAACTTCGTCCGCCGGACTCGGAATGGGGCGAGACTTTGTGATCGCCCTCCATGTGCCAAAAATAGGCTGCGGGCATAGTAGTGCGCAAAAATAAGACCCCGAAGGTCCTGTCCCCAAGTTCGTCCGCCGCACAAATGCCCAAAAAACAGTGGGCTAGAGCCTTGGGGGGAGGGGCTGGCCCACTTCGTCCGCCGGACTAGGAATGGGGCGAGACTTTGCGAGCGGCCTCCGTGTGCCAAAAATTGTCCGCGGGCACAGCCGCGCCCAAAAATAAGCCCCCGAAGGTCCGGTCCCCAAGTTCGTCCGCCGCAAAAATGCCCAAAAAACGGGTGGGCTATAGCCTTGGGCGGAGGGGCTGGCCAACTTCGTCCGCCGGACTCGGAATGGGGCGAGACTTTGTGAGCGCCCTCCGTGTGCCGAAAATAGTCCGCTGGCACAGCCGCGCCCAAAAATAAGCCCCCGAAGTTCCCGTCCCCAAGTTCGTCCGCCGCAAAAATGCCCAAAAAATGGGTGGGCTATAGCCTTGGGGGGAGGGGCTGGCCAACTTCGTCCGCCGGACTCGGAATGGGGCGAGACTTTGCGAGCGCCCACCGTGTGCCAAAAATAGGCCGCAGACACAGCCGAGCCCAAAAAGAAGCCCCCGAAGATCCGGTCCCCAAGTTCGTCCGCCGCAAAAATGCCCAAAAAACGGGTGGGCTATAGCCTTGGGGGGAGGGGCTGGCCAACTTCGTCCGCCGGACTCGGAATGGGGCAAGACTTTGCGAGCACCCTCCGTGTGCCAAAAATAGTCCCCTGTCACAGCCGCGCCCAAAAATAAGCCCCCGAAGGTCCCGTCCCCAAGTTCGTCCGCCGCAAAAATGCCCAAAAAACGGGTGGGTTATAGCCTTGGGGGGAGGGGCTGGCCAACTTCGTCCGCCGGACTCGGAATGGGGCGAGACTTTGCGAGCGCCCTCCATGTGCCAAAAATAGGCCGCGGGCACAGCAGTGCGCAAAAATAAGACCCCGAAGGTCCTGTCTCCAAGTTCGACCGCCGCACAAATGCCCAAAAAACAGTGGGCTATAGCCTTGGGGGGAGGGGCTGGCCCACTTCGTCCGCCGGACTAGGAATGGGGCGAGACTTTGCAAGCAGCCTCCGTGTGCCAAAAATTGTACGCGGGCACAGCCGCGCCCAAAAATAAGCCCCCGAAGGTCCCGTCCCCAAGTTCGTCCGCCACAAAAATGTCCAAAAAACGGGTGGGCTATAGCCTTGGGGGGAAGGGCTGGCCAATTTCGTCCGCCGGACTCGGAATGGGGCAAGACTTTGCGAGCGCCATCCGTGTACGAAAAATAGGCCGCGGGCACAGCCGCGTCCAAAAATAAGCCCCCGAAGGTCCCGTCCCCAAGTTCGTCCGCCGCAAAAATGTGCAAAAAACGGGTGGGCTATAGCCTTGGGCGGAGGGGCTGGCCAACTTCGTCCGCCGGACTCGGAATGGGGCGAGACTTTGCGAGCGCCCTCCGTGTGCCAAAAATAGTCCGCTGGCACAGCCGCGCCCAAAAATAAGCCCCCGAAGGTCCCGTCCCCAAGTTCGTCCGCCGCAAAAATGCCCAAAAAACGGGTGGGCTATAGCCTTGGGGGGAGGGGCTGGCCAACTTCGTCCGCCGGACTCGGAATGGGGCGAGACTTTGTGAGCGCCCTCCGTGTGCCAAAAATAGTCCGCTGGCACAGCCGTGCCCAAAAATAAGCCCCCAAAGGTCCCGTCCCCAAGTTCGTCCGCCGCAAAAATGCCCAAAAAACGGGTGGGCTATAGCCTTGGGGGGAGGGGCTGGCCAACTTCGTCCGCCGGACTCGGAATGGGGCGAGACTTTGCGAGCGCCCACCGTGTGCCAAAAATAGGCCGCGGACACAGCCGAGCCCAAAAATAAGCCCCCGAAGATCCGGTCCCCAAGTTCGTCCGCCGCAAAAATGCCCAAAAAACGGGTGGGCTATAGCCTTGGGGGGAGGGGCTGGCCAACTTCGTCCGCCGGACTCGGAATGGGGCGAGACTTTGCGAGCACCCTCCGTGTGCCAAAAATAGTCCGCTGGCACAGCCGCGCCCAAATATAAGCCCCCGAAGGACCCGTCCCCAAGTTCGTCCGCCGCAAAAATGCCCAAAAAACGGGTGGGTTATAGCCTGGGGGGGAGGGGCTGGCCAATCCGCGGACTCGGAAGGGGGCGAGTCTTTGCTCGCGCCCTCCTTGTGCCAAAAATAGGCCTCGGGCACAGTAGTGCGCAAATATAAGACCCCGAAGGTCCTTTCCCCAAGTTCGTCCGCCGCAAAAATGCCGAAACAACGGGTGGGCTATATCCTTGGGGGGAGGGGCTGGCCCACTTCGTCCGCCGGTCTCGGAATGGGCGAGACTTTGCGAGCGGCCTCCGTGTGCCAAAAATAGGCTGCGGGCTCAGCCGCGCCCAAAAATAATCCCCCGAATGTCCCGTCCCCAAGTTCGTCCGCCGCAAAAATGCCCAAAAAATGGGTGGGCTATAGCCTTGGGGGGAGGGGCTGGCCAACTTCGTCCGCCGGACTCGGAATGGGGCGAGACTTTGCGAGCGCCCACCGTGTGCAAAAAATAGGCCGCGGACACAGCCGAGCCCAAAAATAAGCCCCCGAAGATCCGGTCCCCAAGTTCGTCCGCCGCAAAAATGCCCAAAAAACGGGTGGGCTATAGCCTTGGGGGGAGGGGCTGGCCAACTTCGTCCGCCGGACTCGGAATGGGGCGAGACTTTGCGAGCACCCTCCGTGTGCCAAAAATAGTCCGCTGGCACAGCCGCGCCCAAAAATAAGCCCCCGAAGGTCCCGTCCCCAAGTTCGTCCGCCACAAAAATGCCCAAAAAACGGGTGGGTTATAGCCTTGGGGGGAGGGGCTGGCCAACTTCGTCCGCCGGACTCGGAATGGGGCGAGACTTTGCGAGCACCCTCCATGTGCCAAAAATAGGCCGCGGGCACAGCAGTGCGCAAAAATAAGACCCCGAAGGTCCTGTCTCCAAGTTCGACCGCCGCACAAATGCCCAAAAAACAGTGGGCTATAGCCTTGGGGGGAGGGGCTGGCCCACTTCGTCCGCCGGACTAGGAATGGGGCGAGACTTTGCAAGCGGCCTCCGTGTGCCAAAAATTGTACGCGGGCACAGCCGCGCCCAAAAATAAGCCCCCGAAGGTCCCGTCCCCAAGTTCGTCCGCCACAAAAATGTCCAAAAAACGGGTGGGCTATAGCCTTGGGGGGAAGGGCTGGCCAATTTCGTCCGCCGGACTCGGAATGGGGCAAGACTTTGCGAGCGCCCTCCGTGTGTGAAAAATCGGCTGCGGGCACAGCCGCGTCCAAAAATAAGCCCCCGAAGGTCCCGTCCCCAAGTTCGTCCGCCGCAAAAATGTCCAAAAAACGGGTGGGCTATAGCCTTGGGGGGAGGGGCTGGCCAACTTCGTCCGCCGGACTCGGAATGGGGCGAGACTTTGCGAGCGCCCTCCGTGTGCCAAAAATAGGCCGCGGGCACAGCCGCGCCCAAAAATAAGCCCCCGAAGGTCCCGTCCCCTAGTTCGTCCGCCGCAAAAATGCCCAAAAAACGGGTGGGCTATAGCCTTGGGGGGAGGGGCTGGCCAACTTCGTCCGCCGGACTCGGAATGGGGCGAGACTTTGTGAGCGCCCTCCGTGTGCCAAAAATAGGCCGCGGGCACAGCCGCGCCCAAAAATAAGCCCCCGAAGGTCCCGTCCCCAAGTTCGTCCGCCGCAAAAATGCCCAAAAAACGGGTGGGTTATAGCCTTGGGGGGAGGGGCTGGCCAACTTCGTCCGCCGGACTCGGAATGGGGCGAGACTTTGCGAGCGCCCTCCATGTGCCAAAAATAGGCCGCGGGCACAGCAGTGTACAAAAATAAGACCCCGAAGGTCCTGTCCCCAAGTTCGTCCGCCGCAAAAATGCCCAAAAAACGGGTGGGTTATAGCCTTGGGGGAGGGGCTGGCCAACCGCCGGACTCGGAATGGGGCGAGACTTTGCGAGCACCCTCCGTGTGCCAAAAATAGCCCGTTTGAACAGCCCAGCCCAAAAATAAGTCCCCGAAGGTCCCGTCCCCAAGTTCGTCTGCCGCAAAAATGCCCAAAAAACGGGTGGGTTATAGCCTTGGGGGGAGGGGCTGGCCAACTTCGTCCGCCGGACTCGGAATGGGGCGAGACTTTGCGAGCGGCCTCCGTGTGCCAAAAATAGTCCGCTGGCACAGCCGCGCCCAAAAATAAGCCCCCGAAGGTCCCGTCCCCAAGTTCGTCCGCCGCAAAAATGCCCAAAAAACGGGTGGGCTATAGCCTTGGGGGGAGGGGCTGGCCCACTTCGTCCGCCGGACTCGGAATGGGGCGAGACTTTGCGAGCGCCCTCCATGTGCCAAAAATAGGCCGTGGGCACAGCCGCGCGCAAAAATAAGACCCCGAAGGTCCCGTCCCCAAGTTCGTCCGCCGCACAAATGCCCAAAAAACAGTGGGCTATAGCCTTGGGGGGAGGGGCTGGCCCACTTCGTCCGCCGGACTAGGAATGGGGCGAGACTTTGCGAGCGACGTCCGTGTGCCAAAAATTGTCCGCCGGCACAGCCGCGCCCAAAAATAAGCCCCCGAAGGTCCAGTCCCCAAGTTCGTCCGCCGCAAAAATGCCCAAAAAACGGGTGGGCTATAGCCTTGGGCGGAGGGGCTGGCCAACTTCGTCCGCCGGACTCGGAATGGGGCGAGACTTTGCGAGCGCCCTCCTTGTGCCAAAAATAGTCCGCTGGCACAGCCGCGCCCAAAAATAAGCCCCCGAAGGTCCCGTCCCCAAGTTCGTCCGCCGCAAAAATGCCCAAAAAACGGGTGGGTTATAGCCTTGGGGGGAGGGGCTGGCCAACTTCGTCCACCGGACTCGGAATGGGGCGAGACTTTGCGAGCGCCCTCCATGTGGTAAAAATAGGCCGCGGGCACAGTAGTGTGCAAAAATAAGACCCCGAAGGTCCTGTCCCCAAGTTCGTCCGCCGCACAAATGCCCAAAAAACAGTGGGCTATAGCCTTGGGGGGAGGGGCTGGCCAACTTCGTCCGCCGGACTCGGAATGGGGCGAGACTTTGCGAGCGCCATCCGTGTGCGAAAAATAGGCCGCGGGCACAGTCGCATCCAAAAATAAGCCCCCGAAGGACCGGTCCCCAAGTTCGTCCGCCGCAAAAATGCCCAAAAAACGGGTGGGCTATAGCCTTGGGGGGAGGGGCTGGCCCACTTCGTCCGCCGGACTCGGAATGGGGCGAGACTTTGCGAGCGCCCTCCGTGTACCAAAAATAGGCCGCGGGCACAGCTGCGCCCAAAAATAAACCCCGAAGGTCCCGTCCCCAAGTTCGTCCGCCGCAAAAATGCCCAAGAAACGGGTGGGCTATAGCCTTGGGGGGAGGGGCTGGCCAACTTCGTCCGCCGGACTCGGAATGGGGCGAGACTTTACGAGCGCTCTCCATGTGCCAAAAATAGGCCGCGGACACAGCAGTGCGCAAAAATAAGACCCCGAAGGTCCTGTCCCCAAGTTCGTCCGCCGCACAAATGCCCAAAAAACAGTGGGCTATAGCCTTGGGGGGAGGGGCTGGCCCACTTCGTCCGCCGGACTAGGAATGGGGCGAGACTTTGCGAGCGGCCTCCGTGTGCCAAAAATTGTCCGCGGGCACAGCCGCGCCCAAAAATAAGACCCCGAAGGTCCCGTCCCCAAGTTCGTCCGCCGCAAATATGCCCAAAAAATGGGTGGGCTATAGCCTTGGGGGGAGGGGCTGGCCAACTTCGTCCGCCGGACTCGGAATGGGGCGAGACTTTGCGAGCGCCCTCCATGTGCCAAAAATAGGCCGTGGGCACAGCCGAGCCCAAAAATAAGCCCCCGAAGGTCCGGTCCCCAAGTTCGTCCCCCGCAAAAATGCGCAAACAACGGGTGGGCTATAGCCTTGGGGGGAGGGGCTGGCCCACTTCGTCCGCCGGACTCGGAATGGGGCGAGACTTTGCGAGCGCCCTCCGTGTACCAAAAATAGGCCACGGGCACAGCTGCGCCCAAAAATAAATCCCGAAGGTCCCGTCCCCAAGTTCGTCCGCCGCAAAAATGCCCAAGAAACGGGTGGGCTATAGCCTTGGGGGGAGGGGCTGGCCAACTTCGTCCGCCGGACTCGGAATGGGGCGAGACTTTGCGAGCGCCATCCGTGTGTGAAAAATAGGCCACGGGCACAGCCGCGTCAAAAAATAAGCCCCCGAAGGTGCCGTCCCCAAGTTCGTCCGCCGCAAAAATTCCCAAAAAACGGGTGGGTTATAGCCTTGGGCGGAGGGGCTGGCCAACTTCGTCCGCCGGACTCGGAATGGGGCGAGACTTTGCGAGCGCCCTCCGTGTGCCAAAAATAGTCCGCTGGCACAGCCGCGCCCAAAAATAAGCCCCCGAAGGTCCCGTCCCCAAGTTCGTCCGCCGCAAAAATGCCCAAAAAACGGGTGGGTTATAGCCTTGGGCGGAGGGGCTGGCCAACTTCGTCCGCCGGACTCGGAATGGGGCAAGACTTTGCGAGCGCCCTCCATGTGCCAAAAATAGTCCGCGGGCACAGCCGAGCCCAAAAATAAGACCCCGAGGGTCCGGTCCCAAAGTTCGTCAGCAGCACAAATGCCCAAAAACAGTGGGCTATAGCCTTGGGGGAGGGCTGGCCCACTTCATCCGCCGGACTAGGAATGGGGCGAGACTTTGCGAGCGGCCTCCGTGTGCCAAAAAATTGTCCGGGCACAGCCGCGCCCAAAATTATGCCCCGAAGGTCCGGTCCCCAAGTTCGTCCGCCGCAAAATGCCCAAAAAGCGGGTGGGCTATAGCCTTGGGGGGAGGGGCTGGCCAACTTCGTCCGCCGGACTCGGAATGGGGCGAGACTTTGTGAGCGCCCTCCGTGTGCCGAAAATAGTCCGCTGGCACAGCCGCGCCCAAAAATAAGCCCCCGAAGTTCCCGTCCCCAAGTTCGTCCGCCGCAAAAATGCCCAAAAAATGGGTGGGCTATAGCCTTGGGGGGAGGGGCTGGCCAACTTCGTCCGCCGGACTCGGAATGGGGCGAGACTTTGCGAGCGCCCACCGTGTGCCAAAAATAGGCCGCAGACACAGCCGAGCCCAAAAAGAAGCCCCCGAAGATCCGGTCCCCAAGTTCGTCCGCCGCAAAAATGCCCAAAAAACGGGTGGGCTATAGCCTTGGGGGGAGGGGCTGGCCAACTTCGTCCGCCGGACTCGGAATGGGGCAAGACTTTGCGAGCACCCTCCGTGTGCCAAAAATAGGCCGCTGTCACAGCCGCGCCCAAAAATAAGCCCCCGAAGGTCCCGTCCCCAAGTTCGTCCGCCGCAAAAATGCCCAAAAAACGGGTGGGCTATAGCCTTGGGGGGAGGGGCTGGCCAACTTCGTCCGCCGGACTCGGAATGGGGCGAGACTTTGCGAGCGCCCTCCATGTGCCAAAAATAGGCCGCGGGCACAGCAGTGCGCAAAAATAAGACCCCGAAGGTCCTGTCTCCAAGTTCGACCGCCGCACAAATGCCCAAAAAACAGTGGGCTATAGCCTTGGGGGGAGGGGCTGGCCCACTTCGTCCGCCGGACTAGGAATGGGGCGAGACTTTGCAAGCAGCCTCCGTGTGCCAAAAATTGTACGCGGGCACAGCCGCGCCCAAAAATAAGCCCCCGAAGGTCCCGTCCCCAAGTTCGTCCGCCACAAAAATGTCCAAAAAACGGGTGGGCTATAGCCTTGGGGGGAAGGGCTGGCCAATTTCGTCCGCCGGACTCGGAATGGGGCAAGACTTTGCGAGCGCCATCCGTGTACGAAAAATAGGCCGCGGGCACAGCCGCGTCCAAAAATAAGCCCCCGAAGGTCCCGTCCCCAAGTTCGTCCGCCGCAAAAATGTGCAAAAAACGGGTGGGCTATAGCCTTGGGCGGAGGGGCTGGCCAACTTCGTCCGCCGGACTCGGAATGGGGCGAGACTTTGCGAGCGCCCTCCGTGTGCCAAAAATAGTCCGCTGGCACAGCCGCGCCCAAAAATAAGCCCCCGAAGGTCCCGTCCCCAAGTTCGTCCGCCCCAAAAATGCCCAAAAAACGGGTGGGCTATAGCCTTGGGGGGAGGGGCTGGCCAACTACGTCCGCCGGACTCGGAATGGGGCGAGACTTTGTGATCGACCTACGTGTGTCAAAAATAGTCCGCGGCCCAAGGCGCGCCCAAAAATAACCCCCCGAAGGTCCCGTCCCCAAGTTCGTCCGCCGCAAAAATGCCCAAAAAACGGGTGGGCTATAGCCTTGGGGGGAGGGGCTGGCCAACTTCGTCCGCCGGACTCGGAATGGGGCGAGACTTTGCGAGCGCCCACCGTGTGCCAAAAATAGGCCGCGGACACAGCCGAGCCCAAAAATAAGCCCCCGAAGATCCGGTCCCCAAGTTCGTCCGCCGCAAAAATGCCCAAAAAACGGGTGGGCTATAGCCTTGGGGGGAGGGGCTGGCCAACTTCGTCCGCCGGACTCGGAATGGGGCGAGACTTTGCGAGCACCCTCCGTGTGCCAAAAATAGTCCGCTGGCACAGCCGCGCCCAAATATAAGCCCCCGAAGGACCCGTCCCCAAGTTCGTCCGCCGCAAAAATGCCCAAAAAACGGGTGGGTTATAGCCTTGGGGGGAGGGGCTGGCCAACTTCGTCCGCCGGACTCGGAATGGGGCGAGACTTTGCGAGCGCCCTCCATGTGCCAAAAATAGGCCACGGGCACAGTAGTGCGCAAAAATAAGACCCCGAAGGTCCTTTCCCCAAGTTCGTCCGCCGCACAAATGCCCAAAAAACAGTGGGCTATAGCCTTGGGGGGAGAGGCTGGCCCACTTCGTCCGCCGGACTAGGAATGGGGCGAGACTTTGCGAGCGGCCTCCGTGTGCCAAAAATTGTCCGCGGGCACAGTCGCGCCCAAAAATAAGCCCCCGAATGTCCCGTCCCCTAGTTCGTCCGCCGCAAAAATGCCCAAAAAATGGGTGGGCTATAGCCTTGGGGGGAGGGGCTGGCCAACTTCGTCCGCCGGACTCGGAATGGGGCGAGACTTTGCGAGCGCCCACCGTGTGCAAAAAATAGGCCGCGGACACAGCCGAGCCCAAAAATAAGCCCCCGAAGATCCGGTCCCCAAGTTCGTCCGCCGCAAAAATGCCCAAAAAACGGGTGGGCTATAGCCTTGGGGGGAGGGGCTGGCCAACTTCGTCCGCCGGACTCGGAATGGGGCGAGACTTTGCGAGCACCCTCCGTGTGCCAAAAATAGTCCGCTGGCACAGCCGCGCCCAAAAATAAGCCCCCGAAGGTCCCGTCCCCAAGTTCGTCCGCCGCAAAAATGCCCAAAAAACGGGTGGGCTATAGCCTTGGGGGGAGGGGCTGGCCAACTTCGTCCGCCGGACTCGGAATGGGGCGAGACTTTGCGAGCACCCTCCATGTGCCAAAAATAGGCCGCGGGCACAGCAGTGCGCAAAAATAAGACCCCGAAGGTCCTGTCTCCAAGTTCGACCGCCGCACAAATGCCCAAAAAACAGTGGGCTATAGCCTTGGGGGGAGGGGCTGGCCCACTTCGTCCGCCGGACTAGGAATGGGGCGAGACTTTGCAAGCGGCCTCCGTGTGCCAAAAATTGTACGCGGGCACAGCCGCGCCCAAAAATAAGCCCCCGAAGGTCCCGTCCCCAAGTTCGTCCGCCACAAAAATGTCCAAAAAACGGGTGGGCTATAGCCTTGGGGGGAAGGGCTGGCCAATTTCGTCCGCCGGACTCGGAATGGGGCAAGACTTTGCGAGCGCCATCCGTGTGTGAAAAATAGGCCGCGGGCACAGCCGCGTCCAAAAATAGGCCCCCGAAGGTCCCGTCCCCAAGTTCGTCCGCCGCAAAAATGTCCAAAAAACGGGTGGGCTATAGCCTTGGGCGGAGGGGCTGGCCAACTTCGTCCGCCGGACTCGGAATGGGGCGAGACTTTGCGAGCGCCCTCCGTGTGCCAAAAATAGTCCGCTGGCACAGCCGCGCCCAAAAATAAGCCCCCGAAGGTCCCGTCCCCTAGTTCGTCCGCCGCAAAAATGCCCAAAAAACGGGTGGGCTATAGCCTTGGGGGGAGGGGCTGGCCAACTTCGTCCGCCGGACTCGGAATGGGGCGAGACTTTGCGAGCGCCCTCCGTGTGCCAAAAATAGTCCGCTGGCACAGCCGCGCCCAAAAATAAGCCCCCAAAGGTCCCGTCCCCAAGTTCGTCCGCCGCAATAATGCCCAAAAAACGGGTGGGTTATAGCCTTGGGGGGAGGGGCTGGCCAACTTCCTCCGCCGGACTCGGAATGGGGCGAGACTTTGCGAGCGCCCTCCATGTGCCAAAAATAGGCCGCGGGCACAGCAGTGTACAAAAATAAGACCCCGAAGGTCCTGTCCCCAAGTTCGTCCGCCGCAAAAATGCCCAAAAAACGGGTGGGTTATAGCCTTGGGGGGAGGGGCTGGCCAACTTCGTCCGCCGGACTCGGAATGGGGCGAGACTTTGCGAGCACCCTCCGTATGCCAAAAATAGTCCGCTGGCACAGCCGCGCCCAAAAATAAGCCCCCGAAGGTCCCGTCCCCAAGTTCGTCCGCCGCAAAAATGCCCAAAAAACGGGTGGGTTATAGCCTTGGGGGGAGGGGCTGGCCAACTTCGTCCGCCGGACTCGGAATGGGGCGAGACTTTGCGAGCGGCCTCCGTGTGCCAAAAATAGTCCGCTGGCACAGCCGCGCCCAAAAATAAGCCCCCGAAGGTCCCGTCCCCAAGTTCGTCCGCCGCAAAAATGCCCAAAAAACGGGTGGGCTATAGCCTTGGGGGGAGGGGCTGGCCCACTTCGTCCGCCGGACTCGGAATGGGGCGAGACTTTGCGAGCGCCCTCCATGTGCCAAAAATAGGCCGTGGGCACAGCAGTGCGCAAAAATAAGACCCCGAAGGTCCTGTCCCCAAGTTCGTCCGCCGCACAAATGCCCAAAAAACAGTGGGCTATAGCCTTGTGGGGAGGGGCTGGCCCACTTCGTCCGCCGGACTAGGAATGGGGCGAGACTTTGCGAGCGCCGTCCGTGTGCCAAAAATGGTCCGCCCGGCACAGCCGCGCCCAAAAATAAGCCCCCGAAGGTCCCGTCCCCAAGTTCGTCCGCCGCAAAAATGCCCAAAAAACGGGTGGGCTATAGCCTTGGGGGGAGGGGCTGGCCAACTTCGTCCGCCGGACTCGGAATGGGGCGAGACTTTGCGAGCGCCCTCCTTGTGCCAAAAATAGGCCGCGGGCACAGCCGCGCCCAAAAATAAGCCCCCGAAGGTCCCGTCCCCAAGTTCGTCCGCCGCAAAAATGCCCAAAAAACGGGTGGGCTATAGCCTTGGGGGGAGGGGCTGGCCAACTTCGTCCACCGGACTCGGAATGGGGCGAGACTTTGCGAGCGCCCTCCATGTGGTAAAAATAGGCCGCGGGCACAGTAGTGTGCAAAAATAAGACCCCGAAGGTCCTGTCCCCAAGTTCGTCCGCCGCACAAATGCCCAAAAAACAGTGGGCTATAGCCTTGGGGGGAGGGGCTGGCCAACTTCGTCCGCCGGACTCGGAATGGGGCGAGACTTTGCGAGCGCCATCCGTGTGCGAAAAATAGGCCGCGGGCACAGTCGCATCCAAAAATAAGCCCCCGAAGGACCGGTCCCCAAGTTCGTCCGCCGCAAAAATGCCCAAAAAACGGGTGGGCTATAGCCTTGGGGGGAGGGGCTGGCCCACTTCGTCCGCCGGACTCGGAATGGGGCGAGACTTTGCGAGCGCCCTCCGTGTACCAAAAATAGGCCGCGGGCACAGCTGCGCCCAAAAATAAACCCCCAAGGTCCCGTCCCCAAGTTCGTCCGCCGCAAAAATGCCCAAGAAACGGGTGGGCTATAGCCTTGGGGGGAGGGGCTGGCCAACTTCGTCCGCCGGACTCGGAATGGGGCGAGACTTTACGAGCGCTCTCCAGGTGCCAAAAATAGGCCGCGGACACAGCAGTGCGCAAAAATAAGACCCCGAAGGTCCCGTCCCCAAGTTCGTCCGCCGCACAAATGCCCAAAAAACAGTGGGCTATAGCCTTGGGGGGAGGGGCTGGCCCACTTCGTCCGCCGGACTAGGAATGGGGCGAGACTTTGCGAGCGGCCTCCGTGTGCCAAAAATAGTCCGCGGGCACAGCCGCGCCCAAAAATAAGCCCCCGAAGGTCCCGTCCCCAAGTTCGTCCGCCGCAAAAATGCCCAAAAAACGGGTGGGCTATAGCCTTGGGGGGAGGGGCTGGCCAACTTCGTCCGCCGGACTCGGAATGGGGCGAGACTTTGCGAGCGCCCTCCATGTGCCAAAAATAGGCCGTGGGCACAGCCGAGCCCAAAAATAAGCCCCTGAAGGTCCGGTCCCCAAGGTCGTCCCCCGCAAAAATGCCCAAACAACGGGTGGGCTATAGCCTTGGGGGGAGGGGCTGGCCCACTTCGTCCGCCGGACTCGGAATGGGGCGAGACTTTGCGAGCGCCCTCCGTGTACCAAAAATAGGCCACGGGCACAGCTGCGCCCAAAAATAAATCCCGAAGGTCCCGTCCCCAAGTTCGTCCGCCGCAAAAATGCCCAAGAAACGGGTGGGCTATAGCCTTGGGGGGAGGGGCTGGCCAACTTCGTCCGCCGGACTCGGAATGGGGCGAGACTTTGCGAGCGCCATCCGTGTGTGAAAAATAGGCCACGGGCACAGCCGCGTCAAAAAATAAGCCCCCGAAGGTGCCGTCCCCAAGTTCGTCCGCCGCAAAAATTCCCAAAAAACGGGTGGGTTATAGCCTTGGGCGGAGGGGCTGGCCAACTTCGTCCGCCGGACTCGGAATGGGGCGAGACTTTGCGAGCGCCCTCCGTGTGCCAAAAATAGTCCGCTGGCACAGCCGCGCCCAAAAATAAGCCCCCGAAGGTCCCGTCCCCAAGTTCGTCCGCCGCAAAAATGCCCAAAAAACGGGTGGGTTATAGCCTTGGGGGGAGGGGCTGGCCAACTTCGTCCGCCGGACTCGGAATGGGGCAAGACTTTGCGAGCGCCCTCCATGTGCCAAAAATAGGCCGCGGGCACAGCAGTGCACAAAAATAAGACCCCGAAGGTCCTGTCCCAAAGTTCGTCAGCCGCACAAATGCCCAAAAAACAGTGGGCTATAGCCTTGGGGGGAGGGGCTGGCCCACTTCATCCGCCGGACTAGGAATGGGGCGAGACTTTGCGAGCGGCCTCCGTGTGCCAAAAATTGTCCGCGGGCACAGCCGCGCCCAAAAATAAGCCCCCGAAGGTCCCGTCCCCAAGTTCGTCCGCCGCAAAAATGCCCAAAAAACGGCTGGGCTATAGCCTTGGGGGGAGGGGCTGGCCAACTTCGTCCGCCGGACTCGGAATGGGGCGCGACTTTGCGAGCGCCCTCCGTGTGCCAAAAATAGGCCGCGGGCACAGCCGAGCCCAAAAATAAGCCCCCGAATGTCCGGTCCCCAAGTTCGTCCGCCGCAAAAATGCCCAAAAAACGGGTGGGCTATAGCCTTGGGGGGAGGGGCTGGCCCACTTCGTCCGCCGGACTCGGAATGGGGCGAGACTTTGCGAGCGCCCTCCGTGTACCAAAAATACGCCACATGCACAGCTGCGCCCAAAAATAAACCCCGAAGGTCCCGTCCCCAAGTTCGTCCGCCGCAAAAATGCCCAAGAAACAGGTGGGCTATAGCCTTGGGGGGAGGGGCTGGCCAACTTCGTCCGCCGGACTCGGAATGGGGCGAGACTTTGCGAGCGCCCTCCGTGTGCAAAAAATAGCCCCGGGCACAGCCGCGCCCAAAAATAAGCCCCCGAAGGTGCCGTCCCCAAGTTCATCCGCCGCAAAAATGCCTAAACAACGGGTGGGCTATAGCCTTGGGGGGAGGGGCTGGCCCACTTCATCCGCCGGACTCGGAATTGGGCGAGACTTTGCGAGCGCCCTCCGTGTACCAAAAATAGGCTGCGGGCACAGCCATACCCAAAAATAAGCCCCTGAAGGTCCCGTCCCCAAGTTCGTCCGCCGCAAAAATGCCCAAAAAACGGGTGGGCTATAGCCTTGGGGGGAGGGGCTGGCCAACATCGTCCGCCGGACTCGGAATGGGGCGAGACTTTGCGAGTGCCCTCTGTGTGCCAAAAATAGGCCGCGGGGACAGCCGCGCCCAAAAATAAGCCCCCGAAGGTCCCGTCCCCAAGTTCGTCCGCCGCAAAAATGCCCAAAAAACGGGTGGGCTATAGCCTTGGGGGGAGGGGCTGGCCAACTTCGTCCGCCATACTCGGAATGGGGCGAGACTTTGCGAGTGGCCTCCATGTGCCAAAAATAGGCCGTGGGCACAGCTGCGCCCAAAAATAATCCCCCGAAGGTCCCGTCCCCAAGTTCGTGCGCTGCAAAAATGCCCAAAAAACGGGTGGGCTATAGCCTTGGGGGGAGGGGCTGGCCGACTTCGTCCGCCGGACTCGGAATGGGTCGAGACTTTGTGAGCGGCCTCCGTGTGCCAAAAATAGGACGCGGGCACAGCCACGCCCAAAAAGAAGCCCCCGAAGGTCCCGTCCCCAAGTTCGGCCGCCGCAAAAATGCCCAAAAAACGGGTGGGCTATAGCCTTGGGGGGAGGGGCTGGCCTACTTCGTCCGTCGTACTCGGAATGGGGTGAGACTTTGCGAGCGCCCTCCGTGTGCTAAAAATAGGCCGCGGGCACAGTCGCTTCCAATAATAAGCCCCCGAAGGTCCCGTCCCCAAGTTCGTCCGCCGCAAAAATGCCGAAAAAACGGGTGGGCTATAGCCTTGGGGGGAGGGGCTGCCCAACTTCGTCCGCCGTACTCGGAATGGGACGAGACTTTGACAGCGCCCTCCGTGTGCCAAAAATAGGCCGCGGGGACAGCCGCGCCTAAAAATAAGCCCCCGAAGGTCCCGTCCCCAAGTTCGTCCGCCGCAAAAATGCCCAAAAAACGGGTGGGCTATAGCCTTGGGGGGAGGGGCTGGCCCACTTCGTCCGCCAGACTCGGAATGGGGCGAGACTTTGCGAGTGGCCTCCGTGTGCCAAAAATAGGCCGTGGGCACAGCTGCGCCCAAAACTAATCCCCCGAAGGTCCCGTCCCCAAGTTCGTGCGCTGCAAAAATGCCCAAAAAATGGGTGGGCTATAGCCTTGGGGGGAGGGGCTGGCCGACTTCGTCCGCCGGACTCGGAATGGGTCGAGACTTTGTGAGCGGCCTCCGTGTGCCAAAAATAGGACGCGGGCACAGCCGCGCCCAAAAAGAAGCCCCCGAAGGTCCCGTCCCCAAGTTCGGCCGCCGCAAAAATGCCCAAAAAACGGGTGGGCTATAGCCTTGGGGGGAGGGGCTGGCCTACTTCGTCCGTCGGACTCGGAATGGGGTGAGACTTTGCGAGCGCCCTCCGTGTCCTAAAAATAGGCCGCGGGCACAGTCGCGCCCAATAATAAGCCCCCGAAGGTCCCGTCCCCAAGTTCGTCCGCCGCAAAAATGCCGAAAAAACGGGTGGGCTATAGCCTTGGGGGGAGGAGCTGGCCAACTTCGTCTGCCGGACTCGGAATGGGGTGAGACTTTGCGAGCGCCCTCCGTGTCCTAAAAATAGGCCGCGGGCACAGTCGCGCCCAATAATAAGCCCCCGAAGGTCCCGTCCCCAAGTTCGTCCGCCGCAAAAATGCCGAAAAAACGGGTGGGCTATAGCCTTGGGGGGAGGAGCTGGCCAACTTCGTCTGCCGGACTCGGAATGGGGCGAGACTTTGCGAGCGCCCTCCGTGTGCCAAAAATAGGCCGCGGGCACAGCCGCGCCCAAAAATAATCCCACGAAGGTCCCGTCCGGAAGTTCGTCCGCCGCAAAAATGCCCAAAAAACGGGTGGGCTATAGCCTTGGGGGGAGGGGCTGGCCAACTTCATCCGCCGGACTCGGAATGGGGCGAGACTTTGCGAGTGGCCTCTGTGTGCCAAAAATAGGCCGCGGGCACAGCCGAGTCCAAAAATAAGCCCCCGAAGGTCCCGTCCCCAACTTCGTCCGCTGCAAAAATGCCCAAAAAACGGGTGGGCTATAGCCTTGGGGGGAGGGGCTGGCCTACTTCGTCCGTCGGACTCGGAATGGGGTGAGACTTTGCGAGCGCCCTCCGTGTACCAAAAATAGGCCGCGGACACAGTCGTGCCCAATAATAAGCCCCCGAAGGTCCCGTCCCCAAGTTCGTCCGCCGCAAAAATGCCCAAAAAATGGGTGGGCTATAGCCTTGGGGGGAGGGGCTGCCCAACTTCGTCCGCCGTACTCGGAATGGGACGAGACTTTGACAGCGCCCTCCGTGTGCCAAAAATAGGCAGCAGGCACAGCCGCGTCCAAAAATAAGCCCCTGAAGGTCCCGTCCCCAAGTTCGTCCGCCGCAAAAATGCCCAAAAAATGGGTGGGATATAGCCTTGGGGGGAGGGGCTGGCCAACTTCGTCCGCCGGACTCGGAATGGGGCGAGACTTTGCGAGCGCCCTCCGTGTACCAAAAATAGGCCGCGGGCACAGCCGTACCCAAAAATAAGCCCCCGAAGGTCCCGTCCCCAAGTTCGTCCGCCGCAAAAATGACCAAAAAACGGGTGGGCTATAGCCTTGGGGGGAGGGGCTGGCCAACTTCGTCCGCCGGACTCGGAATGGGGCGTGACTTTGCGAGAGCCCTCCGTGTGCCAAAAATAGGCCGCGGGCACAGCCGCGTCCAAAAATAAGCCCCCGAAGGTCACGTCCCCAAGTTCGTCCGCCGCAAAAATGTCCAAAAAACGGGTGGGCTATAGCCTTGGGGGGAGGGCCTGGCCCACTTCGTCCGCCGGACTCGGAATAGGGCGAGACTTTGCGAGCGGCCTCCGTGTGCGAAAAATAGGCTGCAGGCACAGCCGCGCCCAAAAATAAGGCCCCGAAGGTCCCGTCCCCAAGTTCATCCGCCGCAAAAATGCCCAAAAAACGGGTGGGCTATAGCCTTGGGGGGAGGGGCTGGCACACTTCGTCCGCCGGACTCAGAATGGGGCGAGACTTTGCGAGCGGCCTCCGTGTACCAAAAATAGGCCGCGGACACAGCCGCGCCGAAAAATAAGCCCCCGAAGGTCCCATCCCCAGGTTCCTCCGCCGCAAAATTGCCCAAAAAACGGATGGGCTATAGCCTTGGCGGGAGGGGCTGGCCAACTTCGTCCGCCGGACTCGGAATGGGGCGAGACTTTGCGAGCGCCCTCCGTGTTCCAAAAATAGGCCGCAGGCACAGCCGTGCCCAAAAATTAGACCCCGAAGGTCCCGTCCCCAAGTTCGTCCGCCGCAAAAATGGCCAAAAAACGGGTGGGCTATAGCCTTGGGGGGAGGGGGTGGCCCACTTCATCCGCCGGACTCGGAATGGGGCGAGACTTTGCGAGAGCGCTCCGTGTGCCAAAAATAGGCTGCAGGCACAGCCATACCCAAAAATAAGCCCCCGAAGGTCCCGTCCCCAAGTTCGTCCGCCGCAAAAATGCCCAAAAAACGGGTGGGCTATAGCCTTGGGGGGAGGGGCTGGCCAACTTCGTCCGCCGGACTCGGAATGGGGCGAGACTTTGGGAGCACCCTCCGTGTGCCAAAAATAGGCCGCGGCACATCCGCGCCCAAAAATAAGCCCCCGACGGTCCCGTCCCCAAGTTCGTCCGCCGCAAAAATGGCCAAAAAACGGGTGGGCTATAGCCTTGGGGGGAGGGGCTGGCCAACTTCGTCCGCCGGACTCGGAATGGGATTGAGACTTTGCGAGAGCCCTCCGTGTGCCAAAAATAGGCCGCGGGCACAGCCGTACCCAAAAATAAGCCCCCGAAGGTCCCGTCCCCAAGTTCGTCCGCCGCAAAAATGCCCAAAAAACGGATGGGCTATAGCCTTGGCGGGAGGGGCTGGCCAACTTCATCCGCCGGACTCGGAATGGGGCGAGACTTTGCGAGCGCCCTCCGTGTTCCAAAAATAGGCCGCAGGCACAGCCGTGCCCAAAAATTAGACCGCGAAGGTCCCGTCCCCAAGTTCGTCCGCCGCAAAAATGGCCAAAAAACGGGTGGGCTATAGCCTTGGGGGGAGGGGGTGGCCAACTTCATCCGCCGGACTCGGAATGGGGCGAGACTTTGCGAGAGCCCTCCGTGTGCCAAAAATAGGCTGCAGGCACAGCCATACCCAAAAATAAGCCCCCGAAGGTCCCGTCCCCAAGTTCGTCCGCCGCAAAAATGCCCAAAAAACGGGTGGGCTATAGCCTTGGGGGGAGGGGCTGGCCAACTTCGTCCGCCGGACTCCGAATGGGGCGAGACTTTGGGAGCACCCTCCGTGTGCCAAAAATAGGCTGCGGCACATCCGCACCCAAAAATAAGCCCCCGACGGTCCCGTCCCCAAGTTCGTCCGCCGCAAAAATGCCCAAAAAACGGGTGGGCTATAGCCTTGGGGGGAGGGGCTGGCCAACTTCGTCCGCCGGACTCGGAATGGGGCGAGACTTTGCGAGAGCCCTCCGTGTGCCAAAAATAGGCCGCGGGCACAGCCGCGTCCAAAAATAAGCCCCCGAAGGTCACGTCCCCAAGTTCGTCCGCCGCAAAAATGTCCAAAAAACGGGTGGGCTATAGCCTTGGGGGGAGGGCCTGGCCCACTTCGTCCGCCGGACTCGGAATAGGGCGAGACTTTGCGAGCGGCCTCCGTGTGCGAAAAATAGGCTGCAGGCACAGCCGCGCCCAAAAATAAGGCCCCGAAGGTCCCGTCCCCAAGTTCATCCGCCGCAAAAATGCCCAAAAAACGGGTGGGCTATAGCCTTGGGGGGAGGGGCTGGCACACTTCATCCGGCGGACTCGGGATGGGGCGAGACTTTGCAAGCGGCCTCCGTGTACCAAAAATAGGATGCAGGCACAGCCGTATCCAAAAATAAGCCCCCGAAGGTCCCGTCCCCAAGTTCATCCGCCGCAAAAATGTCCAAAAAACGGGTGGGCTATAGCCTTGGGGGGAGGGGCTGGCCCACTTCGTCCGCCGGACTCGGAATGGGGCGAGACTTTGCGAGCGGCCTCCGTGTGCCAAAAATAGGCCACGGACACAGCCGCGCCCAAAAATAAGCCCCCGAAGGTCCCGTCCCCAGGTTCGTCCGCTGCAAAAATGCCCAAAAAAAGGGTGGGCAATAGCCTTGGGGGGTGGGGCTGGCCAACTTCATCTGCCGGACTCGGAATGGGGCAAGACTTTGTGAGCGCCCTCCGTGTTCCAAAAAGAGGCCGCAGGCACAGCCGTGCCCAAAAATAAGACCCCGACGGTCCCGTCCCCAAGTTCGTCCGCCGCAAAAATGCCCAAAAAACGGGTGGGCTATAGCCTTGGGGGGAGGGGCTGGCCCACTTCGTCCGCCGGACTCGGAATGGGACGAGACTTTACGAGCGCCCTCCGTGTTCCAAAAATAGGCTGCAGGCACAGCCGCGCCCAAAAATTAGATCCCGAAGGTCCCGTCCCCAAGTTCGTCCGCCGCAAAAATGCCCAAAAAACGGGTGGGCTATAGCCTTGGGGGGAGGGGGTGGCCAACTACATCCGGCGGACTCGGGATGGGGCGAGACTTTGCAAGCGGCCTCCGTGTGCCAAAAATAGGATGCAGGCACAGCCGTATCCAAAAATAAGCCCCCGAAGGTCCCGTCCCCAAGTTCATCCGCCGCAAAAATGTCCAAAAAACGGGTGGGCTATAGCCTTGGGGGGAGGGCCTGGCCAACTTCGTCCGCCGGACTCGGAATAGGGCGAGACTTTGCGAGCACCCTCCGTGTGCCCTAAATAGGCCGCGGACAAAGCCGCGCCCAAAAATAAGCCCCCTAAGATCCCGTCCCCTAGTTCGTCCACCGCAAAAATGCCCAAAAAACAGGTGGGCTATAAGCTTGGGGGGAGGGGCTGGCCAACTTCGTCCGCCGGACTCGCAATGGGACGAGACTTTACGAGCGCCCTCCGTGAGCCAAAAATAGGCCGCGGGCACAGCCGCATCCCAAAATAAGCACCCGAACGTCCCGTCCCCAAGTTCGTCCGCCGCAAAAATGCCCAGAAAACCGTTGGGCTATAGCCTTGGGGGGAGGGGCTGGCCAACTTCGTCCGCCGGACTCGGAATGGGGCGAGACTTTACGAGCGCCCTCCGTGTACCAAAAATAGGCCGTGGGCACAGCCGCGCCCAAAAATAAGCCCCCGAAGGTCCCGTCCCCAAGTTCATCCGCCGTAAAAATGCCCAAAAAACGGGTGGGCTATAGCCTTGGGGGGAGGGGCTGGCCAACTTCGTCCGCCGGACTCGTAATGGGGCGAGACTTTGCGAGCTGCCTCCGTGTGCCAAAAATAGGCCGCGGGCACAGCCGCGCCCAAAAATAAGCCCCCGAAGGTCCCGTCCCCAAGTTCGTCCGCCGCAAAAATGCCCAAAAAATGGGTGGTCTATAGGCTTGGGGGGAGGGGCTGGCCAACTTCGTCCGCCGGACTCAGAATGGGGCGAGACTTTGCGAGCGCCCTGCGTGTACCAAAAATAGGCCGCAGACACAGCCGCGCCCAAAAATAAGCCCCCGAAGGTCCCGTCCCCAAGTTCGTCCGCCACAAAAATGCCCAAAAAACGGGTGGGCTATAGCTTTGGGGGGAGGGGCTGGCCAACTTCGTCCGCCGGACTCAGAATGGGGTGAGACTTTGCGAGCGGACTCCGTGTGCCAAAAATAGGACGCGGGCACAGCCGCGACCAAAAATAAGCCCCCGAAGGTCCCGTCCCCAAGTTCGTCCGCCGCAAAAATGCCCAAAAAACGGGTGGGCTATGGCCTTGGGGGGAGGGGCTGGCCAACTTCGTCCGCCGGACTCGGAATGGAGCGAGACTTTACGAGCGCCGTCCGTGCGCCAAAAATAGGCCGTGGGCATGGCCGCACCCAAAAATAAGCCCCCGAAGGTCCCGTCCCCAAGTTCGTCCGCCTCAAAAATGCCCAAAAAATGGGTGGGCTATAGCCTTGGGGGGAGGTGCTGGCCCACTTCGTCCGCCGGACTCGGAATGGGGCGAGACTTTTCGAGCGCCCTCTGTGTGCCAAAAGTAGGCCGCGGGCACAGCCGCAAAAAAAAATAAGCCCCCGAAGGTCCCGTCCCCAAGTTCGTCCGCAGCAAAAATGCCCAAAAAACGGGTGGGCTATAGCCTTGGGGGGAATGGGTGGCTAACTTCGTCCGCCGGACTCGGAATGGGGCGAGACTTTGCGAGCGCCCTCCGTGTGCCAAAAATAGTACCGCGGGCACAGCCGCGCCCAAAAATAAGCCCCCGAAGGTCCCGTCCCCAAGTTCGTCCGCCGCAAAAATGCCCAAAAAACGGGTGGGCTATAGCCTTGTGGGGAGGTGCTGGCCCACTTCGTCCGCCGGACTCGGAATGGGCCGAGACTTTTCGAGCTCCCTCTGTGTGCCAAAAATAGGCCGCAGGCACAGCCGCGAAAAAAAATAAGCCCCCGAAGGTCCCGTCCCCAAGTTCGTCCGCAGCAAAAATGCCCAAAAAACGGGTGGGCTATAGCCTTGGGGGGAATGGGTGGCTAACTTCGTCCGCCGGACTCGGAATGGGGCGAGACTTTGCGAGTGCCCTCCGTGTGCCAAAAATAGTACCGCAGGCACAGCCGCGTCCAAAAATAAGCCCCCGAAGGTCCCGTCCCCAAGTTCGTCCGCCGCAAAAATGCCCAAAAAACGGGTGGGCTATAGCCTTGGGGGGAGGGGCTGGCCAACTTCGTCCGCCGGACTCGGAATGGGGCGAGACTTTGCGAGAGGCCTCCGTGTGCAAAAAATAGGACACGGTCACAGACTAGACCAAAAATAAGCCCCCGAAGGTCCCGTCCCCAAGTTCGTCCGCCGCAAAAATGCCCAAAAAACGGGTGGGCTATAGCCTTGGGGGGAGGGGCTGGCCAACTTCGTCCGCCGGACTCGGAATGCGGCGAGACTTTGCGAGTGCCCTCCATGTGCCAAAAATAGGGCGCGGGTACAGCCGCGTAAAAAAAATAAGCCCCCGAAGGTCCCGTCCCCAAGTTCGTCCGCCGCAAAAATGCCCAAAAAACGGGTGGGCTATAGCCTTGGGGGGAGGGGCTGGCCCACTTCGTCCGCCGGACTCGGAATGGGGAGAGACTTTGCGAGAGGCCTCCGTGTGCAAAAAATAGGACACGGTCACAGCCGCGCCCAAAAATAAGCCCCCGAAGGTCCCGTCCCCAAATTCGTCCGCCGCAAAAATGCCCAAAAAACGGGTGGGCTATAGCCTTGGGGGGAGGGGCTGGCCAACTTCATCCGCCGGACTCGGAATGCGGCGAGACTTTGCGAGTGCCCTCCATGTGCCAAAAATAGGGCGCGGGTACAGCCGCGCAAAAAAAATAAGCCCCCGAAGGTCCCGTCCCCAAGTTCGTCCGCCGCAAAAATGCCCAAAAAACGGGTGGGCTATAGCCTTGGGGGGAGGGGCTGGCTAACTTCGTCCGCCAGACTCGGAATGGGGCGAGACTTTGCGAGCGCCCTCTGTGTGCCAAAAATAGTGCCGCAGGCACAGCCGCGCCCCAAAATAAGCCCCCGAAGGGCCCGTCCCCAAGTTCATCCGCCGCAAAAATGGCCCAAAAAACGGGTGGGCTATAGCCTTGGGGGGAGGGGCTGGCCAACTTCGTCCGCCGGACTCGGAATGGGGCGAGACATTACGAGCGCCCTCCGTGCGCCAAAAATAGGCCGTGGGCATGTCCGCGCCCAAAAATAAGCCCCCGAAGGTCCCGTCCCCAAGTTCGTCCGCCGCAAAAATGCCCAAAAAACGGGTGGGTTATAGCCTTGGGGGGAATGGCTGGCTAACTTCGTCTGCCGGACTCGGAATGGGGCTAGACTTTACGAACGCCCTCCGTGTGCCAAAAATAGTGCCGCGGGCACAGCCGCACCCAAAAATAAGCCCCCGAAGGTCCCGTTCCCAAGTTCATCCGCCGCAAAAATGCCCAAAAAACGGGTGGGTTATAGCCTTGGGGGGAGGGGCTGGCCAACTTCGTCCGCCGGACTCGGAATGGGCCGAGACTTTGCGAGCGGCCTCCATGTCCCAAAAATAGGCCGCAGGCACAGCCGCACCCAAAAATAAGCCCCCGAAGGTCCCGTCCCCAAGTTCGTCTGACGCAAAAATTCCCAAAAAACGGGTGGGCTATAACCTTGGGGGGAGGGGCTGGCCAACTTCTTCCGCCGGACTCGGAATGGGGCGAGACTTTGCGAGCGCCCTCCGTGTACAAAAATAGGCTGCGGGCACAGCCGCGCCCAAATATAAGCCCCCGAAGGTCCCGACCCCAAGTTCGTCCGCCGCAAAAATGCCCAAAAAACGGGTGGGTTATAGCCTTGAGGGGAGGGGCTGGCCAACTTCGTCCGCCGGCCTCAGAATGGGGCGAGACTTTCCGAGCACCCTCTGTGTGCCAAAAATAGTGTCGCGGGCTCAGGCGCGCCCAAAAATAAGCCCCCGAAGGTCCCGTCCCCAAATTCGCCAGCCGCAAAAATGCCCAAAAAATGGGTGGGCTATAGCCTTGGGGGGAGGGGCTGGCCAACTTCGTCCGCCGGACTCGGAATGGGGCGAGACTTTGCGAGAGGCCTCCGTGTGCCAAAAATAGGACATGGTCACAGCCGCGCCCAAAAATAAGCCCCCGAAGGTCCCGTCCCCAAGTTCGTCCGCCGCAAAAATGCCCAAGAAACGGGTGGGCTATAGCCTTGGGGGGAGGGGCTGATCCACTTCGTCCGCCGGACTCGGAATGGGGCGAGACTTTGCGAGCGGACTCTGTGTGCCAAAAATAGGCCACGGGCACAGCCGCGCCCAAAAATAAGCCCCCGAAGGTCCCGTCTCCAAGTCCGTCCGCCGCAAAAATTCCCAAGAAACGGGTGGGCTATAGCCTTGGGGGGAGGGGCTGATCCACTTCGTCCGCCGGACTCGGAATGGGGCGAGACTTTGCGAGCGGACTCCGTGTGCCAAAAATAGGCCGCGGGCACAGCCGTACCCAAAAATAAGCCCCCGAAGGTCCAGTCCCCAAGTACCTCCGCCGCAAAAATGCCCAAAAAACGGGTGGGCTATAGCCTTGGGGGGAGGGGCTGGCCCCCTTCGTCCGCCGGACTCGGAATGGGGCGAGACTTTGCGAGCGCCCTCCGTGTGCCAAAACTAGGCCGCGGGCACAGCCACGCCCAAAAATAAGCCCCCGAAGGGCCCGTCCCCAAGTTCGTCCGCCGCAAAAATGCCCAAGAAACGGGTGGGCTATAGCCTTGAGGGGAGGGGCTGATCCACTTCGTCCGCCGAACTCGGAATGGGGCAAGACTTTGCGAGCGGACTCCGTGTGCCAAAAATAGGCCGCGGCCACAGCCGCGCCCAAAAATAAGCTCCCGAAGGTCCAGTCCCCAAGTACCTCCGCCGCAAAAATGCCCAAAAAACGGGTGGGCTATAGCCTTGGGGGGAGGGGCTGGCCCCCTTCGTCCGCCGGACTCGGAATGGGGCGAGACTTTGCGAGCGCCCTCCGTGTGCCAAAAATAGTCCACGGGCATAGCCGCGCCCAAAAATAAGCGCCCGAAGGTCCCGTCCCCAAGTTCGTCCCCAGCAAAAATGCCCAAAAAACGGGTGGGCTATAGCCTTGGGGGGAATAGGTGGCTAACTTCGTCCGCCGGACTCGGAATGGGGCGAGACTTTGCGAGCACCCTCCGTGTGCCAAAAATAGTACCGCGGGCAAGGCCGCGCCCAAAAATAAGCCCCCGAAGGTCCCGTCCCCAAGTTCGTCCGCCGCAAAAATGCCCAAAAAACGGGTGGGCTATAGCCTTGGGGGGAGGGGCTGGCCACTTCGCGCGCCAGACTCAGAATGGGGCGAGACTTTATGAACGCCCTCCGTGTGCCAAAAATAGGCCGCGGGGAAAGCCAGCCAAAATAATCCCGAAGGTCCCGTCCCCAAGTTCGTCCCCAGCAAAAATGCCCAAAAAACGGGTGGGCTATAACCTTGGGGGGAGGGGCTGGCCGACTTCGTCCGCCGGACTCGGAATGGGGCGAGACTATGCGAGCGCCCTCTGTGTGACAAAAATAGGCCGCGAGCACAGCCGCGCCCAAAAATAAGCCCCCGAAGGTCCTGTCCCCAAGTTTGTCCGCCGCAAAAATGCCCAAAAAACGGGTGGGCTATAGCCTTGGGGGGAGGGGCTGGCCCACTTCGTCCGCCGGACTCGGAATGGGGCGAGACTTTTCGAGAGGCCTCCGTCTGCAAAAAATAGGACACGGTCACAGACTAGACCAAAAATAAGCCCCCGAAGGTCCCGTCCCCAAGTTCGTCCGCCGCAAAAATGCCCAAAAAACGGGTGGGCTATAGCCTTGGGGGGAGCGGCTGGCCAACTTTGTCCGCCGGACTCGGAATGGGGCGAGACTTTGCGAGAGGCCTCCGTGTGCCAAAAATAGGACACGGTCACAGCCGCGCCCAAAAATAGTACCCCCGAAGGTCCCGTCCCCAAGTTCGTCCGCCTCAAAAATGCCCAAAAAACGGGTGGGCTATAGCCTTGGGGGGAATGGGTGGCTAACTTCGTCCGCCGGACTCGGAATGGGGCGAGACTTTGCGAGTGCCCTCCGTGTGCCAAAAATAGTACCACGGGCACAGCCGCGTCCAAAAAAAAGCCCCCGAAGGTCCCGTCCCCAAGTTCGTCCGCCGCAAAAATGCCCAAAAAACGGGTGGGCTATAGCCTTGGGGGGAGGGGCTGGCCCACTTCGTCCGCCGGACTCGGAATGGGGCGAGACTTTTCGAGAGGCCTCCGTGTGCAAAAAATAGGACACGGTCACAGACTAGACCAAAAATAAGCCCCCGAAGGTCCCGTCCCCAAGTTCGTCCGCCGCAAAAATGCCCAAAAAACGGGTGGGCTATAGCCTTGGGGGGAGCGGCTGGCCAACTTTGTCCGCCGGACTCGGAATGGGGCGAGACTTTGCGAGAGGCCTCCGTGTGCCAAAAATAGGACACGGTCACAGCCGCGCCCAAAAATAAGCCCCCGAAGGTCCCGTCCCCAAGTTCGTCCGCCTCAAAAATGCCCAAAAAACGGGTGGGCTATAGCCTTGGGGGGAGGGGCTGGGCAACTTCGTCCGCCGGACTCGGAATGGGGCGAACTTTGCGAGCGCCCTCCCTGTGGAAAAATAGGCTGCGGGCACAGCCGCGCCCAAAAATAAGCCCCCGAAGGTCCCGACCCCAAGTTCGTCCGCCGCAAAAATGCCCAAAAAACGGGTGGGTTATAGCCTTGGGGGGAGGGGCTGGCCAACTTCGTCCGCCGGACTCGGAATGGGGCGAGACTTTGCGAGAGGCCTCCGTGTGCCAAAAATAGGACACGGTCACAGCCGCGCCCAAAAATAAGCCCCCGAAGGTCCCGTCCCCAAGTTCGTCCGCCGCAAAAATGCCCAAAAAACGGGTGGGCTATAGCCTTGGGGGTAGGGGCTGGCCAACTTCGTCCGCCGGACTCGGAATGGGGAGAGACTTTTCGAAAGGCCTCCGTGTGCAAAAAATAGGACACGGTCACAGCCGCGACCAAAAATAAGCCCCCGAAGGTCCCGTCCCCAAGTTCGTCCGCCGCAAAAATGCCCAAAAAACGGGTGGGCTATAGCCTTGGGGGGAATGGCTGGCTAACTTCGTCTGCCGGACTCGGAATGGGGCAAGACTTTGCGAACGCCCTCCGTGTGCCAAAAATAGTGCCGCGGGCACAGCCGCACCCAAAAATAAGCCCCCGAAGGTCCCGTTCCCAAGTTCATCCGCCGTAAAAATGCCCAAAAAACGGGTGGGTTATAGCCTTGGGGGGAGGGGCTGGCCAACTTCGTCCGCCGGACTCGGAATGCGGCGAGACTTTGCGAGTGCCCTCCATGTGCCAAAAATAGGGCGCGGGTACAGCCGCGCAAAAAAAATAAGCCCCCGAAGGTCCCGTCCCCAAGTTCGTCCGCCGCAAAAATGCCCAAAAAACGGGTGGGCTATAGCCTTGGGGGGAGGGGCTGGCTAACTTCGTCCGCCAGACTCGGAATGGGGCGAGACTTTGCGAGCGCCCTCTGTGTGCCAAAAATAGTGCCGCAGGCACAGCCGCGCCCAAAAATAAGCCCCCGAAGGTCCCGTCCCCAAGTTCATCCGCCGCAAAAATGGCCCAAAAAACGGGTGGGCTATAGCCTTGGGGGGAGGGGCTGGCCAACTTCGTCCGCCGGACTCGGAATGGGGCGAGACTTTACGAGCGCCCTCCGTGCGCCAAAAATAGGCCATGGGCATGTCCGCGCCCAAAAATAAGCCCCCGAAGGTCCCGTCCCCAAGTTCGTCCGCCGCAAAAATGCCCAAAAAACGGGTGGGTTATAGCCTTGGGGGGAATGGCTGGCTAACTTCGTCTGCCGGACTCGGAATGGGGCAAGAATTTGCGAACGCCCTCCGTGTGCCAAAAATAGTGCCGTGGGCACAGCCGCACCCAAAAATAAGCCCCCGAAGGTCCCGTTCCCAAGTTCATCCGCCGCAAAAATGCCCAAAAAACGGGTGGGTTATAGCCTTGGGGGGAGGGGCTGGCCAACTTCGTCCGCCGGACTCGGAATGGGCCGAGACTTTGCGAGCGGCCTCCATGTCCCAAAAATAGGCCGCAGGCACAGCCGCACCCAAAAATAAGCCCCCGAAGGTCCCGTCCCCAAGTTCGTCCGACGCAAAAATTCCCAAAAAACGGGTGGGCTATAACCTTGGGGGGAGGGGCTGGCCAACTTCGTCCGCCGGACTCGGAATGGGGCGAGACTTTGCGAGCGCCCTCCGTGTACAAAAATAGGCTGCGGGCACAGCCGCGCCCAATATATAAGCCCCCGAAGGTCCCGACCCCAAGTTCGTCCGCCGCAAAAATGCCCAAAAAACGGGTGGGTTATAGCCTTGGGGGGAGGGGCTGGCCAACTTCGTCCGCCGGACTCAGAATGGGGCGAGACTTTCCGAGCGCCCTCTGTGTGCCAAAAATAGTGCCACGGGCTCAGGCGCGCCCAAAAATAAGCCCCCGAAGGTCCCGTCCCCAAATTCGTCCGCCGCAAAAATGCCCAAAAAACGGGTGGGCTATAGCCTTGGGGGGAGGGGCTGGCCAACTTCGTCCGCCGGACACGGAATGGGGCGAGACTTTGCGAGAGGCCTCCGTGTGGCTAAAATAGGACATGGTCACAGCCGCGCCCAAAAATAAGCCCCCGAAGGTCCCGTCCCCAAGTTCGTCCGCCGCAAAAATTCCCAAGAAACGGGTGGGCTATAGCCTTGGGGGGAGGGGCTGATCCACTTCGTCAGCCGGACTCGGAATGGGGCGAGACTTTGCGAGCAGACTCCGTGCGCTAAAAATAGGCCGCGGGCACAGCCGCGCCCAAAAATAAGCCCCCGAAGGTCCAGTCCCCAAGTACCTCCGCCGCAAAAATGCCCAAAAAACAGGTGGGCTATAGCCTTGGGGGAGGCTGGCCCCAAATCCGCCGGACTCGGAATGGGGCGAGACTTTGCGAGCACCCTCCGTGTGCGAAAAATAGTCCACGGGCATAGCCGCGCCTAAAAATAAGTGCCCGAAGGTCCCGTCCCCAAGTTCGTCCCCAGCAAAAATGCCCAAAAAATGGGTGGGCTATAGCCTTGGGGGGAATAGGTGGCTAACTTCGTCCGCCGGACTCGGAATGGGGCGAGACTTTGCGAGTGCCCTCCGTGTGCCAAAAATAGTACCGCGGGCAAGGCCGCGCCCAAAAATAAGCCCCCGAAGGTCCCGTCCCCAAGTTCGTCCGCCGCAAAAATGCCCAAAAAACGGGTGGGCTATAGCCTTGGGGGGAGGGGCTGGCCACTTCGCGCGCCGGACTCAGAATGGGGCGAGACTTTATGAACGCCCTCCGTGTGCCAAAAATAGGCCGCGGGTAAAGCCGCGCCCAAAAATAATCCCCCGAAGGTCCCGTCCCCAAGTTCGTCCGCCTCAAAAATGCCCAAAAAACGGGTGGGCTATAGCCTTGGGGGGAGGGGCTGGCCGACTTCGTCCGCCGGACTCGGAATGGGGCGAGACTTTGCGAGCGCCCTCTGTGTGACAAAAATATGCCGCGAGCACAGCCGCGCCGAAAAATAAGCCCCCGAAGGTCCTGTCCCCAAGTTTGTCCGCCGCAAAAATGCCCAAAAAACGGGTGGGCTATAGCCTTGGGGGGAGGGGCTGGCCAACTTCGTCCGCCGGACTCGGAATGGGGCGAAACTTTGCGAGCGCCCTCCGTGTACCAAAAATAGGCCGCGGGCACAGCCACGCTCAAAAATAAGCCCCCAAAGGTCCCGTCCCCAAGATCGTCCGCCGCAAAAATGCCCAAAAAACGGGTGGGCTATAGCCTTGGGGGGAGGGGATGCCAACTTCGTCCGCCGGACTCGGAATGGGGCGAGACTTTGCGAACTTCCTTCATGTGCCAAAAATAGGCCGCGGGCACAGCCGCGCCAAAAAATAAGCCCCCGAAGGTCCAGTCCCCAAGTACCTCCGCCGCAAAAATGCCCAAAAAACGGGTGGGCTATAGCCTTGGGGGGAGGGGCTGGCCCCCTTCGTCCGCCGGACTCGGAATGGGGCGAGACTTTGCGAGCGCCCTCCGTGTGCCAAAAATAGCTCGTGGGCACAGCCGCGCCCAAAAATAAGCCCCCGAAGGTCCCGTCCCCAAGTTCGTCCGCCGCAAAAAATGCCCAAAAAATGGGTGGGTTATAGCCTTGGGGGGAGGGGCTGGCCAACTTCGTCCGCCGGACTCGGAATGAGGCGAGACTTTGCGAGCGCCCTCCGTGTGCCAAAATTAGGCCGCGGGCACAGCCGCGCCAAAAAATAAGCCCCCGAAGGTCCCGTCCCCAAGTTCGTCCGCCGCAAAAATGCCCAAAAAACGGGTGGGCTATAGCCTTCGGGGGAGGGGCTGGCCAACTTCGTCCGCCGGACTCGGAATGGGGCGAGACTTTGCGAGCGCCCTCCGTGTGCCAAAAATAGGCCGCGGGCACAGCCCCACCCAAAAATAAGCCCCTGAAGGTCCCATCCCAAAGTTCGTCCGCCGAAAAAATGCCCAAAAAACGGGTGGGTTATAGCCTTGGGGGGAGGGGCTGGCCCACTTTGTCCGCCGGACTCGGAACGGGGTGAGACTTTTCGAGCACCCTCCGTGTGCCAAAAATAGGCCGCGGGTAAAGCCGCGCCCAAAAATAATCCCCCGAAGGTCCCGTCCCCAAGTTCGTGCGCCCCAAAAATGACCAAAAAAAGGGTGGGCTATAGCCTTGGGGGGAGGGGCTGGCCGACTTCGTCCGCCGGACTCGGAATGGGGTGAGACTTTGCGAGCGCCCTCTGTGTGCCAAAAATAGGCCGCGAGCACAGCCGCGCCCAAAAATAAGCCCCCGAAGGTCCCGTCCCCAAGTTTGTCCGCCGCAAAAATGCCCAAAAAACGGGTGGGCTATAGCCTTGGGGGGAGGGGCTGGCCCACTTCGTCCGCCGGACTTGGAATGGGGCGAGTCTTTGCGAGCGCCCTCCGTGTGCCAAAAATAGTACGTGGGCACAGCCGCAACCAAAAATAAGTGCCCAAAGGTCCCATCCCCAAGTTCGTCCGCCGCAAAAATGCCCAAAAAACGGGTGGGCTATAGCCTTGGGGGGACGGGCTGGCCAACTTCGTCCGCTGGACTCGGAATGGGGCGAGACTTTGCTAGCGCCCTCGGTGTGCCAAAAATAGGGTGCGGGCATAGCCGCGCCCAAAAATAAGCCCCCGAAGGTCCCGTCCCCAAGTTCGTCCGCCGCAAAAATGCCCAAAAACGGGTGGGCTATAGCCTTGGGGGGAGGGGCTGGCCAACTTCGTCCGCCGGACTCGGAATGGGGCGAGACTTTGTGAGCACCCACCGTGTGCCAAAAATAGGCCGCGGGCTCAACCTCGCCCAAAAATAAGCCCCCGAAGGTCCCGTCCCCAAGTTCGTCCGCCGCAAAAATGCCCAAAAACGGGTGGGCTATAGCCTTGCGGGAGGGGCTGGCCAACTTCGTCCGCCGGACTCGGAATGGGGCGAGACTTTGCGAGCACCCTCCGAGTGCCAAAAGTAGGCCGCGACCACAGCCGCGCCCAAAAATAAGCCCCCGAAGGTCCCGTCCCCAAGTTCGTCCGCCGCAAAAATGCCCAAACAACGGGTGGGCTATAGGCTTGGGGGGAGGGGCTGGCCAACTTCGTCCGCCGGACTCGGAATGGGGCGAGACTTTGCGAGCGCCCTCTGTGTGCCAAAAATAGGCCGCGAGCACAGCCGCGCCCAAAAATAAGCCCCCGAAGGTCCCGTCCCCAAGTTTGTCCGCCGCAAAAATGCCCAAAAAACGGGTGGGCTATAGCCTTGGGGGGAGGGGCTGGCCCACTTCGTCCGCCGGACTTGGAATGGGGCGAGTCTTTGCGAGCGCCCTCCGTGTGCCAAAAATAGTACGTGGGCACAGCCGCAACCAAAAATAAGTGCCCAAAGGTCCCATCCCCAAGTTCGTCCGCCGCAAAAATGCCCAAAAAACGGGTGGGCTATAGCCTTGGGGGGACGGGCTGGCCAACTTCGTCCGCTGGACTCGGAATGGGGCGAGACTTTGCTAGCGCCCTCGGTGTGCCAAAAATAGGGTGCGGGCATAGCCGCGCACAAAAATAAGCCCCCGAAGGTCCCGTCCCCAAGTTCGTCCGCCGCAAAAATGCCCAAAAACGGGTGGGATATAGCCTTGGGGGGAGGGGCTGGCCCACTTCGTCCGCCGGACTCGGAATGGGGCGAGACTTTGTGAGCACCCACCGTGTGCCAAAAATAGGCCGCGGGCTCAACCTCGCCCAAAAATAAGCCCCCGAAGGTCCCGTCCCCAAGTTCGTCCGCCGCAAAAATGCCCAAAAACGGGTGGGCTATAGCCATGCGGTAGGGGCTGGCCAACTTCGTCCGCCGGACTCGGAATGGGGCGAGACTTTGCGAGCACCCTCCGTGTGCCAAAAATAGGCCGCGACCACAGCCGCGCCCAAAAATAAGCCCCCGAAGGTCCCGTCCCCAAGTTCGTCCGCCGCAAAAATGCCCAAAAAACGGGTGGGCTATAGCCTTGGGGGGAGGGGCTGGCCAACTTCGTCCGCCGGACTCGGAATGGGGCGAGACTTTGCGAGCGCCCTCCGTGTGCCAAAAGTAGGCCGCGACCACAGCCGCGCCCAAAAATAAGCCCCCGAAGGTCCCGTCCCCAAGTTCGTCCGCCGCAAAAATGCCCAAACAACGGGTGGGCTATAGCCTTGGGGGGAGGGGCTGGCCAACTTCGTCCGCCGGACTCGGAATGGGGCGAGACTTTGCGAGCGCCCTCCGTGTGCCAAAAATATGCCGCGGGCACAGCCGCGCCCAAAAATAAGCCCACGAAGGTCCGGTCCCCAAGTTCGTCCGCCGCAAAAATGCCCAAACAACGGGTGGGCTATAGCCTTGGGGGGAGGGGCTGGCCAACTTCATCCGCCGGACTGGGAATGGGGCGAGTCTTTGCGAGCGCCCTCCGTGTGCCAAAAATAGTACGTGGGCACAGCCGCAACCAAAAATAAGTGCCCAAAGGTCCCATCCCCAAGTTCGTCCGCCGCAAAAATGCCCAAAAAACGGGTGGGCTATAGCCTTGGGGGGACGGGCTGGCCAACTTCGTCCGCTGGACTAGGAATGGGGCGAGACTTTGCTAGCGCCCTCGGTGTGCCAAAAATAGGGTGCGGGCACAGCCGCGCCCAAAAATAAGCCCCCGAAGGTCCCGTCCCCAAGTTCGTCCGCCGCAAAAATGCCCAAAAACGGGTGGGCTATAGCCTTGGGGGGAGGGGCTGGCCAACTTCGTCCGCCGGACTCGGAATGGGGCAAGACTTTGTGAGTGCCCACCGTGTGCCAAAAATAGGCCGCGGGCTCAACCTCGCCCGAAAATAAGCCCCCGAAGGTCCCGTCCCCAAGTTCGTCCGCCGCAAAAATGCCCAAAAACGGGTGGGCTATAGCCTTGCGGGAGGGGCTGGCCCGCTTCATCCGCCGGACTCGGAATGGGGCGAGACTTTGCGAGCGCCCTCCGTGTAGGCCGCGACCACAGCCGCGCCCAAAAATAAGCCCCCGAAGGTCCCGTCCCCAAGTTCGTCCGCCGCAAAAATGCCCAAACAACGGGTGGGCTATAGCCTTGGGGGGAGGGGCTGGCCAACTTCGTCCGCCGGACTCGGAATGGGGCAAGACTTTGTGAGTGCCCACCGTGTGCCAAAAATAGGCCGCGGGCTCAACCTCGCCCGAAAATAAGCCCCCGAAGGTCCCGTCCCCAAGTTCGTCCGCCGCAAAAATGCCCAAAAACGGGTGGGCTATAGCCTTGCGGGAGGGGCTGGCCCGCTTCATCCGCCGGACTCGGAATGGGGCGAGACTTTGCGAGCGCCCTCCGTGTGCCAAAAGTAGGCCGCGACCACAGCCGCGCCCAAAAATAAGCCCCCGAAGGTCCCGTCCCCATGTTCGTCCGCCACAAAAATGCCCATAAAACGGGAGGGCTATAGCCTTGGGGGGAGGGGCTGGCCCACTTCGTCCGCCGGACTCGGAATGGGGCGAGACTTTGCGACCGCACTCCGTGTGCCAAAAATAGGCCGCGGACACAGCCGCACCCAAAAATAAGCCCCCTAAGGTCCCGTCCCCAAGTTCGTCCGCCGCAAAAATGCCCAAAAAACGGGTGGGCTATAGCCTTGGGGGGAGGGGCTGGCCAACTTCGTCCGCCGAACTCGGAATGGGGCGAGACATTGCGAGCGCCCTCCGTGTGCCAAAAATAGGCTGCGGGCACTGCCGCGCCCAAAAATAAGCCCCTGAGGGTCCCGTCCCCAAATTCGTCCGCCGCAAAAATGCCCAAAAAACGGGTGGGCTATAGCCTTGGGGGGAGGGGCTGGCCAACTTCGTCCGCCGGACTCGGAATGAGGTGAGACTTTGTGAGCGCCCTCCGTGTGCCAAAAATAGGCCGCGGGCACAACCGCGCCCAAAAATAAGCCCCCGAAGGTGCCGTCCCCAAGTTTGTCCGCCGCAAAAATGCCCAAAAAACGGGTGAGCTATAGCCTTGGGGGGAGGGGCTAGCCCACTTCGTCCGCCGGACTCGGAATGGGACGAGACTTTGCGAGCACCCTCCATGTGCCAAAAATAGGCTGCGGGCACAGCCGCACCCAAAAATAAGCCCCCGAAGGTCGCGTCCCAATGTTCGTCCGCCACAAAAATGCCCATAAAACGGGAGGGCTATAGCCTTGGGGGGAGGGGCTGGCCAACTTCGTCCGCCGAACTCGGAATGGGGCGAGACATTGCGAGCGCCCTCCGTGTGCCAAAAAAAGACCGCGGGCACAATCACGCCCAAAAATAAGCCCCCGAGGGTCCCGTCCCCAAATTCGTCCGCCGCAAAAATGCTCAAAAAACGGGTGGGCTATAGCCTTGGGGGGAGGAGCTGGCCCACTTCGTCCGCCGGACTCGGAATGGGGCGAGACTTTGCGAGCGCCCTCCGTGTGCCAAAAATAGGCTGCGGGCACTGCCGCGCCCAAAAATAAGCCCCCGAGGGTCCCGTCCCCAAATTCGTCACCCGCAAAAATGCCCAGAAAACGGGTGGGCTATAGCCTTGGGGGGAGGGGCTGGCCAACTTCGTCCGCCGCACTCGGAATGGGGGGAGACTTTGCGAGCGCCCTCCGTGTGCCAAAAATAGACCGCGGACACAGCCGCACCCAAAAATAAGCCCCCTAAGGTCCCATCCCCATGTTCGTCCGCCACAAAAATGCCCATAAAACGGGAGGGCTATAGCCTTGGGGGGAGGGGCTGGCCAACTTCGTCCGCCGAACTCGGAATGGGGCGAGAATTTGCGACCGCACTCCGTGTGCCAAAAATAGGCCGTGGACACTGCCGCGCCCAAAAATAAGCCCCCGAGGGTCCCGTCCCCAAATTCGTCACCCGCAAAAATGCCCAGAAAACGGGTGGGCTATAGCCTTGGGGGGAGGGGCTGGCCAACTTCGTCCGCCGCACTCGGAATGGGGGGAGACTTTGCGAGCGCCCTCCGTGTGCCAAAAATAGGCCGCGGACACAGCCGCACCCAAAAATAAGCCCCCTAAGGTCCCGTCCCCATGTTCGTCCGCCACAAAAATGCCCATAAAACGGGAGGGCTATAGCCTTGGGGGGAGGGGCTGGCCAACTTCGTCCGCCGAACTCGGAATGGGGCGAGACTTTGCGACCGCACTCCGTGTGCCAAAAATAGGCCGCGGACACAGCCGCACCCAAAAATAAGCCCCCTAAGGTCCCGTCCCCAAGTTCGTCCGCCGCAAAAATGCCTAAAAAACAGGTGGGCTATAGCCTTGGGGGGATGGGCTAGCCAACTTTGTCTGCCGGACTCGGAATGGGGCGAGACTTTGCGAACACCCTCCGTGTGCCAAAAATAGGCTGCGGGCACTGCCGCGCCCAAAAATAAGCCCCTGAGGGTCCCGTCCCCAAAGTCGTCCGCCGCAAAAATGCCAAAACAACGGGTGGGCTATAGCCTTGGGGGGAGGGGCTGGCCAACTTCGTCCGCCGAACTCGGAATGGGGCGAGACTTTGCGAGCGCCCTCCGTGTGCCAAAAATAGGCCGCGGGTACAGCCGCGCCCAAAAATAAGCCCCCAAAGGTCCCGTCCCCATGTTCGTCCGCCACAAAAATGCCCATAAAACGGGAGGGCTATAGCCTTGGGGAGGGCTGGCCAACTTCGTCCGCCGAACTCGGAATGGGGAGAGACTTTGCGACAGCACTCCGTGTGCCAAAAATAGGACACAGCCGCACCCAAAAATAAGCCCCCTAAGGTCCCGTCCCCAAGTTCGTCCGCCGCAAAAATGCCTAAAAAACAGGTGGGCTATAGCCTTGGGGGGATGGGCTAGCCAACTTTGTCTGCCGGACTCGGAATGGGGCGAGACTTTGCGAACGCCCTCCGTGTGCCAAAAATAGGCTGCGGGCACTGCCGCGCCCAAAAATAAGCCCCTGAGGGTCCCGTCCCCAAATTCGTCCGCCGCAAAAATGCCCAAAAAACGGGTGGGCTATAGCCTTGGGGGGAGGGGCTGGCCAACTTCGTCCGCCGGACTCGGAATGGGGTGAGACTTTGTGAGCGCCCTCCGTGTGCCAAAAATAGGCCGCGGGCACAACCGCGCCCAAAAATAAGCCCCCGAAGGTCCCGTCCCCATGTTCGTCCGCCACAAAAATGCCCATAAAATGGGAGGGCTATAGCCTTGGGGGGAGGGGCTGGCCCACTTCGTCCGCCGAACTCGGAATGGGGCGAGACTTTGCGACCGCACTCCGTGTGCCAAAAATAGGCCGCGGACACAGCCGCACCCAAAAATAAGCCCCCTAAGGTCCCGTCCCCAAGTTCGTCCGCCGCAAAAATGCCCAAAAAACGGGTGGGCTATAGCCTTGGGGGGAGGGGCTGGCCAACTTCGTCCGCCAAACTCGGAATGGGGCGAGACATTGCGAGCGCCCTCCGTGTGCCAAAAATAGGCTGCGGGCACTGCCGCGCCCAAAAATAAGCCCCTGAGGGTCCCGTCCCCAAATTCGTCCGCCGCAAAAATGCCCAAAAAACGGGTGGGCTATAGCCTTGGGGGGAGGGGCTGGCCAACTTCGTCCGCCGGACTCGGAATGAGGTGAGACTTTGTGAGCGCCCTCCGTGTGCCAAAAATAGGCCGCGGGCACAACCGCGCCCAAAAATAAGCCCCCGAAGGTGCCGTCCCCAAGTTTGTCCGCCGCAAAAATGCCCAAAAAACGGGTGAGCTATAGCCTTGGGGGGAGGGGCTAGCCCACTTCGTCCGCCGGACTCGGAATGGGACGAGACTTTGCGAGCACCCTCCATGTGCCAAAAATAGGCTGCGGGCACAGCCGCACCCAAAAATAAGCCCCCGAAGGTCGCGTCCCAATGTTCGTCCGCCACAAAAATGCCCATAAAACGGGAGGGCTATAGCCTTGGGGGGAGGGGCTGGCCAACTTCGTCCGCCGAACTCGGAATGGGGCGAGACATTGCGAGCGCCCTCCGTGTGCCAAAAAAAGACCGCGGGCACAATCACGCCCAAAAATAAGCCCCCGAGGGTCCCGTCCCCAAGTTCGTCCGCCGCAAAAATGCCCAAAAAACGGGTGGGCTATAGCCTTGGGGGGAGGGGCTGGCCCACTTCGTCCGCCGGACTCGGAATGGGGCGAGACTTTGCGAGCGCCCTCCATGTGCCAAAAATAGGCTGCGGGCACTGCCGCGCCCAAAAATAAGCCCCCGAGGGTCCCATCCCCAAATTCGTCACCCGCAAAAATGCCCAAAAAACGGGTGGGCTATAGCCTTGGGGGGAGGGGCTGGCCAAGTTCGTCCGCCGGACTCGGAATGGGGCCAGACTTTGCGAGCGCCCTCCGTGTGCCAAAAATTGGCTGCGGACACAGCCGCACCCAAAATAAGCCCCCTAAGGTCCCATCCCCATGTTCGTCCGCCACAAAAATGCCCATAAAAGCGGGAGGGCTATAGCCTTGGGGAGGGCTGGCCAACTTCGTCCGCCGAACTCGGAATGGGGCGAGAATTTGCGACCGCACTCCGTGTGCCAAAAATAGGCCGTGGACACTGCCGCGCCCAAAAATAAGCCCCGAGGGTCCCGTCCCCAAATTCGTCACCCGCAAAAATGCCCGAGCGGGTGGGCTATAGCCTTGGGGGGAGGGGCTGGCCAACTTCGTCCGCCGCACTCGGAATGGGGGGAGACTTTGCGAGCGCCCTCCGTGTGCCAAAAATAGGCCGCGGACACAGCCGCACCCAAAAATAAGCCCCCTAAGGTCCCGTCCCCATGTTCGTCCGCCACAAAAATGCCCATAAAACGGGAGGGCTATAGCCTTGGGGGGAGGGGCTGGCCAACTTCGTCCGCCGAACTCGGAATGGGGCGAGACTTTGCGACCGCACTCCGTGTGCCAAAAATAGGCCGCGGACACAGCCGCACCCAAAAATAAGCCCCCTAAGGTCCCGTCCCCAAGTTCGTCCGCCGCAAAAATGCCTAAAAAACAGGTGGGCTATAGCCTTGGGGGGATGGGCTAGCCAACTTTGTCTGCCGGACTCGGAATGGGGCGAGACTTTGCGAACACCCTCCGTGTGCCAAAAATAGGCTGCGGGCACTGCCGCGCCCAAAAATAAGCCCCTGAGGGTCCCGTCCCCAAATTCGTCCGCCGCAAAAATGCCCAAAAAACGGGTGGGCTATAGCCTTGGGGGGAGGGGCTGGCCGACTTCGTCCGCCGCACTCGGAATGGGGGGAGACTTTGCGAGCGCCCTCCGTGTGCCAAAAATAGGCCGCGGACACAGCCGCACCCAAAAAAGAAGCCCCCTAAGGTCCCGTCCCCATGTTCGTCCGCCACAAAAATGCCCATAAAACGGGAGGGCTATAGCCTTGGGGGGAGGGGCTGGCCAACTTCGTCCGCCGAACTCGGAATGGGGCGAGACTTTGCGACCGCACTCCGTGTGCCAAAAATAGGCCGCGGACACAGCCGCACCCAAAAATAAGCCCCCTAAGGTCCCGTCCCCAAGTTCGTCCGCCGCAAAAATGCCTAAAAAACAGGTGGGCTATAGCCTTGGGGGGATGGGCTAGCCAACTTTGTCTGCCGGACTCGGAATGGGGCGAGACTTTGCGAACGCCCTCCGTGTGCCAAAAATAGGCTGCGGGCACTGCCGCGCCCAAAAATAAGCCCCTGAGGGTCCCGTCCCCAAATTCGTCCGCCGCAAAAATGCCCAAAAAACGGGTGGGCTATAGCCTTGGGGGGAGGGGCTGGCCAACGTCCGCGGACTCGGAATGGGGTGAGACTTTGTGATCGCCCTCCGTGTGCCAAAAATAGGCCGCGGGCACAACCGCGCCCAAAAATAAGCCCCCGAAGGTCCCGTCCCCATGTTCGTCCGCCACAAAAATGCCCATAAAACGGGAGGGCTATAGCCTTGGGGGGAGGGGCTGGCCAACTTCGTCCGCCGAACTCGGAATGGGGCGAGACTTTGCGACCGCACTCCGTGTGCCAAAAATAAGCCGTGGACACAGCCGTACCCAAAAATAAGCCCCCTAAGGTCCCGTCCCCAAGTTCGTCCGTCGCAAAAATGCCGAAAAAACGGGTGGGCTATATAGCCTTGGGGGGAGGGGCTGGCCAACTTCGTCCGCCGAACTCGGAATGGGGCGAGACATTGCGAGCGCCCTCCGTGTGCCAAAAAAAGACCGCGGGCACAATCACGCCCAAAAATAAGCCCCCGAGGGTCCCGTCCCCAAGTTCGTCCGCCGCAAAAATGCTCAAAAATCGGGTGGGCTATAGCCTTGGGGGGAGGAGCTGGCCCACTTCGTCCGCCGGAATCGGAATGGGGCGAGACTTTGCGAGCACCCTCCGTGTGCCAAAAATAGGCTGCGGGCACTGCCGCGCCCAAAAATAAGCCCCCGAGGGTCCCGTCCCCAAATTCGTCACCGCAAAATGCCCAGAAACGGGTGGGCTATAGCCTTGGGGGAGGGCTGGCCAACTCGTCCGCCGCACTTTTCGGAATGGGGCGAGACTTTGCGAGCGCCCTCCGTGTGCCAAAAATAGGCCGCGGGCACAGCCGCGCCCAAAAATAAGCCCCCGAAGGTCCCGTCCCCATGTTCGTCCGCCACAAAAATGCCCATAAAACGGGAGGGCTATAGCCTTGGGGGGAGGGGCTGGCCAACTTCGTCCGCCGAACTCGGAATGGGGCGAGACTTTCCGACCGCACTCCGTGTGCCAAAAATAGGCCGCGGACACAGCCGCACCCAAAAATAAGCCCCCTAAGGTCCCGTCCCCAAGTTCGTCCGCCGCAAAAATGCCTAAAAAACAGGTGGGCTATAGCCTTGGGGGGATGGGCTAGCCAACTTTGTCTGCCGGACTCGGAATGGGGCGAGACTTTGCGAACGCCCTCCGTGTGCCAAAAATAGGCTGCGGGCACTGCCGCGCCCAAAAATAAGCCCCTGAGGGTCCCGTCCCCAAATTCGTCCACTGCAAAAATGCCCAAAAAACGGGTGGGCTATAGCCTTGGGGGGAGGGGCTGGCCAACTTCGTCCGCCGGACTCGGAATGGGGTGAGACTTTGTGAGCGCCCTCCGTGTGCCAAAAATAGGCCGCGGGCACAACCGCGCCCAAAAATAAGCCCCCGAAGGTCCCGTCCCCATGTTCGTCCGCCACAAAAATGCCCATAAAACGGGAGGGCTATAGCCTTGGGGGGAGGGGCTGGCCAACTTCGTCCGCCGAACTCGGAATGGGGCGAGACTTTGCGACCGCACTCCGTGTGCCAAAAATAAGCCGTGGACACAGCCGCACCCAAAAATAAGCCCCCTAAGGTCCCGTCCCCAAGTTCGTCCGTCGCAAAAATGCCGAAAAAACGGGTGGGCTATATAGCCTTGGGGGGAGGGGCTGGCCAACTTCGTCCGCCGAACTCGGAATGGTGCGAGACTTCACGAATGCCCTCCGTGTGCCAAAAATAGGCCGCGGGCACAGCCGCGCCCAAAAATAAGCCCCCGAAGGTCCCGTCCCCAAGTTCGTCCGCCGCAAAAATGCCCAAAAAATGGGTGGGCTATAGCCTTGGGGGGAGGGGCTGGCCCACTTCGTCCGCCGGACTCGGAATGCGGCGAGACTTTACGAGCGCCCTTCGTGTGCCAAAAAAAGGCTTCGGGCACAGCCGCGCCCAAAAATAAGCCCCTGAAGTTCGTCCGCCGCAAAAATGCCCAAAAAATGGGTGGGCTATAGCCTTGGGGGGAGGGGCTGGCCCACTTCGTCCGCCGGACTCGGAATGCGGCGAGACTTTGCGAGCGCCCTCCGTGTGCCAAAAATAGGCCGCGGGCACAGCCGCGCCCAAAAATGAGCCCCCGAAGGTCCCGTCCCCAAGTTCGTCCGCCAAAAAATGCCCAAAAAACGGGTGGGCTATAGCCTTGGGGGGAGGGGCTGGCCAACTTCGTCCGCCGGACTCGGAATGGGGCGAGACTTTGCGATCGCCCTCCGTGTGCCAAAAATAGGCCGCGGGCACAGCCGCACCCAAAAATAAGCCCCCGAAGGTCCCGTCCCCAAGTTCGTCCGCCGCAAAAATGCCCAAAAAACGGGTGGGCTATAGCCTTGGGGGGAGGGGCTGGCCAACTTCGTCCGCCGGACTCGGAATGGGGCGAGACTTTGCGAGCGCCCTCCGTGTGCGAAAAATAGGCCACGGACACAGCCTCGCCCAAAAATAAGCCCCCGAAGGTCCCGTCCCCAAGTTCGTCCGCCGCAAAAATGCCCAAACAACGGGTGGGCTATAGCCTTGGGGGGAGGGGCTGGCCCACTTCGTCCGCCGGACTCGGAATGGGGCGAGACTTTGCGAGCGCCCTCCGTGTGCCAAAAATAGGCCGCGGGCAGGGCCGCGCCCAAAAATGAGCCCCCGAAGGTCCCGTCCCCAAGTTCGTCCGCCAAAAAATGCCCAAAAAACGGGTGGGCTATAGCCTTGGGGGGAGGGGCTGGCCAAGTTCGTCCGCCGGACTCGGAATGGGGCGAGACTTTGCGATCGCCCTCCATGTGCCAAAAATAGGCTGCGGGCACAGCCGCGCCCAAAAATAAGCTCCCGATGGTCCCGTCCCCAAGTTCGTCTTCCGCAAAAATATCCAAAAAACGGGTGGGCTATACCGTTGGGGGGAGGGGTTGGCCAACTTCGTCCGCCGGACTGGGAATGGGGCGAGACTTTGCGAGCGGCCTCCGTGTGCCAAAAATAGGCAGCGGGCATAGCCGCGCCAAAAAATAAGCCCCCGAAGGTCCCGTCCCCAAGTTCTTCCGCCGCAAAAATGCCCAAACAACGGGTGGGCTATAGCCTTGGGGGGAGGGGCTGGCCCACTTCGTCCGCCGGACTCGGAATGGGGCGAGACTTTGCGAGCGCCCTCCGTGTGCCAAAAATAGGCAGTGGGCATAGCCACGCCAAAAAATAAGCCCCCTCAGTTCCCGTCCCCTTTGTCTTCTGCCGCAAAAATTCCCAAAAAACGGGTTGGATATACCGTTGGGGAGGGTTAGCCCCGTCCGCGGACTGGAAATGGGCGAGACTTTGCGAGCGGCCTCCGTCTGCCAAAAATAGGCAGCGGGCACAGCCGCGCAAAAATAAGCCCCGAAGGTCCCGTCCCCAAGTTCGTCCGCCGCAAAATGCCCAAAAGCGGGTGGGCTATAGCCTTGGGGGGAGGGGCTGGCCAACTTCGTCCGCCGGACTCGGAATAGGGCGAGACTTTGCGAGCGACCTACGTGTGCCAAAAATAGGCCGCGGGCACAGCCGCGCCCAAAAATAAGCCCCCGAAGGTCTCGTCCCCAAGTTCATCCCCCGCAAAAATGCCCAATAAACGGGTGGGCTATAGCCTTGGGGGGAGGGGCTGGCCAACTTCGTCCGCCGGACTCGGAATGGGGCGAGACTTTGCAAGCACCCTCCGTGTGCCAAAAATAGGCCGCGGGCACAGCTGCGCCCAAAAATAAGCCCCCGAAGGTCCCGTCTCCAAGTTCGTCTTCCGCAAAAATATCCAAAAAACGGGTGGGCTATACCGTTGGGGGGAGGGGTTGGCCAACTTCGTCCGCCGGACTGGGAATGGGGCGAGACTTTGCGAGCGGCCTCTGTGTGCCAAAAATAGGCAGCGGGCTTAGCCGCACCAAAAAATAAGCCCACGAAGGTCCCGTCCCCAAGTTCTTCCGCCGCAAAAATGCCCAAACAACGGGTGGGCTATAGCCTTGGGGGGAGAGGCTGGTCAACTTCGTCCGCCGGACTCGGAATGGGGCGAGACTTTGCGATCGCCCTCCATGTGCCAAAAATAGGCTGCGGGCACAGCCGCGCCCAAAAATAAGCTCCCGATGGTCCCGTCCCCAAGTTCGTCTTCCGCAAAAATATCCAAAAAACGGGTGGGCTATACCGTTGGGGGGAGGGGTTGGCCAACTTCGTCCGCCGGACTGGGAATGGGGCGAGACTTTGCGAGCGGCCTCCGTGTGCCAAAAAAAGGCTTCGGGCACAGGCGCGCCCAAAAATAAGCCCCCGAAGTTCGTCCGCCGCAAAAATGCCCAAAAAATGGGTGGGCTATAGCCTTGGGGGGAGGGGCTGGCCCACTTCGTCCGCCGGACTCGGAATGTGGCGAGACTTTGCGAGCGCCCTCCGTGTGCCAAAAATAGGCCGCGGGCAGGGCCGCGCCCAAAAATGAGCCCCCGAAGGTCCCGTCCCCAAGTTCGTCCGCCAAAAAATGCCCAAAAAACGGGTGGGCTATAGCCTTGGGGGGAGGGGCTGGCCAACTTCGTCCGCCGGACTCGGAATGGGGTGAGACTTTGCGAGCACCCTCCATGTGCCAAAAATAGGCTGCGGGCACAGCCGCGCCCAAGAATAAGCTCCCGAAGGTCCCGTCCCCAAGTTCGTCTTCCGCAAAAATGCCCAAAAAACGGGTGGGCTATACCGTTGGGGGGAGGGGTTGGCAAACTTCGTCCGCCGGACTGGGAATGGGGCGAGACTTTGCGAGAGGCCTCCGTGTGCCAAAAATAGGCAGCGGGCATAGCCGCGCCAAAAAATAAGCCCCCGAAGGTCCCGTCCCCAAGTTCTTCCGCCGCAAAAATGCCCAAACAACGGGTGGGCTATAGCCTTGGGGGGAGGGGCTGGCCCACTTCGTCCGCCGGACTCGGAATGGGGCGAGACTTTGCGAGCGCCCTCCGTGTGCCAAAAATAGGCAGTGGGCATAGCCACGCCAAAAAATAAGCCCCCGAAGGTCCCGTCCCCAAGTTCTTCCGCCGCAAAAATGCCCAAAAAACGGGTTGGCTATACCGTTGGGGGGAGGGGTTGGCCCACTTCGTCCGCCGGACTGGAAATGGGGCGAGACTTTGCGAGCGGCCTCCGTCTGCCAAAAATAGGCAGCGGGCACAGCCGCGCCCAAAAATAAGCCCCCGAAGGTCCCGTCCCCAAGTTCGTCCGCCGCAAAAATGCCCAAAAAACGGGTGGGCTATAGCCTTGGGGGGAGGGGCTGGCCAACTTCGTCCGCCGGACTCGGAATGGAGCGAGACTTTGCGAGCGCCCTACGTGTGCCAAAAATAGGCCGCGGGCACAGCCGCGCCCAAAAATAAGCCCCCGAAGGTCCCGTCCCCAAGTTCATCCCCCGCAAAAATGCCCAAAAAACGGGTGGGCTATAGCCTTGGGGGGAGGGGCGGCCAACTTCGTCCGCCGGACTCGGAATGGGGCGAGACTTTGCAAGCACCCTCCGTGTGCCAAAAATAGGCCGCGGGCACAGCTGCGCCCAAAAATAAGCCCCCGAAGGTCCCGTCTCCAAGTTCGTCTTCCGCAAAAATATCCAAAAGCAGGTGGGCTATACCGTTGGGGGAGGGTTGGCCAACCGTCCGCGGACTGGGAATGGGGCGAGACTTTGCGAGCGGCCTCTGTGTGCCAAAAATAGGCAGCGGGCTTAGCCGCACCAAAAAATAAGCCCACGAAGGTCCCGTCCCCAAGTTCTTCCGCCGCAAAAATGCCCAAACAACGGGTGGGCTATAGCCTTGGGGGGAGAGGCTGGTCAACTTCGTCCGCCGGACTCGGAATGGGGCGAGACTTTGCGAGCGCCCTCCGTGTGCCAAAAATAGGCCGCGGACACAGCCGCGCCCAAAAATAAGCTCCCAAAGGTCCCGTCCCCAAGTTCATCTTCCGCAAAAATGCCCAAAAAACGGGTGGGCTATACCGTTGGGGGGAGGGGTTGGCCAACTTCGTCCGCCGGACTGGGAATGGGGCGAGACTTTGCGAGCGGCCTCCGTCTGCCAAAAATAGGCAGCGGGCACAGCCGCGCCCAAAAATAAGCCCCCGAAGGTCCCGTCCCCAAGTTCCGCCGCAAAATGCCCAAAAGCGGGTGGGCTATAGCCTTGGGGGAGGGCTGGCCAACTTCGTCCGCCGGACTCGGAATGGGGCGAGACTTTGCGAGCGTCCTCCGTGTCCTAAAGATAGGAACCGGGCACAGCACCCCACAAAAATAAGCCCCCGAAGGTCCCGTCCCCAAGTTCGTCCGCCGCAAAAATGCCCAATAAACGGGCTGGCTATAGTCTTGGGGGGAGGGGCTGGCCAACTTCGTCCGCCGGGCTCGGAATGGGGCGAGACTTTGCGAGCGCCCTCCGTGTGCCAAAAATAGGCCGCGGACACAGCCGCGCCCAAAAATAAGCTCCCAAAGGTCCCGTCCCCAAGTTCATCTTCCGCAAAAATGCCCAAAAAACGGGTGGGCTATACCGTTGGGGGGAGGGGTTGGCCAACTTCGTCCGCCGGACTGGGAATGGGGCGAGACTTTGCGAGCGGCCTCCGTCTGCCAAAAATAGGCAGCAGGCACAGCCGCGCCCAAAAATAAGCCCCCGAAGGTCCCGTCCCCAAGTTCATCCCCCGCAAAAATGCCCAAAAGCGGGTGGGCTATAGCCTTGGGGAGGGGCTGGCCAAATCCGCCGGACTCGGAATGGGGCGAGACTTTGCAAGCACCCTCCGTGTGCCAAAAATAGGCACAGCTGCGCCCAAAATAAGCCCCGAAGGTCCCGTCTCCAAGTTCGTCTTCCGCAAAAATATCCAAAAAACGGGTGGGCTATACCGTTGGGGGGAGGGGTTGGCCAACTTCGTCCGCCGGACTGGGAATGGGGCGAGACTTTGCGAGCGGCCTCCGTGTGCCAAAAATAGGCAGCGGGCTTAGCCGCACCAAAAAATAAGCCCACGAAGGTCCCGTCCCCAAGTTCTTCCGCCGCAAAAATGCCCAAACAACGGGTGGGCTATATAGCCTTGGGGGGAGAGGCTGGTCAACTTCGTCCGCCGGACTCGGAATGGGGCGAGACTTTGCGAGCGCCCTCCGTGTGCCAAAAATAGGCCGCGGACACAGCCGCGCCCAAAAATAAGCTCCCAAAGGTCCCGTCCCCAAGTTCATCTTCCGCAAAAATGCCCAAAAAACGGGTGGGCTATACCGTTGGGGGGAGGGGTTGGCCAACTTCGTCCGCCGGACTGGGAATGGGGCGAGACTTTGCGAGCGGCCTCCGTCTGCCAAAAATAGGCCGCGGGCACAGCCAAAAATAAGCCCCGATGGTCCCGTCCCCAAGTTCGTCCGCCGCAAAAATGCCCAAAAAACGGGTGGGCTATAGCCTTGGGGGGAGGGGCTGGCCAACTTCGTCCGCCGGACTCGGAATGGGGCGAGACTATGCGAGCGTCCTCCGTGTCCTAAAAATAGGTCGCGGGCACAGCCGCGCCCAATAATAAGCCCCCGAAGGTCCCGTCCCCAAGTTCGTCCGCCGCAAAAATGCCCAATAAACGGGCTGGCTATAGTCTTGGGGGGAGGGGCTGGCCAACTTCGTCCGCCGGGCTCGGAATGGGGCGAGACTTTGCGAGCGCCCTCCGTGTGCCAAAAATAGGCCGCGGACACAGCCGCGCCCAAAAATAAGCTCCCAAAGGTCCCGTCCCCAAGTTCATCTTCCGCAAAAATGCCCAAAAAACGGGTGGGCTATACCGTTGGGGGAGGGTTGGCCAAATCCGCGGACTGGGAATGGGGCGAGACTTTGCGAGCGGCCTCCGTCTGCCAAAAATAGGCAGCAGGCACAGCCGCGCCCAAAAATAAGCCCCCGAAGGTCCCGTCCCCAAGTTCATCCCCCGCAAAAATGCCCAAAAAACGGGTGGGCTATAGCCTTGGGGGGAGGGGCTGGCCAACTTCGTCCGCCGGACTCGGAATGGGGCGAGACTTTGCAAGCACCCTCCGTGTGCCAAAAATAGGCCGCGGGCACAGCTGCGCCCAAAAATAAGCCCCCGAAGGTCCCGTCTCCAAGTTCGTCTTCCGCAAAAATATCCAAAAAACGGGTGGGCTATACCGTTGGGGGGAGGGGTTGGCCAACTTCGTCCGCCGGACTGGGAATGGGGCGAGACTTTGCGAGCGGCCTCCGTGTGCCAAAAATAGGCAGCGGGCTTAGCCGCACCAAAAAATAAGCCCACGAAGGTCCCGTCCCCAAGTTCTTCCGCCGCAAAAATGCCCAAACAACGGGTGGGCTATAGCCTTGGGGGGAGAGGCTGGTCAACTTCGTCCGCCGGACTCGGAATGGGGCGAGACTTTGCGAGCGCCCTCCGTGTGCCAAAAATAGGCCGCGGACACAGCCGCGCCCAAAAATAAGCTCCCAAAGGTCCCGTCCCCAAGTTCATCTTCCGCAAAAATGCCCAAAAAACGGGTGGGCTATACCGTTGGGGGGAGGGGTTGGCCAACTTCGTCCGCCGGACTGGGAATGGGGCGAGACTTTGCGAGCGGCCTCCGTCTGCCAAAAATAGGCAGCGGGCACAGCCGCGCCCAAAAATAAGCCCCCGAAGGTCCCGTCCCCAAGTTCGTCCGCCGCAAAAATGCCCAAAAAACGGGTGGGCTATAGCCTTGGGGGGAGGGGCTGGCCAACTTCGTCCGCCGGACTCGGAATGGGGCGAGACTTTGCGAGCGTCCTCCGTGTCCTAAAAATAGGTCGCGGGCACAGCCGCGCCCAAAAATAAGCCCCCGAAGGTCCCGTCCCCAAGTTCGTCCGCCGCAAAAATGCTCAATAAACGGGTTGGCTATAGTCTTGGGGGGAGGGGCTGGCCAACTTCGTCCGCCGGGCTCGGAATGGGGCGAGACTTTGCGAGCGCCCTACGTGTGCCAAAAATAGGTGGCGGGCGCAGCCGCGCCCAAAAATAAGCCCCCGAAGGTCCCCTCCCCAAGTTCGTCCGCCGCAAAAATGCCCAAAAAACGGGTGGGCTATATCCTTGGGAGGAGTGGCTGGCCAACTTCGTCCGCCGGACTCGGAATGGGGCGAGACTTTGTGAGCGGCCTCCGTGTGCCAAAAATAGGCAGCGGGCACAGCCGCCCCCAAAAATAAGCCCCCGAAGGTCCCGTCCCCAAGTTCGTCCGCCGCAAAAATGCCCAAAAAACGGGTTGGCTATAGCCTTGGGGGGAGGGGCTGGCAAACTTCGTCCGCCGGACTCGGAATGCGGCGAGACTTTGCGAGCGTCCTCCGTGTGCCAAAAATAGGTCGCGGGCATAGCCGCGCACAAAATTAAGTCCCCGAAGGTGCCGTCCCCAAGTTCGTCCGCCGCAAAAATGCCCAAACAACGGGTGGGCTATAGCCTTGGGGGGAGGGGCTGGCCAATTTCGTCCGCCGGACTCGGAATGGGGCGAGACTTTGCGAACGCCCTCCGTGTGCCAAAAGTAGGCCGCGACCACAGTCGCGCCCAAAAATAAGCCCCCGAAGGTCCCGTCCGCAAGTTCGTCCGCCGCAAAAATGCCCAAACAACGGGTGGGCTATAGCCTTGGGGGGAGGGGCTGGCCAACTTCGTCCGCCGGACTCGGAATGGGGCGAGACTTTGTGAGCGGCCTCCGTGTACCAAAAATAGGCAGCGGGCAAGGCCGGCCCCAAAAATAAGCCCCCGAACGTCCCGTCCCCAAGTTCGTCCGCCGTAAAAATGCCCAAAAAACGGGTGGGCTATAGCCTTGGGAGGAGGGGCTGGCCAACTTCGTCCGCCGGACTCGGAATGCGGCGAGACTTTACGAGCATCCTCCTTGTCCCAAAATTAGGTCGCGGCACAGCCGCGCCCAAAAATAAGCCCCCGAAGGTCCCGTCCCCAAGTTCGTCCGCCGTAAAAATGCCCAAACAACGGGTGGGCTATAGCCTTGGGGGGAGGGGCTGGCCCACTTCGTCCGCCGGACTTGGAATGGGGCGAGTCTTTACGAGCGCCCTGCGTGTGCCAAAAATGGGCCGCGGGGACAGCCGCTCCCAAAAATAAGCCCCCGAAGGTCCCTTCCCCAAGTTCGTCCGCAGCAAAAATGCCCAAAAAACGGGTGGGCTATAGCCTTGGGGGGAGGGGCTGGCCAACTTCGTCCGCCGGACTCGGAATGGGGCGAGACTTTGCGAGCACCCTCCATGTGCCAAAAATAGGCTGCGGGCACAGCCGCGCCCAAAAATAAGCTCCCGAAGGTCCCGTCCCCAAGTTCGTCTTCCGCAAATATATCCAAAAAACGGGTGGGCTATACCGTTGGGGGGAGGGGTTGGCCAACTTCGTCCGCCGGACTGGGAATGGGGCGAGACTTTGCGAGCGGCCTCCGTGTGCCAAAAATAGGCAGCGGGCTTAGCCGCACCAAAAAATAAGCCCACGAAGGTCCCGTCCCCAAGTTCTTCCGCCGCAAAAATGCCCAAACAACGGGTGGGCTATAGCCTTGGGGGGAGGGGCTGGTCAACTTCGTCCGCCGGACTCGGAATGGGGCGAGACTTTGCGAGCGCCCTCCGTGTGCCAAAAATAGGCCGCGGACACAGCCGCGCCCAAAAATAAGCCCGCGAAGGTCCCGTCCCCAAGTTCGTCTTCCGCAAAAATGCCCAAAAAACGGGTGGGCTATACCGTTGGGGGGAGGGGTTGGCCAACTTCGTCCGCCGGACTGGGAATGGGGCGAGACTTTGCGAGCGGCCTCCGTGTGCCAAAAATAGGCAGCGGGCACAGCCGCGCCCAAAAATAAGCCCCCGAAGGTCCCGTCCCCAAGTTCGTCCGCCGCAAAAATGCCCAAAAAACGGGTGGGCTATAGCCTTGGGGGGAGGGGCTGGCCAACTTCGTCCGCCGGACTCGGAATGGGGCGAGACTTTGCGAGCGTCCTCCGTGTCCTAAAAATAGGTCGCGGGCACAGCCGCGCCCAAAAATAAGTTCCCGAAGGTCCCGTCCCCAAGTTCGTCCGCCGCAAAAATGCCCAAACAACGGGTGGGCTATAGCCTTGGGGGGAGGGGCTGGTCAACTTCGTCCGCCGGACTCGGAATGGGGCGAGACTTTGCGAACGCCCTCCGTGTGGCAAAAATAGGCCGCGGACACAGCCGCGCCCAAAAATAAGCCCCCGAAGGTCCCGTCCCCAAGTTCGTCCGCCGCAAAAATGCCCAATAAACGGGTTGGCTATAGTCTTGGGGGGAGGGGCTGGCCAACTTCGTCCGCCGGGCTCGGAATGGGGCGAGACTTTGCGAGCGCCCTACGTGTGCCAAAAATAGGCGGCGGGCGCAGCCGCGCCCAAAAATAAGCCCCCGAAGGTCCCCTCCCCAAGTTCGTCCGCCGCAAAAATGCCCAAAAAACGGGTGGGCTATATCCTTGGGAGGAGGGGCTGGCCAACTTCGTCCGCCGGACTCGGAATGGGGCGAGACTTTGTGAGCGGCCTCCGTGTGCCAAAAATAGGCAGCGGGCACAGCCGCCCCCAAAAATAAGCCCCCAAAGGTCCCGTCCCCAAGTTCGTCCGCCGCAAAAATGCCCAAAAAACGGGTTGGCTATAGCCTTGGGGGGAGGGGCTGGCAAACTTCGTCCGCCGGACTCGGAATGCGGCGAGACTTTGCGAGCGTCCTCCGTGTGCCAAAAATAGGTCGCGGGCACAGCCGCGCACAAAATTAAGTCCCCGAAGGTGCCGTCCCCAAGTTCGTCCGCCGCAAAAATGCCCAAACAACGGGTGGGCTATAGCCTTGGGGGGAGGGGCTGGCCAATTTCGTCCGCCGGACTCGGAATGGGGCGAGACTTTGCGAACACCCTCCGTGTGCCAAAAGTAGGCCGCGACCACAGTCGCGCCCAAAAATAAGCCCCCGAAGGTCCCGTCCGCAAGTTCGTCCGCCGCAAAAATGCCCAAACAACGGGTGGGCTATAGCCTTGGGGGGAGGGGCTGGCCAACTTCGTCCGCCGGACTCGGAATGGGGCGAGACTTTGTGAGCGGCCTCCGTGTACCAAAAATAGGCAGCGGGCAAGGCCGGCCCCAAAAATAAGCCCCCGAAGGTCCCGTCCCCAAGTTCGTCCGCCGTAAAAATGCCCAAAAAACGGGTGGGCTATAGCCTTGGGAGGAGGGGCTGGCCAACTTCGTCCGCCGGACTCGGAATGCGGCGAGACTTTGCGAGCATCCTCCTTGTCCCAAAATTAGGTCGCGGGCACAGCCGCGCCCAAAAATAAGCCCCCGAAGGTCCCGTGCCCAAGTTCGTCCGCCGTAAAAATGCCCAAACAACGGGTGGGCTATAGCCTTGGGGGGAGGGGCTGGCCCACTTCGTCCGCCGGACTTGGAATGGGGCGAGTCTTTACGAGCGCCCTGCGTGTGCCAAAAATGGGCCGCGGGCACAGCCGCTCCCAAAAATAAGCCCCCGAAGGTCCCTTCCCCAAGTTCGTCCGCCGCAAAAATGCCCAAAAAACGGGTGGGCTATAGCCTTGGGGGGAGGGGCTGGCCAACTTCGTCCGCCGGACTCGGGATGGGGCGAGACATTGCGAGCGCCCTCCGTGTGCCAAAAATGGGCCGCAGGCACAACCGCACCCAAAAATAAGCCCCCGAAGGTCCCGTCCCCAAGTTCGTCCGCCGCAAAAATGCCCAAAAAACGGGTGGGCTATAGCCTTGGGGGGAGGGGATGGCCAACTTCGTCCGCCGGACTCGGAATGGGGCGAGCCTTGCGAGCGCCCTCCGTGTGACAAAAATAGGCCGCGGGCACAGCCGCGCCCAAAAATAAGCCCCCGAAAGTCCCGTTCCCAAGTTCGTCCGCCGAACTCGGAATGGGGCGAGACTTTGCGACCGCACTCCGTGTGCCAAAAATAGGCCGCGGACACAGCCGCACCAAAAAATAAGCCCCCTAAGGCCCCGTCCCCAAGTTCGTCCGCCGCAAAAATGCCCAAAAACGGGTGGGCTATAGCCTTGGGGGGAGGGGCTGGCCAACTTCGTCCGCCGGACTCGGAATGGGGCGAGACATTGTGAGCGCCCACCGTGTGCCAAAAATAGGCCGCGGGCTCAACCGCGCCCAAAAATAAGCCCCCGAAGGTCCCGTCCCCAAGTTCTTCCGCCGCAAAAATGCCCAAAAACGGGTGGGCTATAGCCTTGGGGGGAGGGGCTGGCCAACTTCGTCCGCCGGACTCGGAATGGGGCGAGACTTTGCGAGCGCCCTCCGTGTGCCAAAATTAGGCAGCGACCACAGCCGCGCCCAAAAATAAGCCCCCGAAGGTCCCGTCCCCAAGTTCGTCCGCCGCAAAAATGCCCAAACAACGGGTGGGCTATAGCCTTGGGGGGAGGGGCTGGCCAACATCGTCCGCCGGACTCGGAATGGGGCGAGACTTTGCGAGCGCCCTCCGTGTGCCAAAAATATGCCGCGGGCACAGCCGCGCCCAAAAACAGGCCCACGAAGGTCCCGTCCCCAAGTTCGTCCGCCGCAAATATGCCCAAACAACGGGTGGGCTATAGCCTTGGGGGGAGGGGCTGGCCCACTTCGTCCGCCGGACTCGGAATGGGGCGAGACTTTGCGAGCGCCCTCCGTGTGCCAAAAATAGGCTGCGGGCACAGCCGCGCCCAAAAATAAGCCCCCGAAGGTCCCGTCCCCATGTTCGTCCGCCACAAAAATGCCAATAAAACGGGAGGGCTATAGCCTTGGGGGGAGGGGCTGGCCGACTTCGTCCGCCGAACTCGGAATGGGGCGAGACTTTGCGACCGCACTCCGTGTGCCAAAAATAGGCTGAGGGTCCCGTCCCCAAATTCTTCCGCCGCAAAAATGCCCAAAAACGGGTGGGCTATAGCCTTGGGGGGAGGGGCTGGCCAACTTCGTCCGCCGGACTCGGAATGGGGCGAGACTTTGCGAGCGCCCTCCGTGTGCCAAAATTAGGCAGCGACCACAGCCGCGCCCAAAAATAAGCCCCTGAGGGTCCCGTCCCCAAATTCGTCCGCCGCAAAAATGCCCAAAAAACGGGTGGGCTATAGCCTTGGGGGGAGGGGCTGGCCAACTTCGTCCGCCGGACTCGGAATGGGGTGAGACTTTGTGAGCGCCCTCCGTGTGCCAAAAATAGGCCGCGGGCACAACCGTGCCCAAAAATAAGCCCCCGAAGGTCCCGTCCCCAAGTTTGTCCGCCGCAAAAATGCCCAAAAAACGGGTGAGCTATAGCCTTGGGGGGAGGGGCTAGCCCACTTCGTCCGCCGGACTCGGAATGGGACGAGACTTTGCGAGCACCCTCCGTGTGCCAAAAATAGGCTGCGGGCACAGCCGCACCCAAAAATAATCCCCCGAAGGTCCCGTCCCCATGTTCGTCCACCACAAAAATGCCCATAAAACGGGAGGGCTATAGCCTTGGGGGGAGGGGCTGGCCAACTTCGTCTGCCGAACTCGGAATGGGGCGAGACATTGCGAGCGCCCTCCGTGTGCCAAAAAAAGACCGCGGGCACAATCACGCCCAAAAATAAGCCCCCGAGGGTCCCGTCCCCAAGTTCGTCCGCCGCAAAAATGCCCAAAAAACGGGTGGGCTATAGCCTTGGGGGGACGGGCTGGCCAACTTCGTCCGCCGGACTCGGAATGGAGCGAGACTTTGTAAGCGCCCTCTGTGTGCCAAAAATAGGCTACGGGCACTGCCGCGCCCAAAAATAAGCCCCCGAGGGTCCCGTCCCCAAATTCGTCCCCCGCAAAAATGCCCAAAAAACGGGTGGGCTATAGCCTTGGGGGGAGGGGCTGGCCAACTTCGTCCGCACTTTTCGGAATGGGGTGAGTCTTTGCGAGCGCCCTCCGTGTGCCAAAAATAGGCCGCGGAGACAGCCGCACCCAAAAATAAGCCCCCTAAGGTCACGTCCCCATGTTCGTCCGCCACAAAAATGCCCATAAAATGGGAGGGCTATAGCCTTGGGGGGAGGGGCTGGCCAACTTCGTCCGCCGAACTCGGAATGGGGCGAGACTTTGCGACCGCACTCCGTGTGCAAAAAATAGGCCGCGGACACAGCCGCACCCAAAAATAAGCCCCCTAAGGTCCCGTCCCCAACTTCGTCCGCCGCAAAAATGCCTAAAAAACAGGTGGGCTATAGCCTTGGGGGGATGGGCTAGCCAACTTCGTCTGCCGGACTCGGAATGGGGCGAGACTTTGCGAGCTCCCTCCGTACGTCAAAAATAGGCCGCGGGCACAGCCGCGCCCAAAAATAAGCCCCCGAAGGTCCCGTCCCCAAGTTCGTCCGCCGCAAAAATTCCCAAAAAACGGGTGGGCTATAGCCTTGGGGGGACGGTCTGGCCCACTTCGTCCACCGGACTCGGAATGGGGCGAGACTTCACGAATGCCCTCCGTGTGCCAAAAACAGGCCGGGGGCACAGCCGCGTCCAAAAATAAGCCGCCGAAGGTCCCGTCCCCAAGTTCGTCCGCCTCAAAAATAGCCTTGGGGGGACGGTCTGGCCCACTTCGTCCACCGGACTCGGAATGGGGCGAGACTTTGCGAGCATCCTCCGTGTGCCAAAAATAGGCCACGGGCACAGCCGCGCCCAAAAATAAGCCCTCGAGGGTCCCGTCCCCAAGATCGTCCGCCGCAAAAATGCCCAAAAAACGGGTGGGCTATAGCCTTGGGGGGAGGGGCTGGCCCACTTAGTCCGCCGGCCTCGGAATGGGGCGAGACTTTGCGAGCGCACTCCGTGTGCCAAAAATAGGCCGTGGGCACAGCCGCGCCCAAAAATAAGCCCCCGAAGGTGCCGTCCCCAAGTTCGTCCGCCGCAAAAATGACCAAAAAATGGGAGGGCTATAGCCTTGGGGGGAGGGCTGGCCCACTTCGTCCGCCGGGCTCGGAATGGGGCGAGACTTTGCGAGCGCCCTCCGTGAGCCAAAAAAAGGCTTCGGGCACAGCCGCGCCCAAAAATAGGCCCCCGAAGTTCGTCCGCCGCAAAAATGCCCAAAAAATGGGTGGGCTATAGCCTTGGGAGGAGGGGCTGGCCCACTTCGTCCGCCAGACTCGGAATGCGGCGACACTTTACGAGCACCCTCCGTGTGCCAAAAATAGGCCGCGGGCACAGCCGTGCCCAAAAATGAGCCCCCCGAAGGTCCCGTCCCCAAGTTCGTCCGCCGCAAAAATGCCCAAAAAACGGGTGGGCTATAGCCTTGGGGGGAGGGGTTGGCCAACTTCGTCCGCCGAACTCGGAATGGGGCGAGACTTTGCGAGCGCCCTCCGTGTGCCAAAAATAGGCCGCGGACACAGCCGCGCCCAAAAATAAGCCCCCGAAGGTCCCGTCCCCAAGTTCGTCCGCCGCAAAAATACCCAAAAAATGGGTGGGCTATAGCCTTGGCGGGAGGGGCTGGCCCACTTCATCCGCCGGACTCGGAATGCGGTGAGACTTTACGAGCGCCCTCCGAGTGCCAAAAAAAGGCTTCGGACACAGGCGCGCCCAAAAATAAGCCCCCGAAGTTCGTCCGCCGCAAAAATGCCCAAAAAATGGGTGGGCTATAGCCTTGGGGGGAGGGGCTGGCCCACTTCGTCCGCCGGACTCGGAATGTGGCGAGACTTTGCGAGCGCCCTCCGTGTGCCAAAAATTGGCCGCGGGCACAGCCGCGCCCAAAAATGAGCCCCCGAAGGTCCCGTCCCCAAGTTCGTCCGCCAAAAAATGCCCAAAAAACGGGTGGGCTATAGCCTTGGGGGGAGGGGCTGGCCAAGTTCGTCCGCCGGACTCGGAATGGGGCGAGACTTTGCGATCGCCCTCCGTGTGCCAAAAATAGGCCGCGGGCACAGCCGCACCCAAAAATAAGCTCCCGAAGGTCCCGTCCCCAAGTTCGTCCGCCGCAAAAATGCCCAAAAAACGGGTGGGCTATAGCCTTGCGGAGAGGGGCTCGCCAACTTCGTCCGCCGGACTCGGAATGGGGCGAGACTTTGCGGGCGCCCTCCGTGTGCCAGAAATAGGCCGCGGACACAGCCTCACCCAAAAATAAGCCCCCGAAGGTCCCGTCCCCAAGTTCGACCGCCGTAAAAATGCCCATAAAACGGGTGGGCTATAGCCTTGGGGAGAGGGGCTGGCCAACTTCGTCCGCCGAACTCGGAATGGGGCGAGACTTTGCGAGTGCCCTCCATGTGCCAAAAATAGGCCGCGGGCACAATCGCACCCAAAAATAAGCCCCCGAAGGTCCCGTCCCCAAGTTCGTCAAAAAAAAGCAGTTTGGGCTATAGCCTTGGGGGGAGGGGCTGGCCAAATTCGTCCGCCAGACTCGGAATGGGGCGAAACTTTGCGAGCTCCCTCAGTGTGAGAAAAATAGGCTGTGGGCACAGCCGCGCCCAAAAATAAGCCCCCGAAGGTCCCGTCCCCAAGTTCGTCCGCCGCAAAAATGCCCAAAAAACGGGTGGGCTATAACCTTGGGGGGAGGGGCTGGCCAACTTCGTCCGCCGGACTCGGAATGGGACGAGACTTTGTGAGCGCCCTCCGTGTACCAAAAATAGGCCGCGGGCACAGCCGTACCAAAAAATAAGCACCCGAAGGTCCCGTCCCAAAGTTCGTCCGCCGCAAAAATGCCCAAAAAACGGGTGGGCTATAGCCTTGGGGGAAGGGGATAGCCAACTTCGTCCGCCGCACTCGGAATGGCACGAGACATTGCGATCGGCCTCCGTGTGCCCAAAATAGGCCGCGGGTACAGCCGCGCCCAAAAATAACTGCCCGATGGCCGGGGCGCCAAGTTCGTCCAGCGGAAAAAGGCCACAAAACCGGGTGGGCTATAGCCTTGGGGGGTGGGGCTGGCCAACTTCGTCCGCCGGACTCGGAATGGCGCGAGACTTTGCGAGCGGCCTCCGTGTGCCAAAAATAGGCCGTGGGCACAGCCGCGCCCAAAAATAACTGCCCAAAAGCCGGGGCGGCAAGTTCGTCCAGCGGAAAAAGCCACAAAAACGGGTGGGTTATAGCCTTGGGGGATGGGGCCGGCCCACTTCGTCCGCCGGACTCGGAATGGCGAGAGACTTGACGAGCGGCCTCCGTGTGCCAAAAATAGGCCGCGGGCACAGCTGCCGCAAAAATAACCGCCCGAAGGCCGGGCCGCCAAGTTCGTCCAGCGGAAAAAGGCCACGAAAATGGGTGGGCTATAGCCTTGGGGGGTGGGGCTGGCCAACTTCGTCCGCCGGACTCGGAATGGCGCGAGACTTTGCGAGCGACCTCCGTGTGCCAAAAATAGGCAGCGGGCACAGCCGCGCCCAAAAATAACCGCCCGAAGGCCAGGGCGCCAAGTTCGTCCAGCGGAAAAAGGCCACAAAAACGGGTGGGCTATAGCCTTGGGGGGTGGGGCTGGCCAACTTCGTCCGCCGGACTCGGAATGGCGCGAGAATTTGCGAGCGGCCTCCGTGTGCCAAAAATAGGCTGCGGGCACAGCCGTACCCAAAAATAACCGCCCGAAGTCCGGGGCGCCAAGTTTGTCCAGCGGAAAAAGGCCACAAAAACGGGTGGGCTATAGCCTTGGGGGGTGGGGCTGGCCAACTTCGTCCGCCGGACTCGGAATGGCGCGAGACTTTGCGAGCGGCCTCCGTGTGCCAAAAATAGGCCGCGGGCACAGCCGCGGCCAAAAATAACCGCCCGAAGGCCGGGGCGCCAAGTTCGTCCAGCGGAAAAAGGCCACAAAACCGGGTGGGCTATAGCCTTGGGGGGTGGGGCTGGCCAACTTCGTCCGCCGGACTAGGAATGGCGCGAGACTTTGCGAGCGGCCTTCGTGTGCCAAAAATAGGCCGTGGGCACAGCCGCGCCCAAAAATAACTGCCCAGAGGCCGGGGCGCCAAGTTCGTCCAGCGGAAAAAGCCACAAAAACGGGTGGGCTATAGCCTTGGGGGGTGGGGCTGGCCCACTTCGTCCTCCGGACTCGGAATGGCGCGAGACTTTATGAGCGGCCTCCGTGTGCCAAAAATAGGCCGTGGGCACAGCTGCCGCAAAAAATAACCGCCCGAAGGCTGGGCCGCCAAGTTCGTCCAACGGAAAAAGGCCACAAAAACGGGTGGGCTATAGCCTTGGGGGGTGGGGCTGGCCCACTTCGTCCGCCGGGCTTGGAATGGCGCGAGACTTTGCGAGCGGCCTCCGTGTCCCAAAAATAGGCCGCGGGCACAGCCGCGCCCAAAAATAACCGCCCGAAGGCCGGGGCGCCAAGTTCGTCCAGCGGAAAAAGGCCACGAAAACGGGTGGGCTATAGCCTTGGGGGGTGGGGCTGGCCAACTTCGTCCGCCGGACTCGTAATGGCGCGAGACTTTGCGAGTGGCCTCCGTGTGCCAAAAATAGGCAGCGGACACAGCCGCGCCCAAAAATATCCGCCCGAAGGCCAGGGCGCCAAATTCGTCCAGCGGAAAAAGGCCACAAAAACGGGTGGGCTATAGCCTTTGGGGGTGGGGCTGGCCAACTTCGTCCGCCGGACTCGGAATGGCACGAGACTTTGCAAGCGGCCTCCGTGTGCCAAAAATAGGCCGCAGGCACAGCCGCACCCAAAAATAACCACCCGAAGGCCGGGGCGCCAAGTTCGTCCAGCGGAAAAAGGCCACGAAAACGGGTGGGCTATAGCCTTGGGGGGTGGGGCTGGCCAACTTCGTCCGCCGGACTCGGAATGGCGCGAGACTTTGCGAGCGGCCTCCGTGTGCCAAAAATAGGCCACGGGCACAGCCGCGCCGAAAAATAACCGCCCGAAGGCCGGGGCGCCAAGTTCGTCCAGCGGAAAAAGGCCGCAAAAACGGGTGGGCTATAGCATTGGGGGTTGGGGCTGGCCAACCTCGTCCGCCGGACTCGGAATGGCCCGAGAATTTGCGAGCGGCCTCCGTGTGCCAAAAATAGGCCACGGGCACAGCCGCGTTGAAAAATAACCGCCCGAAGGATGGGGCGCCAAGTTCGTCCAGCGGAAAAAGGCCACAAAAACGGGTGGGCTATAGCCTTGGGGGCTGGGGCTGGCCAACCTCGTCCGCCGGACTCGGAATGGCGCGAGAATTTGCGAGCGGCCTCCGTGTGCCAAAAATAGGCCACGGGCACAGCCGCACCGAAAAATAACCGCCTGAAGGCCGGGGCGCCAAGTTCGTCCAGCGGAAAAAGGCCACGAAAACGGGTGGGCTATAGCCTTGGGGGGTGGGGCTGGCCCACTTCGTCCGCCGGACTCGGAATGGCCCGAGAATTTGCGAGCGGCCTCCGTGTGCCAAAAATAGGCCACGGGCACAGCCGCGCTGAAAAATAACCGCCCGAAGGATGGGGCGCCAAGTTCGTCCAGCGGAAAAAGGCCACAAAAACGGGTGGGCTATAGCCTTGGGGGCTGGGGCTGGCCAACCTCGTCCGCCGGACTCGGAATGGCGCGAGAATTTGCGAGCGGCCTCCGTGTGCCAAAAATAGGCCACGGGCACAGCCGCACCGAAAAATAACCGCCTGAAGGCCGGGGCGCCAAGTTCGTCCAGCGGAAAAAGGCCACGAAAACGGGTGGGCTATAGCCTTGGGGGGTGGGGCTGGCCCACTTCGTCCGCCGGACTCGGAATGGCGCGAGACTTTACGAGTGGCCTCCGTGTGCCAAAAATAGGCCACGGGCACAGCCGCGCTGAAAAATAACCGCCCGAAGGATGGGGCGCCAAGTTCGTCCAGCGGAAAAAGGCCACGAAAACGGGTGGGCTATAGCCTTGGGGGGTGGGGCTGGCCCACTTCGTCCGCCGGACTCGGAATGGCGCGAGACTTTACGAGTGGCCTCCGTGTGCCAAAAATAGGCCACGGGCACAGCCGCGCCGAAAAATAACCGCCCGAAGGCCGGGGCGCCAACTTCGTCCGCCGGACTCGAAATGGCGCGAGACTTTGCAAGTGGCCTCCGTGCAAAAATAACCGCCCGAAGGCCGGGGCGCAAGTTCGTCCAGCGGAAAAATTCCACAAAAACGGGTGGGCCATAGCCTTGGGGGGTGGGGCTGGCCAACTTCGTCCGCCGGCCTCGGAATGGCGTGAGACATTGCGAGCGGCCACCGTGTGTCAAAAATAGGCCGCGGGCAAGGCAGCGCCCAAAAATAACCACCCGAAGGCCGGGGCGCCAAGTTCGTCCAGCGGAAAAAGGCCACAAAAACGGGTGGGCTATAGCCTTGGGGGGTGGGGCTGGCCAACTTCGTCCGCCGGACTCGGAATGGCGCGAGACTTTGCGAGCGGCCTCCGTGTGCCAAAAATAGGCCACGGGCACAGCCGCACCGAAAAATAACCGCCTGAAGGCCGGGGCGCCAAGTTCGTCCAGCGGAAAAAGGCCACGAAAACGGGTGGGCTATAGCCTTGGGGGGTTGGGCTGGCCAACTTCGTCCGCCGGACTCGTAATGGCGCGAGACTTTGCGAGCGGGCTCCGTGTGCCAAAAATAGGCAGCGGGCACAGCCGCGCCCAAAAATATCCGCCCGAAGGCCAGGGCGCCAAATTCGTCCAGCGGAAAAAGGCCACAAAAACGGGTGGGCTATAGCCTTTGGGGGTGGGGCTGGCCAACTTCGTCCGCCGGACTCGGAATGGCACGAGACTTTGCAAGCGGCCTCCGTGTGCCAAAAATAGGCCGCAGGCACAGCCGCGCCCAAAAATAACCACCCGAAGGCCGGGGCGCCAAGTTCGTCCAGCGGAAAAAGGCCACGAAAACGGGTGGGCTATAGCCTTGGGGGGTGGGGCTGGCCAACTTCGTCCGCCGGACTCGGAATGGCGCGAGACTTTGCGAGTGGCCTCCGTGTGCCAAAAATAGGCCGCGGGCACAGCCGCGCCCAAAAATAACCGCCCGAAGGCCGGGGCACCAAGTTCGGCCAGCGGAAAAAGGCCACAAAAACGGGCGGGCTATAGCCTTGGGGGGTGGGGCTTGCCAACTTCGTCCGATCGACTCGGAATGGCACGAGACTTTGCGAGCGGCCTCCGTGTGCCAAAAATAGGCCGCGGGCACAGCCGCGCCCAAAAATAACCGCCCAAAGGCCGGGGCGCCAAGTTCGTCCAGCGGAAAAAGGCCACAAAAACGGGTGGGATATAGCCTTGGGGGCTGGGGCTGGCCAACTTCGTCCGCCGGACTTGGAATGGCACGAGACTTTGCAAGCGGCCTCCGTGTGCCAAAAATAGGCCGCAGGCACAGCCGCGCCCAAAAATAACCACCCGAAGGCCGGGGCGCCAAGTTCGTCCAGCGGAAAAAGGCCACGAAAACAGGTGGGCTATAGCCTTGGGGGGTGGGGCTGGCCAATTTCGTCCGCCGGACTCGGAATGGCGCGAGAATTTGCGAGCGGCCTCCGTGTGCCAAAAATAGGCTGCGGGGACAGCCGTACCCAAAAATAACCGCCCGAAGTCCGGGGCGCCAAGTTTGTCCAGCGGAAAAAGGCCACAAAAACGGGTAGGCTATACCCTTGGGGGGGGGGCTGGCCAACTTCGTCCGCCGGACTCGGAATGGCGCGAGACTTTGCGAGCGGCCTCCGTGTGCCAAAAATAGGCCGCGGGCACAGCCGCGCCCAAAAATAACTGCCCGAAGGCCGGGGTGCCAAGTTCCTCCGGCGGAAAAAGGCCACAAACACGGGTGGGGTATAGCCTTGGGGGGTGGGCCTGGCCAACTTCGTCCGCCGGACTCGGACTGGCGCGAGACTTCATGAGTGGCCTCCGTGTGTCAAAAATAGGCAGCGGGCACAGCCACCGTAAAAAATAACCACCCGAAGTCCGGGGCGCCAAGTTCGTCCAGCGGAAAAAGGCCACGAAAACGGGTGGGCTATAGCCTTGGGGGGTGGGGCTGGCCTACTTCGTCCGCCGGACTCGGAATGGCGCGAGACTTTACGAGTGGCCTCCGTGTGCCAAAAATAGGCCACGGGCACAGCCGCGCCGAAAAATAACCGCCCGAAGGCCGGGGCGCCAAGTTCGTCCAGCGGAAAAAGGCCACAAAAACGGGTGGGCTATAGCCTTGGGTGGTGGGGCTGGCCAACTTCGTCCGCCGGACTCGGAATGGCGCGAGACTTTGCGAGCAGCCTCCGTGTGCCAAAAATAGGCTGCGGGCACAGCCGCGCCCAAAAATAACCGCCCGAAGGCCGGGGCGCCAAGTTCGGCCAGCGGAAAAAGGCCACAAAAACGGGCGGGCTATAGCCTTGGGGGGTGGGGCTTGCCAACTTCGTCCGATGGACTCGGAATGGCACGAGACTTTGCGAGCGGCCTCCGTGTGCCAAAAATAGGCCGCGGGCACAGCCGCGCCCAAAAATAACCACCCAAAGGCCGGGGCGCCAAGTTCGTCCAGCGGAAAAAGGCCACGAAAACGGGTGGGCTATAGCCTTGGGCGGTGGGGCTGGCCAACTTCGTCCGCCGGACTCGGAATGGCGCGAGACTTTGCGAGCGGCCTCCGTGTGCCAAAAATAGGCTGCGGGCACAGCCGCGCCCAAAAATAACTGCCCGAAGGCCGGGGCGCCAAGTTCGGCCAGCGGAAAAAGGCCACAAAAACGGGCGGGCTATAGCCTTGGGGGGTGGGGCTTGCCAACTTCGTCCGATGGACTCGGAATGGCGCGAGACTTTGCGAGTGGCCTCCGTGTGCCAACAATAGGCCGCGGGCACAGCCGCCCCCAAAAATAAACGACCGAAGGCCGGGGCGCCAAGTTCGTCCAGCGGAAAAAGGCCACAAAAACGGGTGGGCTATAGCCTTGGGGGGTGGGGCTGGCCCACTTCGTCCGCCGGACTCGGAATGGCGGGAGACTTTGTGAGCGGCCTCCGTCTGCCAAAAATAGGCCGCGGGCACAGCCGCGCGCAAAAATAACCGCCCGAAGGTCGGGGCGCCAAGTTCGGCCCGCGGAAAAAGGCCACAAAAACGGGCGGGCTATAGCCTTGGGGGGTGGGGCTTGCCAACTTCGTCCGATCGACTCGGAATGGCACGAGACTTTGCGAGCGGCCTCCGTGTGCCAAAAATAGGCCGCGGGCACAGCCGCGCCCAAAAATAACCGCCCAAAGGCCGGGGCGCCAAGTTCGTCCAGCGGAAAAAGGCCACAAAAACGGGTGGGATATAGCCTTGGGGGCTGGGGCTGGCCAACTTCGTCCGCCGGACTTGGAATGGCACGAGACTTTGCAAGCGGCCTCCGTGTGCCAAAAATAGGCCGCAGGCACAGCCGCGCCCAAAAATAACCACCCGAAGGCCGGGGCGCCAAGTTCGTCCAGCGGAAAAAGGCCACGAAAACAGGTGGGCTATAGCCTTGGGGGGTGGGGCTGGCCAATTTCGTCCGCCGGACTCGGAATGGTGCGAGACTTTGCGAGCGGCCTCCGTGTGCCAAAAATAGGCCGCGGGCACAGCCGCACCCAAATATAACCGCCCGAAGGCCGGGGCGCCAAGTTCGGCCAGCGGAAAAAGGCCACAAAAAAGGGTAGGCTATACCCTTGGGGGGGGGGCTGGCCAACTTCGTCCGCCGGACTCGGAATGGCGCGAGACTTTGCGAGCGGCCTCCGTGTGCCAAAAATAGGCCGCGGTCACAGCCGCGCCCAAAAATAACTGCCCGAAGGCCGGGGTGCCAAGTTCGTCCGGCGGAAAAAGGCCACAAAAACGGGTGGGGTATAACCTTGGGGGGTGGGCCTGGCCCACGTCGTCCGCCGGACTCGGACTGGCGCGAGACTTTACGAGCGGCCTCCGTGTGTCAAAAATAGGCAGCGGTCACAGCCGCCGTAAAAAATAACCACCCGAAGTCCGGGGCGCCAAGTTCGTCCAGCGGAAAAAGGCCACGAAAACGGGTGGGCTATAGCCTTGGGGGGTGGGGCTGGCCCACTTCGTCCGCCGGACTCGGAATGGCGCGAGACTTTACGAGTGGCCTCCGTGTGCCAAAAATAGGCCACGGGCACAGCCGCGCCGAAAAATAACCGCCCGAAGGCCGGGGCGCCAAGTTCGTCCAGCGGAAAAAGGCCACAAAAACGGGTGGGCTATAGCCTTGGGTGGTGGGGCTGGCCAACTTCGTCCGCCGGACTCGGAATGGCGCGAGACTTTGCGAGCAGCCTCCGTGTGCCAAAAATAGGCTGCGGGCACAGCCGCGCCCAAAAATAACCGCCCGAAGGCCGGGGCGCCAAGTTCGGCCAGCGGAAAAAGGCCACAAAAACGGGCGGGCTATAGCCTTGGGGGGTGGGGCTTGCCAACTTCGTCCGATGGACTCGGAATGGCACGAGACTTTGCGAGCGGCCTCCGTGTGCCAAAAATAGGCAGCACAGCCGCAAAAATAACCACCCAAAGGCCGGGGCGCCAAGTTCGTCCAGCGGAAAAAGGCCACGAAAACGGGTGGGCTATAGCCTTGGGCGGTGGGGCTGGCGAACGTCGTCCGCCGGACGCGGAATGGCGCGAGACTTTGCGAGCGGCCTCCGTGTGCCAAATATCGGATGCGGGCACAGCCGCGCCCAAAAATAACTGCCCGAAGGCCGGGGCGCCAAGTTCGGCCAGCGGAAAAAGGCCACAAAAACGGGCGGGCTATAGCCTTGGGGGGTGGGGCTTGCCAACTTCGTCCGATGGACTCGGAATGGCGCGAGACTTTGCGAGTGGCCTCCGTGTGCCAACAATAGGCCGCGGGCACAGCCACCCCAAAATAAACGACCGAAGGCCGGGGCGCCAAGTTCGTCCAGCGGAAAAAGGCCACAAAAACGGGTGGGCTATAGCCTTGGGGGGTGGGGCTGGCCCACTTCGTCCGCCGGACTCGGAATGGCGGGAGACTTTGTGAGCGGCCTCCGTCTGCCAAAAATAGGCCGCGGGCACAGCCGCGCGCAAAAATAACCGCCCGAAGGTCGGGGCGCCAAGTTCGGCCCGCGGAAAAAGGCCACAAAAACGGGCGGGCTATAGCCTTGGGGGGTGGGGCTTGCCAACTTCGTCCGATGGACTCGGAATGGCGCGAGACTTTGCGAGTGGCCTCCGTGTGCCAAAAATAGGCCGCGGGCACAGCCGCGCCCAAAAATAAACGACCGAAGGCCGGGGCGCCAAGTTCGTCCAGCGGAAAAAGGCCACAAAAACGGGTGGGCTATAGCCTTGGGGGGTGGGGCTGGCCAACTTCGTCCGCCGGACTCGGAATGGCGGGAGACTTTGTGAGCGGCCTCCGTCTGCCAAAAATAGGCCGCGGGCACAGCCGCGCCCAAAAATAACCTCCCGAAGGCCGGGGCGCCAAGTTCGTCCAGCGGAAAAAGGCCACAAAAACGGGTGGGCTATAGCCTTGGGGGGTGGGGCCGGCCGACTTCGTCCGCCGGACTCGGAATGGCGCGAGACTTTGCGAACGGCCTCCGTGTGCGAAAAAAAGGCCCCGGACACAGCCTCGCCCAAAAATAACCACCCGAAGCCCGGAGCGCCAAGTTCGGCCAGCGGAAAAAGGCCACAAAAACGGGCGGGCTATAGCCTTGGGGGGTGGGGCTTGCCAACTTCGTCCGATGGACTCGGAATGGCGCGAGACTTTGCGAGTGGCCTCCGTGTGCCAAAAATAGGCCACGGGCACAGCCGCCCCCAAAAATAAACGACCGAAGGCCGGGGCGCCAAGTTCGTCCAGCGGAAAAAGGCCACAAAAACGGGTGGGCTATAGCCTTGGGGGGTGGGGCTGGCCAACTTCGTCCGCCGGACTCGGAATGGCGGGAGACTTTGTGAGCGGCCTCCGTCTGCCAAAAATAGGCCGCGGGCACAGCCGCGCCCAAAAATAACCGCCCGAAGGCCAGGGCGCCAAATTCGTCCAGCGGAAAAAGGCCACAAAAACGGGTGGGCTATAGCCTTTGGGGGTGGGGCTGGCCAACTTCGTCCACCGGACTCGGAATGGCACGAGACTTTGCAAGCGGCCTCCGTGTGCCAAAAATAGGCCAAAGGCACAGCCTCGCCCAAAAATAACCACCCGAAGGCCGGGGCGCCAAGTTCGTCCAGCGGAAAAAGGCCACGAAAACGGGTGGGCTATAGCCTTGGGGGGTGGGGCTGGCCCAATTCGTCCGCCGGACTCGGAATGGCGCGAGACATTGCGAACGGCCTCCGTGTGCCAAAAAAAGGCTTCGGACACAGGCGCGCCCAAAAATAAGCCCCCGAAGTTCGTCCGCCGCAAAAATGCCCAAAAATTGGGTGGGCTATAGCCTTGGGGGGAGGGGCTGGCCCACTTCGTCCGCCGGACTCGGAATGGGTCAAGACTTTGCGAGCGCCCTCCGTGTGCCAAAAATTGGCCGTGGGCACAGCCGCGCCCAAAAATGAGCCCCCGAAGGTCCCGTCCCCAAGTTCGTCCGCCAAAAAATGCCCAAAAAACGGGTGGGCTATAGCCTTGGGGGGAGGGGCTGGCCAAGTTCCTCCGCCGGACTCGGAATGGGGCGAGACTTTGCGATCGCCCTCCGTGTGCCAAAAATAGGCCGCGGGCATAGCCGCACCCAAAAATAAGCTCCCGAAGGTCCCGTCCCCAAGTTCGTCCGCCGCAAAAATGCCCAAAAAACGGGTGGGCTATAGCCTTGCGGGGAGGGGCTCGCCAACTTCGTCCGCCGGACTCGGAATGGGGCGAGACTTTGCGGGCGCCGTCCGTGTGCCAAAAATAGGCCGCGGACACAGCCTCACCCAAAAATAAGCCCCCGAAGGTCACGTCCCCAAGTTCGTCCGCCGTAAAAATGCCCATAAAACGGGTGGGCTATAGCCTTGGGGAGAGGGGCTGGCCAACTTCGTCCGCCGAACTCGGAATGGGGCGAGACTTTGCGAGTGCCCTCCATGTGCCAAAAATAGGCCGCGGGCACAATCGCACCCAAAAATAAGCCCCCGAAGGTCCCATCCCCAAGTTCGTCCGCCGCAAAAATACCCAAAAAAAGGGTGGGCTATAGCCTTGGGGGGACAGGCTGGCCAACTTCGTCCGCCGGACTCGGAATGGAGCGAAACTTTACGAGCACCCTCCGTGTGCCAAAAATAGGCCGCGGACACAGCCGCGCCCAAAAATAAGCCCCCGAAGGTTCCGTCCCCAAGTTCGTCCGCCGCAAAAATGCCCAAAAAATGGGTGGGCTATAGCCTTGGGGGGAGGGGCTGGCCCACTTCGTCCGCCGGACTTGGAATGCGGCGAGACTTTGCGAGCGCCCTCCGTGTGCAAAAAATAGGCCGCGGGTACAGCTGCGCCCAAAAATAAGCCCCCGAAGGTCCCGTCCCCAAGTTCGTCCGCCGCAAAAATGCCCAAAAAATGGGTGGGCTATAGCCTTGGTGGGAGGGGCTGGCCCACTTCGTCCGCCGGACTCGGAATTCGGCGAGACTTTGCGAGCGCCCTCCGTGTGCCAAAAATAGGCCACGGGCACAGCCGCGCCCAAAAATAAGCCCCCGAAGGTCCTGTCCCCAAGTTCGTCCGCCGCAAAAATGCCCAAAAAATGGGTGGGCTGTAGCATTGGGGGGAGGGGCTGGCCCACTTCGTCCGCCGGACTCGGAATGCGGCGAGACTTTGCAAGCGCCCTCCGTGTGCCAAAAATAGGCCGCGGACACAGCCTCGCCCAAAAATAAGCCCCCGAAGGTCCCGTCCCCATGTTCGTCCGCCGCAAAAATGCCCAAAAAACGGGTGGGCTATAACCTTGGGGGGAGGGGCTGGCCAACTTCGTCCGCCGGACTCGGAATGGGACGAGACTTTGCGAGTGCCCTCCGTGTGCCAAAAATAGGCTGCGGGCAAAGCCGCGCCCAAAAATAAGCCTCCGAAGGTCCCGTCCCCAAGTTCGTCCGCCGCAAAAATGCCCAAAAAACGGGTAGGCTATAGCCTTGGGGGGAGGGGCTGGCCAACTTCGTCCGCCGGACTCGGAAAGGGGTGAGTCTTTGCGAGCGGCCTCCGTGTGCCAAAAATAGGCTGCGGCCACAGCCGCGCCCAAAAATAAGCCCCCGAAGATCCCATCCCCATGTTCGTCCGCCGCAAAAATGCCCAAATAGCGGGTGGGCTATAGCCTTGGGGGGAGGGGCTGGCCAGCTTCGTCCGCCGGACTCGGAATGGGTCAAGACTTTGCGAGCAGCCTCCGTGTGCCAAAAATAGACTGCGGGCACAGGCGTGCCCAAAAATAAGCCCCCGAAGGTCCCGTCCCCAAGTTCGTCCGCCGCAAAAATGCCCAAAAAACGGGTGGGCTATAGCCTTGGGGGGAGGGGCTGGCCCACTTCGTCCGCCAGACTCGGAATGGGGAGAGACTTTGTGAGCGCCCTCCGTGTGCCAAGCATAGGCCACGGGCACAGCCGCACCCAAAAATAAGCCCCCGAAGGTCCCATCCCCAAGTTCGTCCGCCGCAAAAATGCCCAAAAAACGGGTGGGCTATAGCCTTGGGGGGAGTGGCTGGCCAAATTCGTCCGCCAGACTCGGAATGGGGCGAAACTTTGCGAGCTCCCTCAGTGTGCCAAAAATAGGCTGCGGGCACAGCCGCGCCCAAAAATAAGCCCCCGAAGGTCCCGTCCCCAAGTTCGTCCGCCGCAAAAATGCCCAAAAAGCGGGTGGGCTATAGCCTTGGGGGGAGGGGATGGCCAGCTTCGTCCGCCGGACTCGGAATGGGTCGAGACTTTGCGAGCGGCCTCCGTGTGCCAAAAATAGACAGCGGGCACAGGCGTGCCCAAAAATAAGCCCCCGAAGGTCCCGTCCCCAAGTTCGTCCGCCGTAAAAATGCCCAAAAAACGGGTGGGCATAGCCTTGGGGGGAGGGGCTGGCCAACTTCGTCCGCCGGACTCGGAATGGGGAGAGACTTTGTGAGCGCCCTCCGTGTGCCAAGCATAGGCCGCGGGCACAGCCGTACCCAAAAATAAGCCCCCGAAGGTCCCGTCCCCAAGTTCGTCCGCCGCAAAAATGCCCAAAAAACGGTTGGGCTATAGCCTTGGGGGGAGGGGCTGGCCAAATTCGTCCGCCAGACTCGGAATGGGGCGAAACTTTGCGAGCTCCCTCAGTGTGAGAAAAATAGGCTGCGGGCACAGCCGCGCCCAAAAATAAGCCCCCGAAGGTCCCGTCCCCAAGTTCGTCCGCCGCAAAAATGCCCAAAAAGCGGGTGGGCTATAGCCTTGGGGGGAGGGGCTGGCCAGCTTCGTCCGCCGGATTCGGAATGGGGCGAGACTTTGCGAGTGCACTCCGCGTTCCAAAAATAGGCCACGGGCACAGCCGCGCCCAAAAATAAGCGCCCGATGGTCCCGTCCCCAAGTTCGTCCGCCGCAAAAATGCCCAAAAAATGGGTGGGCTATAGCCTTGGGGGGAGGGGCTGGCCGACTTCGTCCGCCGGACTCGGAATGGGGCGAGACTTTGCGGGTGCCCTCCGTGTGCCAAAAAGAGGCCGCGGGCTATGCCGTGCCTAAAAATAAGCCCCCGAAGGTCCCGTCCCCAAGTTCGTCCGCCGTAAAAATGCCCAAAAAACGGGTGGGCTATAGCCTTGGGGGGAGGGGCTGGCCAACTTCGTCTGCCGGACTCGGAATGGGGTGAGACTTTGCGAGCGCCCTCCGTGTACCAAAAATAGGCCGCGGGTACAGCCGCGCCCAAAAATAATCCCCCTAAGGTCACATCCCCAAGTTCGTCCGCCGCAAAAATGCAAAAAAAACGGGTGGGCTATAGCCTTGCGCGGAGGGATTGGCAAACTTCGCCAGCCGGACTCGGAATGGGACGAGACTTTGCGAGCGCCCTACGTGTGCCAAAAATAGGCCGCGGGCACAGCCGCGTCGAAAAATAAGCCGCCGAAGGTCCCGTGCCCAAGTTCGTCCGCCGCAAAAATGCCCAAAAAACGGGTGGGCTATAGCCTTGGGGGGAGGGGCGGGCCAACTTCGTCCGCCGGACTCGGAATGGGGCGAGACTTTCCGAGCGCCCTCCGTGTGCCAAAAATAGGCCCCGGGTACAGCCGCGCCCAAAAATAAGCCCCCGAAGGTCCCGTCCCCAAGTTCGTCCGCCGCAAAAGTGCCCAAAAAACGGGTGGGCTATAGCCTTGGGGGGAGGGGCTGGCCGACTTCGTCCGCCGGACTCGGAATGGGGCGAGAGTTTGCGAGCGCCCTCCGCGTTCCAAAAATAGGCCATGGGCACAGCCACGCCCAAAAATAAGCGCCCGAAGGTCCCGTCCCCAAGTTCGTCCGCCGCAAAAATGCCCAAAAAACGGGTGGGCTATAGCCTTGGGGGGAGGGGCTGGCTAACTTCATCCGCCGGACTCGGAATGGGGCGAGACTTCACGACCGCCCTTCGTGTACCAAAAATAGGCCGCGGGCACAGCCGCGCCTAAAAATAAGCAACCGAAGGTCCCGTCCCCAAGTTCGTCCGCCGCAAAAATGCCCAAAAAACGGGTGGGCTATAGCCTTGGGGGGAGGGACTGGCCCACTTCGTCCGCCGGACTCGGAATGGGGCGATACTTTACGAACGCCCTCCGTGTGCCAAAAATAGGCCGCGGGCACAGCCGTGCCCAAAAATAAGCCCCCGAAGGTCCCGTCCCCAAGTTCGTCCACCGCAAAAATGCCCAAAAAACGGGTGGGCTATAGCCTTGGGGGGAGGGGCTGGCCAACTTCGTCCGCCGGACTCGGAATGGGGCGAGACTTTGCGAGCGGCCTCCGTGTGCCAGAAATAGGGTGCGGGCACAGCCGCGCCCAAAAATAAGTCCCCGACGTTCCCATCCCCAAGTACGTCCGCCGCAAAAATGCCCAAAAAACGGGTGGGCTATAGCCTTGGGGGGAGGGGCTGGCCAACTTCGTCCGCCGGACTCGGAATTGGGCGAGACTTTGCGAGCACCCTCCATGTGCCAAAAATAGCCCGCGGACGCAGCTGTAACCAACAATAAGCCCCCGAAGGTCCCGTCCCCAAGTTCGTCCGCCGCAAAAATGCCCAAAAAACGGGTAGGCTATAGCCTTGGGGGGAGGGGCTGGCCAACTTCGTCCGCCGGACTCGGAAAGGGGTGAGTCTTTGCGAGCGGCCTCCGTGTGCGAAAAATAGGCCGCGGGCACAGCCGCGCCCAAAAATAATACCCCGAAGATCCCATCCCCATGTTCGTCCGCCGCAAAAATGCCCAAATAGCGGGTGGGCTATAGCCTTGGGGGGAGGGGCTGGCCAGCTTCGTCCGCCGGACTCGGAATGGGTCAAGACTTTGCGAGCAGCCTCCGTGTGCCAAAAATAGACTGCGGGTACAGGCGTGCCCAAAAATAAGCCCCCGAAGGTCCCGTCCCCAAGTTCGTCCGCCGCAAAAATGCCCAAAAAACGGGTGGGCTATAGCCTTGGGGGGAGGGGCTGGCCCACTTCGTCCGCCAGACTCGGAATGGGGAGAGACTTTGTGAGCGCCCTCCGTGTGCCAAGCATAGGCCACGGGCACAGCCGCACCCAAAAATAAGCCCCCGAAGGTCCCGTCCCCAAGTTCGTCCGCCGCAAAAATGCCCAAAAAACGGGTGGGCTATAGCCTTGGGGGGAGGGGCTGGCCAAATTCGTCCGCCAGACTCGGAATAGGGCGAAACTTTGCGAGCTCCCTCAGTGTGCCAAAAATAGGCTGCGGGCACAGCCGCGCCCAAAAATAAGCCCCCGAAGGTCCCGTCCCCAAGTTCGTCCGCCGCAAAAATGCCCAAAAAGCGGGTGGGCTATAGCCTTGGGGGGAGGGGCTGGCCAGCTTCGTCCGCCGGACTCGGAATGGGTCGAGACTTTGCGAGCGGCCTCCGTGTGCCAAAAATAGACCGCGGGCACAGGCGTGCCCAAAAATAAGCCCCCGAAGGTCCCGTCCCCAAGTTCGTCCGCCGTAAAAATGCCCAAAAAACGGGTGGGCTATAGCCTTGGGGGGAGGGGCTGGCCAACTTCGTCCGCCGGACTCGGAATGGGGAGAGACTTTGTGAGCGCCCTCCGTGTGCCAAGCATAGGCCGCGGGCACAGCCGCACCCAAAAATAAGCCCCCGAAGGTCCCGTCCCCAAGTTCGTCCGCCGCAAAAATGCCCAAAAAACGGTTGGGCTATAGCCTTGGGGGGAGGGGCTGGCCAAATTCGTCCGCCAGACTCGGAATGGGGCGAAACTTTGCGAGCTCCCTCAGTGTGAGAAAAATAGGCTGCGGGCACAGCCGCGCCCAAAAATAAGCCCCCGAAGGTCCCGTCCCCAAGTTCGTCCGCCGCAAAAATGCCCAAAAAGCGGGTGGGCTATAGCCTTGGGGGGAGGGGCTGGCCAGCTTCGTCCGCCGGATTCGGAATGGGGCGAGACTTTGCGAGTGCACTCCGCGTTCCAAAAATAGGCCACGGGCACAGCCGCGCCCAAAAATAAGCGCCCGATGGTCCCGTCCCCAAGTTCGTCCGCCGCAAAAATGCCCAAAAAATGGGTGGGCTATAGCCTTGGGGGGAGGGGCTGGCCGACTTCGTCCGCCGGACTCGGAATGGGGCGAGACTTTGCGGGTGCCCTCCGTGTGCCAAAAAGAGGCCGCGGGCTATGCCGTGCCTAAAAATAAGCCCCCGAAGGTCCCGTCACCAAGTTCGTCCGCCGCAAAAATGCCTAAAAAACGGGTGGGCTATAGCCTTGCGGGGAGGGGCTGGCCAACTTCGTCTGCCGGACTCGGAATGGGGCGAGACTTTGCGAGCGCCATCCGTGTACCAAAAATAAGCCGCGGGCGCAGCCGCGCCCAAAAATAAGCCCCCGAAGGTCCCGTTCCCAAGTTCGTCCGCCGCAAAAATGCCCAAAAAACGGGTGGGCTATAGCCTTGGGGGGATGGGCTGGCCGACTTCGTCCGCCGGACTTGGAATGGGGCGAGAGTTTACGAGCGCCCTCCGTTTGCCAAAAATAGGCTGCGGGCACAGCCGCACCCAAAAATAATCCCCCGAAGGTCCCGTCCCCAAGTTCGTCCGCCGCAATAATGCCCAAAAAACGGGTGGGCTAATTCGTCCGCCGGACTCGGAATGGGGAGAGACTTTGTGAGCACCCTCCGTTTGCCAAAAATAGGCCACGGGCACAGCCGCGCCCAAAAATAAGCCCCCGAAGGTCCCGTCCACAAGTTCATCTGCCGCAAAAATGCCCAAAAAACGGGTGGGCTATAGCCTTGGGGGGAGAGGTTGGCCGACTTCGTCCGCCGGACTCGGAATGGGGCGAGACTTTGCGGGCGCCCTCCGTGTGCCAAAAAGAGGCCGCGGGCTATGCCGCGCCTAAAAATAAGCCCCCGAAGGTCCCGTCCCCAAGTTCGTCCGCCGTAAAAATGCCCAAAAAACGGGTGGGCTATAGCCTTGGGGGGAGGGGCTGGCCAACTTCGTCTGCCGGACTCGGAATGGGTCGAGACTTTGCGAGCGGCCTCCGTGTGCCAAAAATAGACCGCGGGCACAGGCGTACCCAAAAATAAGCCCCCGAAGGTCCCGTCCCCAAGTTCGTCCGCCGTAAAATGCCCAAAAACGGATGGGCTATAGCCTTGGGGGAGGCTGGCCAATCCGCCGGACTCGGAATGGGGAGAGACTTTGTGAGCGCCTCCGTGTGCTGGGCATAGGCCGCGGCACAGCCGCACCCAAAAATAAGCCCCGAAGGTCCCCAAGTTCGTCCCGCAAAAATGCCCAAAAAACGGTTGGGCTATAGCCTTGGGGGGAGGGGCTGGCCAAATTCGTCCGCCAGACTCGGAATGGGGCGAAACTTTGCGAGCTCCCTCAGTGTGAGAAAAATAGGCTGCGGGCACAGCCGCGCCCAAAAATAAGCCCCCGAAGGTCCCGTCCCCAAGTTCGTCCGCCGCAAAAATGCCCAAAAAGCGGGTGGGCTATAGCCTTGGGGGGAGGGGCTGGCCAGCTTCGTCCGCCGGATTCGGAATGGGGCGAGACTTTGCGAGTGCACTCCGCGTTCCAAAAATAGGCCACGGGCACAGGTGCGTCCAAAAATAAGCGCCCGATGGTCCCGTCCCCAAGTTCGTCCGCCGCAAAAATGCCCAAAAAATGGGTGGGCTATAGCCTTGGGGGGAGGGGCTGGCCGACTTCGTCCGCCGGACTCGGAATGGGGCGAGACTTTGCGGGCGCCTCCGTGTGCCAAAGAGGCCGCGGCTATGCCACGCCAAAAAATAAGCCCCCGATGGTCCCGTCCCCAAGTTCGTCCGCCGTAAAAATGCCCAAAAAACGGGTGGGCTATAGCCTTGGGGGGAGGGGCTGGCCAACTTCGTCTGCCGGACTCGGAATGGGGTGAGACTTTGCGAGCGCCCTCCGTGTACCAAAACTAGGCCACGGGCACAGCCGCGCCCAAAAATAAGCCCCCTAAGGTCACATCCCCAAGTTCGTCCGCCGCAAAAATGCAAAAAAAACGGGTGGGCTATAGCCTTGCGCGGAGGGATTGGCAAACTTCGCCAGCCGGACTCGGAATGGGACGAGACTTTGCGAGCGCCCTCCGTGTGCCAAAAATAGGCCGCAGGCACAGCCGCGTCCAAAAATAAGCCGCCGAAGGTCCCGTGCCCAAGTTCGTCCGCCGCAAAAATGCCCAAAAAACGGGTGGGCTATAGCCTTGGGGGGAGGGGCTGGCCGACTTCGTCCGCCGGACTCGGAATGGGGCGAGACTTTGCGGGCGCCCTCCGTGTGCCAAATAGTGGCCGGGTACAGCCGCGCCCAAAAATAAGCCCCGAAGGTCCCGTCCCCAAGTTCGTCCGCCGCAAAAATGCCCAAAAAACGGGTGGGCTATAGCCTTGGGGGGAGGGGCTGGCCGACTTCGTCCGCCGGACTCGGAATGGGGCGAGACTTTGCGGGCGCCCTCCGTGTGCCAAAAAGAGGCCGCGGGTACAGCCGCGCCCAAAAATAAGCCCCCGAAGGTCCCGTCCCCAAGTTCGTCCGCCGCAAAAGTGCCCAAAAAACGGGTGGGCTATAGCCTTGGGGGGACGGGCAGGCTAACTTCGTCCGCCGGACTCGGAATGGGGTGAGACTTTGCAAGCACCCTCCGTGTGCCAAAAATAGGCCGCGGGCTAAGCCGCGCCTAAAAATAAGCCCCCGAAGGTCCCGTCCCCAAGTTCGTCCGCCGTAAAAATGCCCAAAAAATGGGTGGGCTATAGCCTTGGGGGGAGGGGCTGGCCAACTTCATCCGCGCCCTCCGTGCACCAAAAATAGGCCGCGGGCACAGCCGCGCCCAAAAATAAGCCCCCGAAGGTCCCATCCCCAAGTTCGTCCGCTGCAAAAATGCAAAAAAAACGGGTGGGCTATAGCCTTGCGGGGAGGGATTGGCAAACTTCGTCAGCCGACTCGGAATGGGATGAGAATTTGCGAGCGCCCTCCGTGTGCCAAAAATAGGCCGCGGGCACAGCCGCGTCCAAAAATAAGCCGCCGAAGGTCCCGTGCCCAAGTTCGTCCGCCGCAAAAATGCCCAAAAAACGGGTGGGCTATAGCCTTAGGGGAGGGGCGGGCCAACTTCCTCGGACTCGGAATGGGGCGAGACTTTCCGAGCACCCTCCGGTGTGCCAAAATAGGCCCCGGTACAGCCGCGCCCAAAAATAAGCCCCGAAGGTCCGCCACCAAGTTCGTCCGCCGCAAAATGCCTAAAAACGGGTGGGCTATAGCCTTGCGGGGAGGGGCTGGCCAACTCGTCTGCCGGACTCGGAATGGGGCGAGACTTTGCGAGCGCCATCCGTGTACCAAAAAGCCGCGCAGCCGCGCCCAAAAATAAGCCCCCGACGGTCCCGTTCCCAAGTTCGTCCGCCGCAAAATGCCCAAAAAACGGGTGGGCTATAGCCTTGGGGGGATGGGCTGGCCGACTTCGTCCGCCGGACTTGGAATGGGGCGAGAGTTTACGAGCGCCCTCCGTTTGCCAAAAATAGGCTGCGGGCACAGCCGCGCCCAAAATAATCCCCCGAAGGTCCCGTCCCCAAGTTCGTCCGCCGCAATAATGCCCAAAAAACGGGTGGGCTAATTCGTCCGCCGGACTCGGAATGGGGAGAGACTTTGTGAGCACCCTCCGTTTGCCAAAAATAGGCCACGGGCACAGCCGCCCCCAAAAATAAGCCCCCGAAGGTCCCGTCCACAAGTTCATCTGCCGCAAAAATGCCCAAAAAACGGGTGGGCTATAGCCTTGGGGGGAGGGGCTGGCCAACTTCGTCCGCCGCACTCGGAATGGGGCGAGACTTTGCGAGCACCCTCCGTGTGCCAAAAATAGGCCACGTGCGCAGCCGTGCCCAAAAATAAGCCCCCGAAGGTCCCGTCCCCAAGTTCGTCCGCCGCAAAAATGCCCAAAAAACGGGTGGGCTATAGCCTTGGGGGAGGCTGGCCTACTCTGGGTCCGCCAAACTCTCGGAATGGGGCGAGACTTTGCGAGCGTCCTCCGTGGTGACAAAAATAGGCTGGCACAGCCGCCTAAAAATAAGCCCCCGAAGATCCTGCAAGTTCGTCCGCTGCAAAATGCCCAAAAACGGTGGGCTATAGCCTTGGGGGAGGGGCTGGCCCACTTCTCGCCGGACTCGAATGGGGCGAGACTTTGCGAGCACCCTCTGTGTACCAAAATAGACCATGACACAGCCGTGCCAAAAATAAGCCCCCGAAGGTCCCGTCCCCAAGTTCGTCCGCCGCAAAATGCCCAAAAACGGGTGGGCTATAGCCTTGGGGGAGGGGCTGGCCAACTCGGGTCCGCCGAACTTGGAATGGGGTGAGATTCGCGACCCCCTAGCAAAAATAGGCCTACGGACACAGCCGCGCCCAAAAATAAGCCCCCGAAGGTCCCATCCCCAAGTTCGTCCGCCGCAAAATGCCCAAAACCAGTGAGCTATAGCCTTGGGGGAGGTCCCACTGTCCGCCGGACTCGGAATGGGATGAGACGATTGCGAGCGCCTCCGTGTGGTACCAAAAATAGGCCACGGACACGCCGCCCAAAAATAAGCCCGAAGCCCCCAAGCGCCGTGGCTATAGCCTTGGGATGGGCTCGGAATGGGCCGAGACTTTGCGAGCGCCTGCGCCTAAAATAAGCCCCCGAAGGTCCCGTCCCCAAGTTCGGCCCCCGCCAAAATGCCCAAAAAACGGGTGGGCAATAGCCTTGGGGGGAGGGGCTGGCCAACTTCGTCCGCCGGACTCTGAATGGGGCGAGACTTTGCGAGCGCCCTCCGTGTGCCAAAAATATGCCGTGGGCACAGCCGCGCCCAAAAATAAGCCCCCGAAGGTCCAGTCCCCAAGTTCATCCGCCCCAAAAATGCCCAAAAAACGGGTGGGCTATAGCCTTTGGGGGAGGGCTGGCAAACTTCATCCGCCGGACTCGGAATGGGGCGAGACTTTGCGAGCTGCCTCCGTGTGCTAAAAATAGGCCGCGGGCACAGCCGCGCCCAAAAATAAGCCATCGAAGGTCCCGTCCCCAAGTTCGTCCGCCGGAAAAAACGGGTGGGCTATAGCCTTGGGGGGAGGGGCTGGCCAACTTCGTCCGCCGGACTCGGAATGGGGCGAGACTTTGCGAGCGCCCTCCGTGTGCCAAAAATAGGCCACGGACACAGCCGCACTCAAAAATAAGCCCCCGAAGGTCCCGTCCCCAAAAAACGGGGGGGCTATAGCCTTTGGGGGAGGGCTGGCAAACTTCGTCCGCCGGACTCGGAATGGGGTGAGACTTTGCGAGCACCCTCCATGTGCCAAAAATAGGCCGCGGACACAGCCGCGCCCAAAAATAAGCCCCCGAAGGTGTCATCCCCAAGTTCGTCCGCCGCAAAAATGCCCAAAAAACCGGTGAGCTATAGCCTTGGCGGGAGGGGCTGGCCAACTTCGTCTGCCGGACTCGGAATGGGGCGAGACTTTGCGAGCGCCCTCCGTGTGCCAAAATAGGCCACGGACACAGCCGCGCCCATATATAAGCCCCCGAAGGTCCCCTCCCCAAGTTCGTCCGCCGCAAAAATGCCCAAAAAACGGGTGGGCTATAGCCTTGGGGGGAGGGGCTGGCCCACTTCGTCTGCCGGACTCGGAATGGGGCGAGACTTTGCGAGCGCCCTCCGTGTGCCAAAAATAGGCCGCAGGCACAACCGCGCTCAAAGATAAGCCCCCGAAGGTCCCGTCCCCAAGTTCGTCCGCCGCAAAAATGCCCAAAAAATGGGTGGGCTATAGCCTTGGGGGAGGGCTGGCCAACCGTCCGCTGGACTCGGAATGGGGCGAGACTTTGCGACCGCTCTCCGTGTGCCCAAAATAGGCCGCGGGCACAGCCGCGCCCAAAAATAAGCCCCCGATGGTCCCGTCCCCAGGTTTGTCCGCCGCAAAAATGCCCCAAAAACGGGTGGGCTATAGCCTTGGGGGGAGGGGCTGGCCGACTTCGTTCGCCGGACTCTGAATGGGGCGAGACTTTGTGAGCGCCCTCCGTGTGCCAAAAATATGCCGCGGGCACAGCCGCGCCCAAAAATAAGCCCCCGAAGGTCCAGTCCCCAAGTTCGTCCGCCGCAAAAATGCCCAAAAAACGGGTGGGCTATAGCCTTGGGGGGAGGGGCTAGCCTACTTCGTCCGCCGGACTCGGAATGGGCCGAGACTTTGCGAACACCCCCCGTGTGCCCAAAATAGGCCGCGGGCACAGCCGCGCCCAAAAATAAGCCCCCGATGGTCCCGTCCCCAGGTTTGTCCGCCGCAAAAATGCCCAAAAAACGGGTGGGCTATAGCCTTGGGGGGAGGGGCTGGCCGACTTCGTTCGCCGGACTCTGAATGGGGCGAGACTTTGCGAGCGCCCTCCGTGTGCTAAAAATATGCCGCGGGCACTGCCGCGCCCTAAAATAAGCCCCCGAAGGTCCAGTCCCCAAGTTCGTCCGCCGCAAAATGCCTAAAAACGGGGTGGGCTATAGCCTTGGGGGAGGGGCTGGCAAACCTCTGTCCGCTGACTCGGAATGGGGCGAGACTGTGCCAGCTGCCTCCGTGTGCTAAACCTAGGCCGCGGGCACAGCCGCGCCCAAAAATAAGCCCTCGAAGGTCCCGGCCCCAAGTTCGTCCGCCGGAAAAAACGGGTGGGCTATAGCCTTGGGGGGAGGGGCTGGCCAACTTCGTCCGCCGGACTCGGAATGGGGCGAGACTTTGCAGCGCCTCCGTGTGCCAAAATAGGCCACGGACACAGCCAACTCAAAAATAAGCCCCGAAGGTCCCGGCCCCAAGTTCGTCCGCCGCAAAACGGGTGGGCTATAGCCTTGGGGGAGGGGCTGGCCAACTCGTCCGCTCGGACTCGGAATGGGGCGAGACTTTGCGAGCGCCTCCGTGTGCTGTGGCCAGGCCGTGGGCACAGCCGCACTCAAAGATAAGCCCCTGAAGGTCCCGTCCCCAAGTTCGTCCGCCGCAAAAATGCCCAAAAAATGGGTGGGCTATAGCCTTGGGGGGAGGGGCTGGCCAACTTCGTCCGCCGGACTCGGAATGGGGCGAGACTTTGCGAACGCCCTCCGTGTGCCCAAAATAGGCCACGGACACAGCTGCACCCAAAAATAAGCCCCCGATGGTCCTGTCCCCAGGTTTGTCCGCCGCAAAAATGCCCAAAAAACGGGTGGGCTATAGCCTTGGGGGGAGGGGCTGGCCGACTTCGTTCGCCGGACTCTGAATGGCGCGAGACTTTGCGAGCGCCCTCCGTGTGCAAAAAATATGCCACGGGCACAGCCGCGCCCAAAAATAAGCCCCCAAAGGTCCCGTCACCAAGTTCGTCCGCCGCAAAAATGCCCAAAAAACGTGTGGGCTATAGCCTTGGGGGGAGGGGCTGGCCAACTTCGTCCGCCGGACTCGGAATGGGACGAGACTTTGCGAGCGCCCTTCGTGTGCTAAAAATAGGACGCAGAAACAGCCGCACCCAAAAATAAGCCCCCGAAGATCCCATCCCCAAGTTCGTCCGCCGCAAAAATGCCCAAATAGCGGGTGGGCTATAGCCTTGGGGGGAGGGACTGGCCAGCTTCGTCCGCCGGACTCGGAATGGGTCGAGACTTTGCGAGCGCCCTCCGTGTGCCAAGCATAGGCCGCAGGCACAGCCGCCCCCAAAAATAAGCGCCCGAAGGTCCCTTCCCCAAGTTTGTCCGCCGCAAAAATGCCCAAAAAACGGGTGGGCTATAGCCTTGGGGGGAGGGGCTGGCCAACTTCGTCCGCCGGACTCGGAATGGGGCGAAACTTTGCGAGCTCCCTCCGTGTGCCAAAAATAGGCTGCGGGCACAGCCGCGCCCAAAAATAAGCCCCCGAAGGTCCTGTCCCCAAGTTCGTCCGCCGCAAAAATGCCCAAAAAACGGGTGGGCTATAGCCTTGGGGGGAGGGGCTGGCCAAATTCGTCCGCCAGACTCGGAATGGGGCAAAACTTTGCGAGCTCCCTCCGTGTGCCAAAAATAGGCTGCAGGCACAGCCGCGCCCAAAAATAAGCCCCCGAAGGTCCCGTCCCCAAGTTCGTCCGCCGCAAAAATGCCCAAAAAACGGGTGGGCTATAGCCTTGGGGGGAGGGGCTGGCCAAATTCGTCCGCCAGACTCGGAATGGGGCGAAACTTTGCGAGCTCCCTCCGTGTGCCAAAAATAGGCTGCGGGCACAGCCGCGCCCAAAATTAATCCCTCGAGCTGCGTCCGTGTGCTAAAAATAGGCCGCGGGCACAGCCGCGCCCAAAAATAAGCCCTCGAAGGTCCCGTCCCCAAGTTCGTCCGCCGGAAAAATGCCCAAAAAACGGGTGGGCTATAGCCTTGGGGGGAGGGGCTGGCCAGCTTCGTCCGCCGGACTCGGAATGGGTCGAGACTTTGCGAGCAGCCTCCGTGTGCCAAAAATAGACTGTGGGCACAGGCGTGCCCAAAAATAAGCCCCCGAAGGTCCCGTCCCCAAGTTCATCCGCCGCAAAAATGCCCAAAAAACGGGTGGGCTATAGCCTTGGGGGGAGGGGCTGGCTAACTTTGTCCGCCGGACTCAGAATGGGTTGAGACTTTGTGAGCGCCCTCCGTGTGCCAAAAATAGGCTGCGGGCACAGCCGCGCCAAAAAATAAGCCCCCGATGGTCCCGTCCCCAAGTTTGTCCGCCGAAAAAAGGCCCAAAAAACGGGTAGGCTATAGCCCTGGGGGGAGGGGCTGGCCCACTTCGTCCGCCGCATTCGGAATGGGGCGAGACTTTGCGAGCGCCCTCCGTGTGCCAAAAATAGGCCACGGGCACAGCCGCATCCAAAAATAAGCCCCCGACGGTCCCGTCCCCAAGTTCGTCCGCCGCAAAATGCCTAAAACGGTGGGCTATAGCCTTGGGGGAGAGATCACAACTTCTGGTCCGCTGACTGGAATAGGCGAAACTTTGCGAGCGCCTCCGTGTGCAAAATAGGCCACGGGCACAGCCGCACCAAAAATAAGCCCCCAAAGGTCCCGCCCACCTCGTCTCCGCAAAAATGCCCAAAAAACGGGTGGGCTATAGAGTTGGGGGGAGGGGCTGGCTAACTTCGTCCGCCGGACTCGGAATGGGGTGAGACTTTGTGAGCACCCTCCGTGTGCCAAAAATAGGCCGCGGGCACAGCCGCGCCCAAAAATAACCTCCCGAAGGTCCCGCCCCCAAGTTCGTCCGCCGCAAAAATGCCCAAAAAACGGGTGGGCTATAGCCTTGGGGGGAGGGGCTGGCCCACTTCGTCCGCCAGACTCGGAATGGGGCGAGACTTTGCGAGCGCCCTCCGTGTACCAAAAATAGGCCGCGGGCACAGCTGCACCCAAAAATAAGCCCCCGAAGGTCCCGTCCCCAAGTTCGTCCGCCGCAAAAATGCCCAAAAAACGGGTGGGTTATAGCCTTGGGGGGAGGGGCTGGCCAACTTCGTCCGCCGGACTCGGAATGGGGCGAGACTTTGCTAGCGCCCTCCGTGTGCCAAAAATAGGCCGTAGGCACAGCCACGCCCAAAAATAAGCCCCCGAAGGTCCCGTCCCCAAGTTCGTCCCCCGCAAAAATGCCCAAGAAATGGGTGGGCTTATAGCCTTGGGGGAAGGGGCTGGCCAACTTCGTCCGCCGGACTCGGAATGGGGCGAGACTTTGCGAGCGCCCTTTGTGTGCCAAAAATGGTGCCGCGGGCACAGCCGCGCGCAAAAATAAGCCCCCGAAAGTCCCGTCCCCAAATTCGTCCGCCGCAAAAATGCCCAAAAAACGGGTGGGCTATAGCCTTGGGGGGAGGGGCTGGCCCACTTCGTCCGCCGGACTCGGAATGGGGCGAGACTTTGCGAGAGGCCTCCGTATGCCAAAACTAGGCCATGGGCACAGCCGCGCCCAAAAATAAGCCCCCGAAGGTCCCGTCCCCAAGTTCGTCTGCCGTAAAAATGCCCAAAAAATGGGTGGGTTATAGCCTTGGGGGGAGGGGCTGGCCAACTTCGTCCGCCGGACTCGGAATGGGGCGAGACTTTGCGAGCGCCCTCTGTGTGCCAAAAATAGTGCCGCGGGCACAGCCGCGCGCAAAAATAATCCCCCGAAGGTCCCATCCCCAAGTTCGTCCGCCGCAAAAATGCGCCAAAAACGGGTGGGCTATAGCCTTGGGGGGAGGGGCTGGCCCACTTCGTCCGCCGGACTCGGAATGCTACGAGACTTTGCGCGCGCCCTCTGTGTGCAAAAATAGGGTGCGGGTACAGCCGTGCAAAAAAAATAAGCCCCCGAAAGTCCCATTCCCAAGTTTGTCCGCCGCAAAAATGCCCAAAAAACGGGTGGGCTATAGCCTTGGGGGGAGGGGCTGGCTAAGTTCGTCCGCCGGACTCGGAATGGGGCGAGACTTTGCGAGCGCCCTCCGTGTGCCAAAAATAGTACCGCAGTCACAGCTGCGACCCAAATATAATCCCCGAAGGACCCGTCCCCAAGTTCGTCCGCCGCAAAAATGCCTAAAAAACGGGTGGGTTATAGCCTTGGGGGTAAAGGCTGGCCAACTTCGTCCGCCGGACTCGGAATGGGGCGAGACTTTGCGAGCGCCCTCCGTGTACGAAAAATAGGCCGCGGGCACAGCTGCGCCCAAAAATAAGCCCCCGAAGGTCCCGTCCCCAAGTTCGTCCGCTGCAAAAATGCCTAAAAAACGGGTGGGTTATAGCCTTGGGGGGAGAGGCTGGCCAACTTTGTCCGCCGGACTCGGAATGGGGCGAGACTTTGCGAGCGCCCTCCGTGTGCCAAAACTAGGCGACGGGCACAGCCACACCCAAAAATAAGCCCCCGAAGGTCCCGTCCCCAAGTTCGTCCGCCGCAAAAATGCCCAAGAAACGGGTGGGTTATAGCCTTGGGGGGATGGGCTGGCCAACTTCGTCCGCCGGACTCGGAATGGGGCGAGACTTTGCGAGCACCCTCCGTGTGCCAAAAATAGCTCGCGGGCACAGCCGCGGCCAAAAATAAGCCCCCGAAGGTCCCGTCCCCAAGTTCGTCCGCCGCAAAAATGCCCAAAAAATGGGTGGGTTATAGCCTTGGGGGGAGGGGCTGGCCAACTTCGTCCGCCGGACTCGGAATGGGGCGAGACTTTGCGAGCGCCCTCTGTGTGCCAAAAATAGTGCCGCGGGCAAAGCCGCGCGCAAAAATAAGCCCCCGAAGGTCCCATCCCCAAATTCGTCCGCCGCAAAAATGCCCAAAAAACGGGTGGGCTATAGCCTTGGGGGGAGGGGCTGGCCAACTTCGTCCGCCGGACTCGGAATCCGGCGAGACTTTGCGTGCGCCCTCCGTGTGCAAAAATAGCGCGCGGGTACAGCCACGCAAAAAAAATAAGCCCCCGAAGGTCCCATTCCCAAGTTCGTCCGCCGCAAAAATGCCCAAAATACGGGTGGGCTATAGCCTTGGGGGGAGGGGCTGGCTAACTTCGTCCGCCGGACTCGGAATGGGGCGAGACTTTGCGAGCGCCCTCCGTGTGCCAAAAATAGGCCGCGGGCACAGCTGAGCCCTAAAATATGCCCCCGTAGGTCGCGTCCCCATGGTCGTCCGCCGCAATAATGCCCATAAATCGGGTGGGCTATAGCCTTGGGGGAGGGGCTGGCCCACTTCTGTCCGCTCGGACGCGGAATGGGGCGAGACTTTGCGCAGCGCCTCCGTGTACCAAAATAGTCGGGCACAGCTGCGCCCAAAAATAAGCCCCCGAAGGTCCCGTCCCCAAGTTCTTCCGCCGCAAAATGCCCAAAAAACGGGTGGGCTATAGCCTTGGGGGGATGGGCTGGCCAACTTCGTCCGCCGGACTCGGAATGGGGCGAGACGTTGCAGCACCTCCGTGTGCTGCCAAAATAGCTCGCGGGCAAAGCCATGCCAAAAATAAGCCCCCGAAGGTCCCGCCCCCAAATTCGTCCGCCGCAAAATGCCCAAAAATGGGTGGGTTATAGCCTTGGGGGAGGGGCTGGCCAACTTCCGCCTCGGACTCGGAATGGGGCGAGACTTTGCGAGCGCCCTGTGTGCCAAAATAGTGCCGCGGGCAAAGCCGCGCGCAAAAATAAGCCCCCGAAGGTCCCATCCCCAAATTCGTCCGCCGCAAAAATGCCCAAAAAACGGGTGGGCTATAGCCTTGGGGGGAGGGGCTGGCCAACTTCGTCCGCCGGACTCGGAATGGGGCGAGACATTGCGAGAGGCCTCCGTGAGCCATAAATAGGCCACGGGCACAGCCGCGCCCAAAAATAAGCCCCCGAAGGTCCCGTCCCCAAGTTCGTCCGCCGCAAAAATGCCCAAAAAACGGGTGGGCTATAGCCTTGGGGGGAGGGGCTGGCCAACTTCGTCCGCCGGACTCGGAATGGGGCGAGACTTTACGAGCGCCCTCTGTGTGCCAAAAATAGTGCCGCGGGCACAGCCGCGCGCAAAAATAAGCCCCCGAAGGTCCCATCCCCAAATTCGTCCGCCGCAAAAATGCCCAAAAAACGGGTGGGCTATAGCCTTGGGGGGAGGGGCTGGCCCACTTCGTCCGCCGGTCTCGGAATGAGGTGAGACTTTGCGAGCGCCCTCCATGTGCCAAAAATAGGCCACGGGCACAGCCGAGCCCTAAAATAAGCCCCCGAAGGTCCCGTCCCCAAGTTCGTCCGCCGCAAAAATGCCCAAAAAACGGGTGGGCTATAGCCTTGGGGGGAGGGGCTGGCCAACTTCGTCCGCCGGACTCGGAATGGGGCGAGACTTTGTGAGAGGCCTCCGTGTGCCAAAACTAGGCTACGGGCACAGCCGCGCCCAAAAATAAGCCCCCGAAGGTCCCGTCCCCAAGTTCGTCCGCCGCAAAAATGCCCAAAAAACGGGTGGGCTATAGCCTTGGGGGGAGGGGCTAGCCCACTTCGTCCGCCGGACTCGGAATGGGGTGAGACTTTGCGAGCGCCCTCCGTGTGCCAAAAATAGTCCGCGGGCACAGCCGCGCCCAAAAATAAGCGCCCGAAGGTCCCGTCCCCAAGTTCGTCCGCCGCAAAAATGCCCAAAAAACGGGTGGGCTATAGCCTTGGGGGGAGGGGCTGGCCAACTTCGTCCGCCGGACTCGGAATGGGGTGAGACTTTGCGAATGCCCTCCATGTGCCAAAAATAGGCCGCGGGCACAGCCGAGCCCTCAAATAAGCCCCCGAAGGTCCCGCCCCCAAGTTCGTCCGCCGCAAAAATGACCAAAAAACGGGTGGGCTATAACCTTGGGGGGAGGGGCTGGCCCACTTCGTCCGCCGGACTCGGAATGGGGCTAGAATTTGCGAGCGCCCTCCGTGTACCAAAAATAGTCCGCGGGCACAGCTGCGCCCAAAAATAAGCCCCCGAATGTCCCGTCCCCAAGTTCGTCCGCCGCAAAAATGCCCAAAAAACGGGTGGGTTATATCCTTGGGGGGAGGGGCTGGCCAACTTCGTCCGCCGGACTCGGCATGGGGCGAGACTTTGCGAGCGCCCTCCGTGTGCCAAAAATAGGCTGCAGGCACAGCCACGCCCAAAAATAAGCCCCCGAAGGTCCCGTCCCCAAGTTCGTCCCCCGCAAAAATGCCCAAGAAACGGGTGGGCTATAGCCTTGGTGGGAGGGGCTGGCCAACTTCGTCCGCCGGACTCAGAATGGGGCGAGAATTTGCGAGCACCCTCCGTGTGCCAAAAATAGCTCGCGGGCACAGCCGCGCCCAAAAATAACCCCTGACGGTCCCGTCCCCAAGTTCTTCCGCCGCAAAAATGCCCAAAAAATGGGTGGGTTATAGCCTTGGGGGGAGGGGCTGGCCAACTTCGTCCGCCGGACTCGGAATGGGGCGAGACTTTGCGAGCGCCCTCGGTGTGCCAAAAATAGGCCGCGGGCACAGCCACGCCCAAAAATCAGCCCCCGAAGGTCCCGTCCCCAAGTTCGTCCGCCGCAAAAATGGCCAAACAACGGGTGGGCTATAGCCTTGGGGGGAGGGGCTGGCCCACTTCGTCCGCCGGACTCGGAATGGGGCGAGACTTTGCAAGCGCTCTCCGTGTGCCAAAAATAGTCCGCGGGCACAGCCGCGCCCAAAAATAAGCGCCCGAAGGTCCCGTCCCCAAGTTCTTCCGCCGCAAAAATGCCCAAACAACGGGTGGGCTATAGCCTTGGGGGGAGGGGCTGGCCCACTTCGTCCGCCGGACTCGAAATGGGGCGAGACTTTGCGAGCGCCCTCCGTGTACCAAAATTAGGCCGCGGGCACATCCGTACCCAAAAATAAGCCTCCGAAGGTCCCGTCCCCAAGTTCGTCCGCCGCAAAAATGCCCAAAAAACGGGTGGTCTATAGCCTTGGGGGGAGGGGCTGGCCAACATCTTCCGCCGGACTCGGAATGGGGCGAGACTTTGCGAGCGCCCTCTGTGTGCCAAAAATAGGCCGCGAGCACAGCCGCGCCCAAAAATAAGCCCCCGAAGGTCCCGTCCCCAAGTTTGTTCGCCGCAAAAATGCCCAAAAAACGGGTGGTCTATAGCCTTGGGGGGAGGGGCTGGCCAACATCTTCCGCCGGACTCGGAATGGGGCGACACCTTTGCGAGCGCCCTCTGTGTGCCAAAAATAGGCCGCGAGCACAGCCACGCCCAAAAATAAGCCCCCGAAGGTCCCGTCCCCAAGTTTGTTCGCCGCAAAAATGCCCAAAAAACGGGTGGGCTATAGCCTTGGGGGGAGGGGCTGGCCAACTTCGTCCGCCGGACTCGGAATGGGGCGACACTTTGCGAGCGCCCTCCGTATGCCAAAAATAGGCTGTGGGTAAAGCCGCGCCCAAAAATAAGCCCCCGAAGGTCCCGTCCCCAAGTTCGTGCGCCCCAAAAATGCCCAAAAAACGGGTGGGCTATAGCCTTGGGGGGAGGGGCTGGCCAACTTCGTCTGCCGGACTCGGAATGGGGCGAGACTTTGCAAGCGCCCTCCGTGTGCCAAAAATAGCTCGCGGGCACAGCCGCACCCAAAAATAAGCCCCCGAAGGTCCCGTCCCCAAGTTCTTCCGCCGCAAAAATGCCCAAAAAATGGGTGGGTTATAGCCTTGGGGGGAGGGGCTGGCCAACTTCGTCCGCCGGACTCGGAATGGGGCGAGACTTTGCGAGCGGCCTCCGTGAGCCAAAAGTAGGCCGCGGGCACAGCCACGCCCAAAAATCAGCCCCCGAAGGTCCCGTCCCCAAGTTCGTCCGCCGCAAAAATGGCCAAACAACGGGTGGGCTATAGCCTTGGGGGGAGGGGCTGGCCCACTTCGTCCGCCGGACTCGAAATGGGGCGAGACTTTACGAGCGCCCTCCGTGTACCGAAAATAGGCCGCGGGCACATCCGTACCCAAAAATAAGCCTCCGAAGGTCCCGTACCCATGTTCGTCCGCCGCAAAAATGCCCAAAAAACGGGTGGGCTGTAGCCTTGGGGGGAGGGGATGGCCAACTTCGTCCGCCGGACTCGGAATGTGGCGAGACTTTACGAGCGCCCTCCGTGTGCCAAAAATAGGCCGCGGGCACAGCCGCGCCCAAAAATAAGCCCCCGAAGGTTCCGTCCCCAAGTTCGTCCGCCGCAAAAATGCCCAAAAAATAGTGGGCTATAGCCTTGGGGGGAGGGGCTGGCCCACTTCGCCCGCCGGACTCGGAATGGGCCGAGACTTTACGAGCGCCCTCCGTGTGCCAAAAATAGGCCGCGGGCAGAGCCGCGCCAAAAAATAAGACCCCGAAGGTCCCGCCCCCAAGTTTGTCCGCCGCAAAAATGCCCAAAGAACGGGTGGGCTATAGCCTTGGGGGGAGGGGCTGGCCAACTTCGTCCGCCGGACTTGGAATGGGACGAGACTTTGCGAGCGCCCTCCGTGTGCCAAAAATAGGCCGCGGGCACAGCCGCGTCCAAAAATAATCCCCCGAAGGTCCCGTACCCATGTTCGTCCGCCGCAAAAATGCCCAAAAAACGGGTGGGCTATAGCCTTGGGGGGAGGGGATGGCCAACTTCGTCCGCCGGACTCGGAATGTGGCGAGACTTTAGGAGTGCCCTCCGTGTGCCAAAAATAGGCCGCGGGCACAGCCGCGCCCAAAAATAAGCCCCCGATGGTCCCGTCCCCAAGTTCGTCCGACGCAAAAATGCCCAAAAAACAAGTGGGCTATAGCTTTGGGGGGAGGGGCTGGCCAACTTCGTCCGCCGGACTCGGAATGGGGCGAGACTTTGCGAGCGCCCTCCGTGTACCAAAAATAGGCCGCGGGCACAGCCGCGCCCAAAAATAAACCCCAAAGGTTCTGTCCCCAAGTTCGTCCGCTGCAAAAATGCCCAAAAAACGGGTGGGCTATAGCCTTGGGGGGAGGGGCTGGCCAACTTCGTCCGCCGGACTCGGAATGGGGCGAGACTTTACGAGTGCCCTCCGTGTGCCAAAATTAGGCCGCGGGCACAGCCGCGACCAAAAATAAGCCCCCGAAGGTCCCGTCCCCAAGTTCGTCCCCCGCAAAAATGCCCAAAAAACGGGTGGGCTATAGCCTTGGGGGTAGGGGCTGGCCCACTTCGCCCGCCGGACTCGGAATGGGGCGAGACTTTGCAAGCACCCTCCGTGTACCAAAAATAGGCCGCAGGCGCAGCTGCTCCCAAAAATAAGCCCCCGAAGGTCCCGTCCCCAAGTTCGTACGCCGAAAAAATGCCCAAAAAACGGGTGGGCTATAGCTTTGGGGGGAGGGGCTGGCCAACTTCGTCCGCCGGACTCGGAATGGGGAGAGACTTTGCGAGCGCCCTCCGTGTACCAAAAATAGGCCGCGGGCACAGCCGCGCCCAAAAATAAACCCCGAAGGTTCTGTCCCCAAGTTCGTCCGCTGCAAAAATGCCCAAAAAACGGGTGGGCTATAGCCTTGGGGGGAGGGGCTGGCCAACTTCGTCCGCCGGACTCGGAATGGGGCGAGACTTTACGAGTGCCCTCCGTGTGCCAAAAATAGGCCGCGGTCACAGCCGCGCCCAAAAAGAAGCCCCCGAAGGTCCCGTCCCCAAGTTCGTCCGCCGCAAAAATGCCCAAAAAATGGGTGGGCGATAGCCTTGTGGGGAGGGGCTGGCCTACTTCGGCCGCCGGACTTGGAATGGGACGCGACTTTACGAGCGCCGTCCGTGTGCCAAAAATAGTGCCGCGGGCAGAGCTGCTCCCAAAAATAAGCCCCCGATGGTCCCATCCCCAAGTTTGTCCGCAGCAAAAATGCCCATAGAACGGGTGGGCTATAGCCTTGGGGGGAGGGGCTGGCCAACTTCGTCCGCCGGACTTGGAATGGGACGAGACTTTGCGAGCGCCCTCCGTGTGCCAAAAATAGTGCCGCGGGCAGAGCTGCTCCCAAAAATAAGCCCCCGATGGTCCCATCCCCAAGTTTGTCCGCAGCAAAAATGCCCATAGAACGGGTGGGCTATAGCCTTGGGGGGAGGGGCTGGCCAACTTCGTCCGCCGGACTTGGAATGGGGTGAGACTTTGCGAGCGCCCTCCGTGTGCCAAAAATAGGCCGCGGGCAGAGCCGCGCCCAAAAATAAGCCCCCGAAGGTCTAGTCCCCAAGTTCGTCCGCCGCAAAAATGCCCAACAAACGGGTGGGCTATAGCCTTGGGGGGAGGGGCTGGCCCACTTCGCGCGCCGGTCTCAGAATGGGGCGAGACTTTACGAGCGCCCTCCGTGTGCCAAAAATAGGCCACGGGCACAGCCTCGCCCAAATAGAAGCCCCCGAAGGTCCCGTCCCCAAGTTCGTCCGACGCAAAAATGCCCAAAAAACGGGTGGGCTATAGCCTTGGGTGAAGGGGCTGGCCAACTTCGTCCGCCGGACTTGGAATGGGACGCGACTTTGCGAGCGCCGTCCGTGTGCCAAAAATAGTGCCGCGGGCAGAGCTGCTCCCAAAAATAAGCCCCCGATGGTCCCATCCCCAAGTTTGTCCGCAGCAAAAATGCCCATAGAACGGGTGGGCTATAGCCTTGGGGGGAGGGGCTGGCCAACTTCGTCCGCCGGACTTGGAATGGGGTGAGACTTTGCGAGCGCCCTCCGTGTGCCAAAAATAGGCCGCGGGCAGAGCCGCGCCCAAAAATAAGCCCCCGAAGGTCTAGTCCCCAAGTTCGTCCGCCGCAAAAATGCCCAATAAACGGGTGGGCTATAGCCTTGGGGGGAGGGGCTGGACCACTTCGCGCGCCGGACTCAGAATGGGGCGAGACTTTACGAGCGCCCTCCGTGTGCCAAAAATAGGCCCCGAAGGTCCCGTCCCCAAGTTCGTCCGCTGCAAAAATGCCCAAAAAATGGGTGGGCTATAGCCTTGGGGGCAGGGGCTGGCCAACTTCGTCCGCCGGACTTGGAATGGGACGAGACTTTCCGAGCGCCCTCCGTGTGCCAAAAATAGGCCGCGGGCACAGCCGCATCCAAAAATAAGCCCCCGAAGGTCCCGTCCCCAAGATCATCCGCCGCAAAAATGCCCAAAAAACGGGTGGGCTATGGCCTTGGGGGGAGGGGCTGGCCAACTTCGTCCGCCGGACTCGGAATGGAGCGAGACTTTGCGAGCGCCCTCCGTGTGCCAAAAATAAGCCACGGGCACAGCTGCGCCCAAAAATAAGCCCCCGAAGGTCCCGTCCCCAAGTTCGTCCGACGCAAAAATGACCAAAAAACGGGTGGGCTATAGCCTTGGGGGGAGGGGCTGGCCAACTTCGTCCGCCGGACTCGGAATGGGGCGAGACTTTGCGAGCACCCTCGGTGTGCCAAAAATAGGCCGCGGGCACAGCCACACCCAAAAATAAGGCCCTGAAGGTCCCGTCCCCAAGTTCGTCCGCCGCAAAAATGCCCAAAAAACGGGTGGGTTATAGCCTTGGGGGGAGGGGCTGGCCCACTTTATCCGCCGGACTCGGAACGGGGTGAGACTTTTCGAGCGCCCTCCGTGTGCCAAAAATAGGCCGCGAGTAAAGCTGCGCCCAAAAATAAGACCCCGAAGGTCCCGTCCGCAAGTTCGTCCGCCGCAAAAATGCCCAAAAAACGGGTGGGTTATAGCCTTGGGGGAGGGGCTGGCCAACTTCGTCCGCCGGACTCGGAATGGGGCGAGACTTTGTGAGCGCCCTCCGTGTGCCAAAAATAGGCCGCGGGTACAGCCGCGTCCAAAAATAAGCCCCCGAAGGTCCCGTCCCCAAGTTCGTCCGCCGCAAAAATACCCAAACAACGGGTGGGCTATAGCCTTGGGGGGAGGGGCTGGCCAACTTCGTCCGCCGGACTCGGAATGGGGCGAGACTTTGCGAGCGCTCTCCGTGTGCCAAAAATAGGCCGCGAACACAGCCGCGCCCAAAAATAAGCCCCCGAAGGTCCCGTCCCCAAGTTCGTCCGCCGCAAAAATGCCCAATAAACGGGTGGGCTATAGCCTTGGGGGGAGGGGCTGGCCCACTTCGCGCGCCGGTCTCAGAATGGGGCGAGACTTTACGAGCGCCCTCCGTGTGCCAAAAATAGGCCGCGGGCACGGCCGCGCCCAAAACGAAGCCCCCAAAAGTCCCGTCCCCAAGTTCGTCCGCTGCAAAAATGCCCAAAAAATGGGTGGGCTATAGCCTTGGGGGGAGGGGCTGGCCAACTTCGTCCGCCGGACTTGGAATGGGACGAGACTTTGCGAGAGCCCTCCGTGTGCCAACAATAGGCCGCTGGCACAGCCGTGTCCAAAAATAAGCCTCCGAAGGTCCCGTCCCCAAGTTCGTCCGCCGCAAAAATGCCCAAGAAACGGGTGGGCTATGGCCTTGGGGGGAGGGGCTGGCCAACTTCGTCCGCCGGACTCGGAATGGGGCTAGACTTTGCGAGCGTCCTTCGTGTGCCAAAAATAAGCCACGGGCAAAGCCGCGCCCAAAAATAAGCCCCCGAAGGTCCCGTCCCCAAGTTCGTACGCCGAAAAAATGCCCAAAAAACGGGTGGGCTATAGCCTTGGGGGGAGGGGCTGGCCAACTTCGTCCGCCGGACTCGGAATGGGGCGAGACTTTGCGAGCACCCTCGGTGTGCCAAAAATAGGCCGCGGGCACAGCCACACCCAAAAATAAGGCCCTGAAGGTCCCGTCCCCAAGTTCGTCCGCCGCAAAAATGCCCAAAAAACGGGTGGGTTATAGCCTTGGGGGGAGGGGCTGGCGCACTTTATCCCCCGGACTCGGAACGGGGCGAGACTTTTCGAGCGCCCTCCGTGTGCCAAAAATAGGCCGCGAGTAAAGCTGCGCCCAAAAATAAGACCCCGAAGGTCCCGTCCGCAAGTTCGTCCGCCGCAAAATGCCCAAAAACGGGTGGGTTATAGCCTTGGGGGGGCTGGCCAACTTCGTCCGCCGGACTCGGAATGGGGCGAGACTTTGTGAGCGCCTCCGTGTGTTAAAATAGGCCGCGGGTACAGCCGCCCAAAAATACGCCCCGAAGGTCCCGTCCCCAAGTTCGTCCGCCGCAAAAATGCCCAAAAAACGGGTGGGCTATAGCCTTGGGGGGAGGGGCTGGCCAACTTCGTCCGCCGGACTCGGAATGGGGCGAGACTTTGCGAGCGCTCTCCGTGTGCCAAAAATAGGCCGCGAACACAGCCGCGCCCAAAAATAAGCCCCCGAAGGTCCCGTCCCCAAGTTCGTCCGCCGCAAAAATGCCCAAGAAACGGGTGGGCTATGGCCTTGGGGGGAGGGGCTGGCCAACTTCGTCCGCCGGACTCGGAATGGGGCTAGACTTTGCGAGCGTCCTTCGTGTGCCAAAAATAAGCCACGGGCAAAGCCGCGCCCAAAAATAAGCCCCCGAAGCTCCCGTCCCCAAGTTCGTACGCCGAAAAAATGCCCAAAAAACGGGTGGGCTATAGCCTTGGGGGGAGGGGCTGGCCAACTTCGTCCGCCGGACTCGGAATGGGGCGAGACTTTGCGAGCACCCTCGGTGTGCCAAAAATAGGCCGCGGGCACAGCCACACCCAAAAATAAGGCCCTGAAGGTCCCGTCCCCAAGTTCGTCCGCCGCAAAAATGCCCAAAAAACGGGTGGGTTATAGCCTTGGGGGGAGGGGCTGGCCCACTTTATCCGCCGGACTCGGAACGGGGTGAGACTTTTCGAGCGCCCTCCGTGTGCCAAAAATAGGCCGCGAGTAAAGCTGCGCCCAAAAATAAGACCCCGAAGGTCCCGTCCGCAAGTTCGTCCGCCGCAAAAATACCCAAACAACGGGTGGGCTATAGCCTTGGGGGAGGGGCAGGCCAACATAGTCCCCCGGACTCGGAATGGGGCGAGACTTTGCGAGCGCCCTCCGTGTGCCAAAAATAGGCCGCGGGCACAGCCGCGCCCAAAAATAAGCCCCCGAAGGTCCCGTCCCCAAGTTCGTCCGCCGCAAAAATGCCCAAAAAACGGGTGGGCTATAGCCTTGGGGGGAGGGGCTGGCCAACTTCGTCCGCCGCACTCGGAATGGGACGAGACTTTGCGAGCGGCCTCCGTGTGCCAAAAATAGGCCGCGAACACAGCCGCGCCCAAAAATAAGCCCCCGAAGGTCCCGTCCCCAAGTTCGTCCGCCGCAAAAATGCCCAAAAAACGGGTGGGCTATAGCCTTGGGGGGAGGGGCTGGCCAACTTCGTCCGCCGGACTCGAAATGGGGCGAGACTTTGCGAGCGCCCTCCGTGTGCCAAAAATAGGCCGCGAACACAGCTGCGCCCAAAAATAAGCCCCCGAAGGTCCCGTCCCCAAGTTCGTCCGCCGTAAAAATGCCCAAAAAACGGGTGGGCTATAACCTTGGGGGGAAGGGCTGGCCAACTTCATCCGCCGGACTCGGAATGGGGTTAGACTTTGCGAGCAGCCTCCGTGTGCCAAAAATAGGCCGCGAACACAGCCACGCCCAAAAATAAGTGCCCGATGGTCCCGTCCCCAAGTTCGTCCGCCGTAAAAATGCCCAAAAAACGGGTGGGCTATAACCTTGGTGGGAAGGGCTGGCCAACTACGTCCGCCGGACTCGGAATGGGGTGAGACTTTGCGAGCGGCCTCCGTGTGCCAAAAATACGCCGCGGGCACAGCCGCGCCCAAAAATGAGCCCCCGAAGGTCCCGTCCCCAAATTCGTCCGCCGCAAAAATGCCCAAAAAAACGGGCGGGCTATAGCCTTGGGGGGAGGGGCTGGCCAACCTCGTCCGCCGGACTCGGAATGGGGCGAGACTTGGCGAGCGCCCTCCGTGTGCCAAAAATAGGCTGCGGGCACAGCCGCCCCCAAAAATAAGCCCCCGAAGCTCCCGTCCCCATGTTCATCCGCCGCAAAAATGCCCAAAAAACGGGTGGGCTATATCCTTGGGGGGAGGGGCTGGCCAACTTCATCCGCCGGTCTCGGAATGGGGCGAGACTTTGCGAGCGCCCTCCGTGTTCCAAAAATAGGCCGCAGACACAGCCGCGCCCAAAAATAAGCCCCCGAAGGTCCCGTCCCCAAGTTCTTCCGCCGCAAAAATTCCCAAAAAACGGGTGGGCTATAGCATTGGGGGGAGGGGCTGGCCAACTTTGTCTGCCGGACTCGGAATGGGGCGAGACTTTACGAGCACCCTCCGTGTGTCAAAAATAGACCGCAGGCACAGCCGCACCCAAAAATAATCCCCCGAAGGCCCATCCCCAAGTTCGTCCGCCGCAAAAATGCCCAAAAAACGGGTGGGCTATAGCCTTGGGGGGAGGGGCTGGCCCACTTCGTCCGCCGGACTCGGACTGGGGCGAGACTTTGCGAGTGCCCTCCGTGTGCCAAAAATAGGCCGTGGGCACAGCCTCACCTAAAAATAACCCCCGGAAGGTTGGCCCGCCCAAACCCCCCAGCGGAAAAATGGCCAAAAAACGGGTGGGCTATAGCCTTGGGGGGAGGGGCTGGGCAACTTCGTCCGCCGGACTCGGAATGGCACGAGACTTTACGAGCAGCCTCCGCGTGCCAAAACTAAGGCGTGGGCAAAGCGCCACCCAAAAATAACCGCCCGAAGGCTGGGGTGCCAAGTTCGTCCAGCGGAAAAATGGGCAAAAAACGGGTGGGCTATAGCCATGGGGGGAGGGGCTGGCCAACTTCGTCCGCCGGACTCGGAATGGGGCGAGACTTTGCGAGCGCCCTCCGTGTGCCAAAAATAGGCCGCGAACACAGCCGCGCCCAAAAATAAGCCCCCGAAGGTCCCGTCCCCAAGTTCGTCCGCCGCAAAAATGCCCAAAAAACGGGTGGGCTATAGCCTTGGGGGGAGGGGCTGGCCCACTTCGTCCGCCGGCCTCGGAATGGTGTGAGACTTTGCGAGCGCCCTCCGTGTGCCAAAAATAGGCCGCGAACACAGCTGCACCTAAAAATATTCCCCCGAAGGTCCCGACCCCAAGGACAGCCGGCGTAAAAATGCCCAAAGAACGGTGGGGCAATAAGAGTGGGGGGAAGGGCTGGCCAACTTCGTCCGCCGGACTCGGAATGGGGTGAGACTTTGCGAGCAGCCTCCGTGTGCCAAAAATAGGCCGCGAACACAGCCACGCCCAAAAATAAGTCCCCGAAGGTCCCGTCCCCAAGTTCGTCCGCCGTAAAAATGCCCAAAAAACGGGTGGGCTATAACCTTGGGGGGAAGGGCTGGCCAACTACGTCCGCCGGACTCGGAATGGGGTGAGACTTTGCGAGCGGCCTCCGTGTGCCAAAAATACGCCGCGGGCACAGCCGCGCCCAAAAATGAGCCCCCGAAGGTCCCGTCCCCAAATTCGTCCGCCGCAAAAATGCCCAAAAAAACGGGCGGGCTATAGCCTTGGGGGGAGGGGCTGGCCAACCTCGTCCGCCGGACTCGGAATGGGGCGAGACATGGCGAGCGCCCTCCGTGTGCCAAAAATAGGCTGCGGGCACAGCCGTCCCCAAAAATAAGCCCCCGAAGCTCCCGTCCCCATGTTCGTCCGCCGCAAAAATGCCCAAAAAACGGGTGGGCTATAGCCTTGGGGGGAGGGGCTGGCCAACTTCATCCGCCGGTCTCGGAATGGGGCGAGACTTTGCGAGCACCCTCCGTGTGTCAAAAATAGACCGCAGGCACAGCCGCACCCAAAAATAAGCCCCCGAAGGCCCATCCCCAAGTTCATCCGCCGCAAAAATGCCCAAAAAACGGGTGGGCTATAGCCTTGGGGGGAGGGGCTGGCCAACTTCGTCCGCCGGACTCGGAATGGGGCGAGATTTTGCGAGCGCCCTCCGTGTGCAAAAATAGGCCGCGAACACAGCCACGCCCAAAAATAAGTCCCCGAAGGTCCCGTCCCCAAGTTCGTCCGCCGTAAAAATGCCCAAAAAACGGGTGGGCTATAACCTTGGGGGGAGGGGGTGGCCAACTTCGTCCGCCGGACTCGGAATGGGGCGAGACTTTGTGAGCACCCTCCGTGTGCCAAAAATAGGCCGCGGCCCCGCCGCGGCCAAAAATAAGCCCCAAGGTCCCGCCGCAAAAATGCCCAAAAAACGGGTGGGCTATAGCCTTGGGGGGAGGGGGTGGCCAACTTCGTCCGCCGGACTCGGAATGGGGCGAGACTTTGCGAGCGCCCTCCGTGTTGCGAAAATAGGCCGCGGGCACAGCCGCGCCCAAAAATAATTCCCCGAAGGTCCCGTCCCCAAGTTCGTCCGCCGCCAAAATGCCCAAAAAACGGGTGGGCTATAGCCTTCGGGGGAGGGGATGGCCAACTTCGTCCGCCGGACTCGGAATGGGGCGAGACTTTGCGAGCACCCTCCGTGCCAAAAATAGGCCGTGGACACAGCCGCACTCAAAAATAAACCCCCGAAGGTCCCGTCCACAAGTTCATCCGCCGCAAAAATGCCCAAAAAACGGGTGGGCTATAGCCTTGGGGGGAGGGGCGGGCCAACTTCGTCCGCCGGACTCGGAATGGGGCGAGACTTTGCGAGCGGCCTCCGTGTGCCAAAAATAGGCCGCGGCACAGCCGCACCCAAAAATAAGCCCCCGAAGGCCCATCCCCAAGTTCATCCGCCGCAAAAATGCCCAAAAAACGGGTGGGCTATAGCCTTGGGGGGAGGGGCTGGCCAACTTCGTCCGCCGGACTCGGAATGGGGCGAGACTTTGCGAGCGGCCTCCGTGTGCCAAAAATAGGCCGTGGGCACCGGCATGCCCAAAAATAAGCCCCCGAAGGTCCCATCCCCAAGTTCGTCCGCCGCAAAAATGCCCAAAAAACGGGTGGGCTATAGCCTTGGGAGGAGGGGCTGGCCAACTTCGTCCGCCGGACTCGGAATGGGGCGACTCTTTGCGAGTGGCCTCCGTGTGCCAAAAATAGGCCGCGGACACAGCCGCGCCCAAAAATAAGCCCCCGAAGGTCCCGTCCCCAAGTTCGTCCGCCGCAAAAATGCCCAAAAACGGGTGGGCTATAGCCTTGGGGGGAGGGGGTGGCCAACTTCGTCCGCCGGACTCGGAATGGGGCGAGACTTTGCGAGCGCCCTCCGTGTTGCGAAAATAGGCCGCGGGCACAGCCGCGCCCAAAAATAATTCCCCGAAGGTCCCGTCCCCAAGTTCGTCCGCCGCCAAAATGCCCAAAAAACGGGTGGGCTATAGCCTTCGGGGGAGGGGATGGCCAACTTCGTCCGCCGGACTCGGAATGGGGCGAGACTTTGCGAGCACCCTCCGTGCCAAAAATAGGCCGTGGACACAGCCGCACTCAAAAATAAACCCCCGAAGGTCCCGTCCACAAGTTCATCCGCCGCAAAAATGCCCAAAAAACGGGTGGGCTATAGCCTTGGGGGGAGGGGCGGGCCAACTTCGTCCGCCGGACTCGGAATGGGGCGAGACTTTGCGAGCGGCCTCCGTGTGCCAAAAATAGGCCGTAGGCACAGCCGCGCCCAAAAATAAGCCAACGAAGGTCCCGTCGCCAAGTTCGTCCGCCGCAAAAATGCCCAAAAAACGGGTGGGCTATAGCCTTGGGGGGAGGGGCAGGCCAACGTCGTCCGCCGGACTCGGAATGGGGCGAGACTTTGTGAGCGCCCTCCGTGTGCAAAAAATAGGCTGCGGGCAAAGCCGCACCCAAAAATAAGCCCCCGAAGGTCCCGTCCCCAAGTTCGTCCGCCGCAAAAATGCCCAAAAAAACGGGTGGGCTATAGCCTTGGGGGGAGGGGCTGGCCAACTTCGTCCGCCGGACTCGGAATGGGGCGAGACTTTGTGAGCACCCTCCGTGTGCCAAAAATAGGCCGCGGCACAGCCGCGCCCAAAAATAAGCCCCCGAAGGTCCCGTCCCCAAGTTCGTCCGCCGCAAAAATGCCCAAAAAACGGGTGGGCTATAGCCTTCGGGGGAGGGGATGGCCCACTTCGTCCGCCGGACTCGGAATGGGGTGAGACTTTGCGAGCGGCCTCCGTGTGCCAAAAATACGCCGCGGGCACAGCCGCGCCCAAAAATGAGCCCCCGAAGGTCCCGTCCCCAAATTCGTCCGCCGCAAAAATGCCCAAAAAAACGGGCGGGCTATAGCCTTGGGGGGAGGGGCTGGCCAACCTCGTCCGCCGGACTCGGAATGGGGTGAGACTTGGCGAGCGCCCTCCGTGTGCCAAAAATAGGCTGCGGGCACAGCCGCCCCCAAAAATAAGCCCCCGAAGCTCCCGTCCCCATGTTCGTCCGCCGCAAAAATGCCCAAAAAACGGGTGGGCTATAGCCTTGGGGGGAGGGGCTGGCCAACTTCATCCGCCGGTCTCGGAATGGGGCGAGACTTTGCGAGCGGCCTCCGTGTGCCAAAAATAGGCCGTAGGCACAGCCGCGCCCAAAAATAAGCCAACGAAGGTCCCGTCGCCAAGTTCGTCCGCCGCAAAAATGCCCAAAAAACGGGTGGGCTATAGCCTTGGGGGGAGGGGCAGGCCAACGTCGTCCGCCGGACTCGGAATGGGGCGAGACTTTGTGAGCGCCCTCCGTGTGCAAAAAATAGGCTGCGGGCAAAGCCGCACCCAAAAATAAGCCCCCGAAGGTCCCGTCCCCAAGTTCGTCCGCCGCAAAAATGCCCAAAAAAACGGGTGGGCTATAACCTTGGGTGGAGGGGCTGGCCAACTTCGTCCGCCGGACTCGGAATGGGGCGAGACTTTGTGAGCACCCTCCGTGTGCCAAAAATAGGCCGCGGCACAGCCGCGCCCAAAAATAAGCCCCCGAAGGTCCCGTCCCCAAGTTCGTCCGCCGCAAAAATGCCCAAAAAACGGGTGGGCTATAGCCTTCGGGGGAGGGGATGGCCCACTTCGTCCGCCGGACTCGGAATGGGGTGAGACTTTGCGAGCGGCCTCCGTGTGCCAAAAATACGCCGCGGGCACAGCCGCGCCCAAAAATGAGCCCCCGAAGGTCCCGTCCCCAAATTCGTCCGCCGCAAAAATGCCCAAAAAAACGGGCGGGCTATAGCCTTGGGGGGAGGGGCTGGCCAACCTCGTCCGCCGGACTCGGAATGGGGTGAGACTTGGCGAGCGCCCTCCGTGTGCCAAAAATAGGCTGCGGGCACAGCCGCCCCCAAAAATAAGCCCCCGAAGCTCCCGTCCCCAAGTTCTTCCGCCGCAAAAATGCCCAAAAAACGGGTGGGCTATAGCATTGGGGGGAGGGGCTGGCCAACTTTGTCCGCCGGACTCGGAATGGGGCGAGACTTTACGAGCACCCTCGTGTGTCAAAAATAGACCGCAGGCACAGCCGCACCCAAAAATAAGCCCCCGAAGGCCCATCCCCAAGTTCGTCCGCCGTAAAAATGCCCAAAAAACGGGTGGGCTATGCCTTGGGGGGAGGGGCTGGCCAACTTCGTCCGCCGGACTCAGAATGGGGCGAGACTTTGCGAGCGCCCTCCATGTGCCAAAACTAGGCCGTGGGCACAGCCGCGCCTAAAAATAACCCCCGGAAGGTTGGCCCGCCCAAACCCCCCAGCGGAAAAATGGCCAAAAAACGGGTGGGCTATAGCCTTGGGGGGCGGGGCTGGCCAACTTCGTCCGCCGGACTCGGAATGGCGCGAGACTTTGCGAGCAGCCTCCGCGTGCCAAAAATAAGGCGTGGGCAAAGCCGCACCCAAAAATAACCGCCCGAAGGCTGGGGTGCCAAGTTCGTCCAGCGGAAAAATGGGCAAAAAACGGGTGGGCTATAGCCTTGGGGGGAGGGGCTGGCCAACTTCGTCCGCCGGACTCGGAATGGGGCGAGACTTTGTGAGCACCCTCCGTGTGAGAAAAATAGGCCGCGAACACAGCCGCGCCCAAAAATAAGCCCCCGAAGGTCCCATCCCCAAGTTCGTCCGCCGCAAAAATGCCCAAAAAACGGGTGGGCTATAGCCTTGGGAGGAGGGGCTGGCCAACTTCGTCCGCCGGACTCGGAATGGGGCGACTCTTTCCGAGTGGCCTCTGGGTGCCAAAAATAGGCCGCGGACACAGCCGCGCCCAAAAATAAGCCCCCGAAGGTCCCGTCCCCAAGTTCGTCCGCCGAAAAATTGCCCAAAAAACGGGTGGGCTATAGCCTTGGGGGGAGGGGGTGGCCCACTTCGTCCGCCGGACTCGGAATGGGGTGAGACTTTGCGAGCACCCTCCGTGTGCCAAAAATAGGCCACGGGCACAGCCGCGCCCAAAAATAAGCCCCTGAATGTCCCGTCCCGAAGTTTGTCCGCCGCAAAAATGCCCAAAAAACGGGTGGGCTATAGCCTTGGGGGGAGGGGCTGGCCAACTTCATCCGCAGCACTCGGAATGGGGGGAGACTTTGCGAGCGCGCTCCATGTGCAAAAAATAGGCCGCAGCCACAGCCGCACTAAAAAATAAGCCACCAATGGTCCCGTCCACAAGTTCGTCCGCCGCAAAAATGCCCAAAAAACGGGTGGGCTATAGCCTTGGGGGGAGGGGCGGGCCCACTTCGTCCGCCGGACTCGGAATGGGGCGAGACTTTACGAGCGCCCTCCGTGTGCCAAAAATAGACCGCGGGCACAGCCGCACCCAAAAATTAGCCCCCGAATGTCCCGTCGCCAAGTTCGTCCGCCGCAAAAATGCCCAAAAAACGGGTGGGCTATAGCCTTGGAGGGAGGGGCTGGCCAACCTCGTCCGCCGGACTCGGAATGGGGCGAGACTTTGCGAGCGGCCTCCGTGTGCCAAAAATAGGCCGCGGGCACCGCCGCATCCAAAAATAAGCCCCCGAAGGTCCCATCCCCAAGTTCGTCCGCCGTAAAAATGCCCAAAAAACGGGTGGGCTATAGCCTTGGGGGGAGGGGCTGCCCAACTTCGTCCGCCGGACTCGGAATGGGGCGAACTTTGCGAGCGCCATCCGTGTGCCAAAAATAGGACGCGGGCACAGCCGCGCCCAAAAATAAGCCCCCGAAGGTCCCGTCCCCAAGTTCGTCCGCCGCAAAAATGCCCAAAAAACGGGTGGGCTATAGCCTTCGGGGGAGGGGATGGCCTACTTCGTCCGCCGGACTCGGAATGGGACGAGACTTTGCGAGCGCCCCCCGTGTGCCAAAAATAGGCCGCGGGCACAGCCGCGCCCAAAAATAAACCCCCAAATGTCCCGTCCCCAAGTTCGTCCGCCGTAAAAATGCACAAAAAACGGGATGGCTATAGCCTTGGGGGGAGGGGCTGGCCAACTTCGTCCGCCGGACTCGGAATGGGGCGAGACTTTACGAGCGCCCTCCGTGTGCGAAAAATAGTCCGCGGGCACAGCCGTGCCCAAAAATAACCCCCGAAGGTCCCGTCCCAAAGTTCGTCCGCCGCAACAATGCCCAAAAAACGGGTGGGCTATAGCCTTGGGGGGAGGGGCTGGCCAAGTTCGTCCGCCGGACTCGGAATGGGACAAGACTTTGCGAGCGCCCTCCGTGTGCAAAAATAGGCCGTGGACACAGCCGCGCCCAAAAATAATTCCCCGAAGGTCCCGTCCCCAAGTTCGTCCGCCGCAAAAATGCCCAAAAAACGGGTGGGCTATAGCCTTCGGGGGAGGGGATGGCCAACTTCGTCCGCCGGACTCGGAATGGGGCGAGACTTTGCGTGCACCCTCCGTGCCAAAAATAGGCCATGGACACAGCCACACTCAAAAATAAACCCCCGAAGGTCCCGTCCACAAGTTCATCCGCCGCAAAAATGCCCAAAAAACGGGTGGGCTATAGCCTTGGGGGGAGGGGCGGGCCAACTTCGTCCGCCGGACTCGGAATGGGGCGAGACTTTGCGAGCGCCTTCCGTGTGCCAAAAATAGACCGCGGGCACAGCCGCGCCCAAAAATAAGCCCCCGAATGTCCCGTCGCCAAGTTCGTCCGCCGCAAAAATGCCCAAAAACGGGTGGGCTATAGCCTTGGGGGGAGGGGCTGGCCCACTTCGTCCGCCGGACTCGGAATGGGGTGAGACTTTGCGAGCACCCTCCGTGTGCCAAAAATAGGCCACGGGCACAGCCGCACCCAAAAATAAGCCCCTGAATGTCCCGTCCCGAAATTCGTCCGCCGCAAAAATGCCCAAAAAACGGGTGGGCTATAGCCTTGGGGGGAGGGGCTGGCCAACTTCATCCGCAGCACTCGGAATGGGGGGAGACTTTGCGAGCGCCCTCCATGTGCCAAAAATAGGCCGCAGACACAGCCGCACTAAAAAATAAGCCACCAATGGTCCCGTCCACAAGTTCGTCCGCCGCAAAAATGCCCAAAAAACGGGTGGGCTATAGCCTTGGGGGGAGGGGCGGGCCCACTTCGTCCGCCGGACTCGGAATGGGGCGAGACTTTGCGAGCGCCCTCCGTGTGCCAAAAATTGACCGCGGGCACAGCCGCACCCAAAAATAAGCCCCCGAATGTCCCGTCGCCAAGTTCGTCCGCCGCAAAAATGCCCAAAAAACGGGTGGGCTATAGCCTTGGGGGGAGGGGCTGGCCAACCTCGTCCGCCGGACTCGGAATGGGGCGAGACTTTGCGAGCGCCCTCCATGTGCCAAAAATAGTCCGCAGACACAGCCGCACTAAAAAATAAGCCACCAATGGTCCCGTCCACAAGTTCGTCCGCCGCAAAAATGCCCAAAAAACGGGTGGGCTATAGCCTTGGGGGGAGGGGCGGGCCAACTTCGTCCGCCGGACTCGGAATGGGGCAAGACTTTGCGAGCGCCTTCCGCGTGCCAAAAATAGACCGCGGACACAGCCGCGCCCAAAAATAAGCCCCCGAATGTCCCGTCGCCAAGTTCGTCCGCCGCAAAAATGCCCAAAAACGGGTGGGCTATAGCCTTGGGGGGAGGGGCTGGCCCACTTCGTCCGCCGGACTCGGAATGGCGTGAGACTTTGCGAGCACCCTCCGTGTGCCAAAAATAGGCCACGGGCACAGCCGCACCCAAAAATAAGCCCCTGAATGTCCCGTCCCGAAGTTCGTCCGCCGCAAAAATGCCCAAAAAACGGGTGGGCTATAGCCTTGGGGGGAGGGGCTGGCCAACTTCATCCGCAGCACTCGGAATGGGGGGAGACTTTGAGAGCGCCCTCCATGTGCCAAAAATAGGCCGCAGACACAGTCGTACTAAAAAATAAGCCACCAATGGTCCCGTCCACAAGTTCGTCCGCCGCAAAAATGCCCAAAAAACGGGTGGGCTATAGCCTTGGGGGGAGGGGCGGGCCCACTTCGTCCGCCGGACTCGGAATGGGGCGAGACTTTGCGAGCGCCCTCCGTGTGCCAAAAATTGACCGCGGGCACAGCCGCACCCAAAAATAAGCCCCCGAATGTCCCGTCGCTAAGTTCGTCCGCCGCAAAAATGCCCAAAAAACGGGTGGGCTATAGCCTTGGGGGGAGGGGCTGGCCAACCTCGTCCGCCGGACTCGGAATGGGGCGAGACTTTGCGAGCGCCCTCCATGTGCCAAAAATAGGCCGCGGGCACAGCTGAGCCCTAAAATAAGCCCCCGAAGGTCCCGCCCCCAAGTTCGTCCGCCGCAAAAATGCCCAAAAAACGGGTGGGCTATAGCCTTGGGGGGAGGGGCTGGCCAACTTCATCCGCAGGACTCGGAATAGGGCGAGACTTTGCGAGCGCCCTCCGTGTGCCAAAAATAGGCCGCGAACACAGTCGCGCCCAAAAATAAGCCCCCGAAGGTCCCGTCCCCAAGTTCGTCCGCCGTAAAAATGCCCAAAAAACGGGTGGGCTATATCCTTGGGGGGAGGGGCTGGCTAACTTCGTCCGCCGGACTCGGAATGGGGTGAGACTTTGCGAGCGGCGTCCGTGTGCCAAAAATACTCCGCGGGCACCGCCATGCCCAAAAATAAGCCCCCGAAGGTCCCGTCCCCAAGTTCGTCCGCCGCAAAAATGCCCAAAAAACGGGTGGGCTATAGCCTTGGGGGGAGGGGCTGGCCCACTTCGTCCGCCGGACTCGGAATGGGGTGACTCTCTGCGAGTGGCCTCCGTGTGCCAAAAATAGGCCTTGGGCACAGCCGCGCCCAAAAATAAGCCCCCGAAGGTCCCGTCCCCAAGTTCCACCGCCGCAAAAATTCCCAAAAACGGGTGGGCTTAGCCTTGGGGGGAGGGGGTGGCCAATTCGTCCGCCGGACTCGGAATGGGGCGAGACTTTGTGAGCGCCCTCCATGTGCCCAAAATAGGCTGCGGGCACAGCCGCGTCCAAAACTAAGCCCCCGAAGGTCCCGTCCCCAAGTTCGTCAAACGCAAAAATGCCCAAAAAACGGGTGGGCTATAGCCTTGAGGGGAGGGGCTGGCCAACTTCGTCCGCCGGACTCGGAATGGGGCGAGACTTTGCGAGCGCCCTCCGTGTGCCAAGAATAGGCCGCGGGCACAGCCGCGCCCAAAAATAAGCCCCCGAAGGTTCTGTCCCCAAGTTCGTCCGCCGCAAAAATTCCGAAAAAATGGGTGGGATATATCCTTGGGGGGAGGGGCTGGCCAACTTCGTCCGCCGGACTCCGAATGGGGCAAGACTTTGCGAGCGCCCTCCGTGTGCCAACAATAGGCCGCGGGCACAGCCGCACCCAAAAATAAGCCCCCGAAGGTCCCGTCCCCAAGTTCGTCCGCCGCAAAAATGCCCAAAAAATGGGTGGGCTATAGCCTTGGGGGGAGGGGCTGGCCAACTTAGTCCGCCGGACTCGGAATGGGGCGAGACTTTGCGAGCGCCCTCCTTGCGCCAAAAATAGGCCGCGGGCACAGCCGCCCCAAAAATAAGCCCCCGAAGGTCCCGTCCCCATGTTCGTCTGCCGCAAAAATGCCCAAAAAACGGGTGGGCTATAGCCTTGGGGGGAGGGGCTGGCCAACTTCATCCGCCGGACTCGGAATGGGGCGAGAATTTGCGAGCGCCCTCCGTGTTCCAAAAATAGGCCGTAGACACAGCCGCGTCCAAAAATAAGCCCCCGAAGGTCCCGTCCCCAAGTTCGTCCGCCGAAAAAATGCCCAAAAAACGGGTGGGCTATAGCCTTGGGGGGAGGGGCTGGCCAACTTCGTCCGCCGGACTCGGAATGGGGTGAGACTTTGCGAGCGCCCTCCGTGTGCCAAAAATACGCCGCGGGCACAGCCGCGCCCAAAAATGAGCCCCCGAAGGTCCCGTCCCCAAGTTCGTCCGTCGCAAAAAAGCCCAAAAAAAGTGTGGGCCATAGCCTTGGGGGGAGGGGCTGGCCAAGTTCGTCCGCCGGACTCGGAATGGGGCGAGACATGGCGAGCACCCTCCGTGTTCCAAAAATAGGCCGCGGACACTGCCGCGCCCAAAAATAAGCGCCCGAAGGTCCCGTCCCCAAGTTCGTCCGCCGCAAAAATGCCCAAAAAACGGGTGGGCTATAGCCTTGGGGGAAGGGGCTGGCCAAGTTCGTCCGCCGGACTCGGAATGGGGCGAGCCTTCGCGAGCGCCCTCCGTGTGCCAAAAATAGGCTGCGGGCACAGCCGTGCCCAAAAATAAGTGCCCGAAGGTCCCGTCCCCAAGTTCGTCCGCCGCAAAAATGCCCAAAAACCGGGTGGGCTATAGCCTTGGGGGGAGGGGCTGGCCAAGTTCGTCCGCCGGACTCGGAATGGGGCGAGACTAGGCGAGCACCCTCCGTGTGCGAAAAATAGGTCGCGGGCACAGCCGCGATAAAAAATAAGCGCCCGAAGGTCCCGTCCCCAAGTTCATCCGCCGCAAAAATGCCACAAAAAACGGGTGGGCTATAGCCTTGGGGGGAGGGGCTGGCCAAGTTCGTCCGCCGGACTCGGAATTGGGCGAGACTTGGCGAGCGCCCTACGTGTTCCAAAAATAGGCTGCGGACACAGCCGCACCCAAAAATAAGCACCCGAAGGTCCAGTCCCCAAGTTCGTCCGCCGCAAAAATGCCCAAAAAACTGGTGGGCTATAGCCTTGGGGGAAGGGGCTGGCCAAGTTCGTCCGCCGGACTCGGAATGGGGCGAGACTTGGCGAGCGCCCTCCGTGTTCCAAAAATAGGCTGCGGACACAGCCGCGCCCAAAAATAAGCACCCGAATGTCCCGTCCCCAAGTTCGTCCGCCGCAAAAATGCCCAAAAAACGGGTGGGCTATAGCCTTGGGGGGAGGGGCTGGCCAAGTTCGTCCGCCGGACTCGGAATGGGGCGAGACTTGGCGAGCACCCTCCGTGTGCCAAAAATAGGCCGCGGGCATAGCCGCGCCCAAAAATAATCGCCCGAAGGTCCCGTCCCCAAGTTCGTCCGCCGCAAAAATGCCCAAAAAACGGGTGGGCTATAGCCTTGGGGGGAGGTGCTGGCCAAGTTCGGCCGCCGGACTCGGAATGGGGCGAGACTTTACGAGCACCCTCCGTGTGCCAAAAAAAGGCCGCGGGCACAGTCGTGCCCAAAAATAAATGCCCGAAGGTCCCGTCCCCATGTTCGTCCGCCGCAAAAATGCCCAAAAAACGGGTGGGCTATAGCCTTGGGGGGAGGGGCTTGCCAAGTTGGTCCGCCGGACTCGGAATGGGGCGAGACTTGGCGAGCATCCTCCGTGTGCCAAAAATAGGCCGCAGGAACAGCCATTCCCAAAAATAAGTGCCCGAAGGTCCCGTCACCAAGTTCATCCGCAGCAAAAATGCCCAAAAAACGGGTGGGCTATAGCCTTGGGGGGAGGGGCTGGCCAAGTTCGTCCGCCGGACTCGGAATGGGGCGAGACTTGGCGAGCGCCCTCCGTGTGCAAAAAATAGGCCGCGGCCACAGCCGCGCCCAAAAATAAGCGCCCGAAGGTCCCGTCCCCAAGTTCGTCCGCCGCAAAAATGCCCAAAAAACGGGTGGGCTATAGCCTTGGGGCAAGGGGCTGGCCAAGTTCGTCCGCCGGACTCGGAATGGGGCGAGACTTGGCGAGCGCCCTCCGTGTGCGAAAAATAGGTCGCGGGCACAGCCGCGATAAAAAATAAGCGCCCGAAGGTTCCGTCCCCAAGTTCATCCGCCGCAAAAATGCCACAAAAAACGGGTGGGCTATAGCCTTGGGGGGAGGGGCTGGCCAAGTTCGTCCGCCGGACTCGGAATTGGGCGAGACTTGGCGAGCGCCCTACGTGTTCCAAAAATAGGCTGCGGACACAGCCGCACCCAAAAATAAGCACCCGAAGGTCCAGTCCCCAAGTTCGTCCGCCGCAAAAATGCCCAAAAAACTGGTGGGCTATAGCCTTGGGGGAAGGGGCTGGCCAAGTTCGTCCGCCGGACTCGGAATGGGGCGAGACTTGGCGAGCGCCCTCCGTGTTCCAAAAATAGGCTGCGGACACAGCCGCGCCAAAAAAAAAGCACCCGAAGTTCCCGTCCCAAGTTCGTCCGCCGCAAAAATGCCCAAAAAACGGGTGGGCTATAGCCTTGGGGGGAGGGGCTGGCCAAGTTCGTCCGCCGGACTCGGAATGGGGCGAGACTTGGCGAGCACCCTCCGTGTGCCAAAAATAGGCCGCGGGCATAGCCGCGCCCAAAAATAATCGCCCGAAGGTCCCGTCCCCAAGTTCGTCCGCCGTAAAATGCCCAAAAAATGGGTGGGCTATAGCCTTGGGGGGAGGGGCTGGCCAAGTTCGGCCGCCGGACTCGGAATGGGGCGAGACTTTACGAGCACCCTCCGTGTGCCAAAAAAAGGCCGCGGGCACAGTCGTGCCCAAAAATAAATGCCCGAAGGTCCCGTCCCCATGTTCGTCCGCCGCAAAAATGCCCAAAAAACGGGTGGGCTATAGCCTTGGGGGGAGGGGCTTGCCAAGTTGGTCCGCCGGACTCGGAATGGGGCAACACTTGGCGAGCATCCTCCGTGTGCCAAAAATAGGCCGCAGGCACAGCCATTCCCAAAAATAAGTGCCCGAAGGTCCCGTCACCAAGTTCATCCGCAGCAAAAATGCCCAAAAAACGGGTGGGCTATAGCCTTGGGGGGAGGGGCTGGCCAAGTTCGTCCGCCGGACTCGGAATGGGGCGAGACTTGGCGAGCGCCCTCCGTGTGCCAAAAATAGGCCGCGGCCACAGCCGCGCCCAAAAATAAGTGCCCGAAGGTCCCGTCCCCAAGTTCGTCCGCCGCAAAAATGCCCAAAAAACGGGTGGGCTATAGCCTTGGGGGGAGGGGCTGGCCAAGTTCGTCCGCCGGACTCGGAATGGGGCGAGACTTGGCGAGCGCCCTCTGTGTGTCAAAAATAGGCCGCGGGCTCAGCCGCGCCCAAAAATAAGCGCCCGAAGGTCCCGTCCCCAAGTTCGTCCGCCGCAAAAATGCCCAAAAAACGGGTGGGCTATAGCCTTGGGGGGAGGGGCTGGCCAAGTTCGTCCGCCGGACTCGGAATGGGGCGAGACTTGGCGAGCACCCTCCGTGTGCCAAAAATAGGCCGCGGGCATAGCCGCGCCCAAAAATAATCGCCCGAAGGTCCCGTCCCCAAATTCGTCCGCCGCAAAAATGCCCAAAAAACGGGTGGGCTATAGCCTTGGGGGGAGGGGCTGGCCAAGTTCGTCTGCCGGACTCGGAATGGGGCGAGACTTTACGAGCACCCTCCGTGTGCCAAAAAAAGTCCGCGGGCACAGTCGCGCCTAAAAATAAATGCCCGAAGGTCCCGTCCCCATGTTCGTCCGCCGCAAAAATGCCCAAAAAACGGGTGGGCTATAGCCTTGGGGGGAGGGGCTGGCCAAGTTGGTCCGCCGGACTCGGAATGGGGCGAGACTTGGCGAGCATCCTCCGTGTGCCAAAAATAGGCCGCAGGCACAGCCATTCCCAAAAATAAGTGCCCGAAGGTCCCGTCACCAAGTTCATCCGCAGCAAAAATGCCCAAAAAACGGGTGGGCTATAGCCTTGGGGGGAGGGGCTGGCTAAGTTCGTCCGCCGGACTCGGAATGGGGCGAGCCTTTGTGAGCGCCCCCCGTGTGCCAAAAATAGGCTGCGGGCACAGCCGTGCCCAAAAATAAGTGCCCGAAGGTCCCGTCCCCAAGTTCGTCCGCTGCAAAAATGCCCAAAAACCGGGTGGGCTATAGCCTTGGGGGGAGGGGCTGGCCAAGTTCGTCCGCCGGACTCAGAATGGGGCGAGACTAGGCGAGCGCCCTCCGTGTGCGAAAAATAGGTCGCGGGCACAGCCGCGATAAAAATAAGCGCCCGAAGGTCCCGTCCCCAAGTTCATCCGCCGCAAAAATGCCCAAAAAACGGGTGGGCTATAGCCTTGGGGGGAGGGGCTGGCCAAGTTCGTCAGCCGGACTCGGAATGGGGCGAGACTTGGCGAGCACCCTCCGTGTGCCAAAAATAGGCCGCGGGCACAGCCGCGCCGAACAATAAGCACCCGAAGGTCCCGTCCCCAAGTTCGTCCGCCGCAAAAATGCCCAAAAAACGGGTGGGCTATAGCCTTGGGGGGAGGGGCTGGCCAAGTTCGTCCGCCGGACTCGGAATGGGGCGAGACTTTGTAAGCGCCCTCCGTGTGAGAAAAATAGGCCGCGGGAACAGCCGCGTCCAAAAATAAGCACCCGAAGGTCCCGTCCCCAAGTTCGTCCGCCGCAAAAAAGCCCAAAAAACGGGTGGGCTATAGCCTTGGGGGGAGGGGCTGGCCATGTTCGTCCACCGGACTCGGAATGGGGTGAAACTTTGGGAGCACCGTCCGTGTGCCAAAAATAGGCCGCGGGCACAGCAGCGCCCAAAAATAATCGCCCGAAGGTCCCGTCCCCAAGTTCGTCCGCCGCAAAAATGCCAAAAAAACAGGTGGGCTATAGCCTTGGGGGGAGGGGATGGCCAAGTTCGTCCCCCGGACTCGGAATGGGGCGACACTTAGCGAGCGCCCTCCGTGTGCCAAAAATAGGCCGCGGGCTCAGCTGCGCCCAAAAATAAGCACCCGAAGGTCGCGTCCCCAAGTTCGTCCGCCGCAAAAATGCCAAAAAAATGGGTGGGATATAGCCTTGGGGGGAGGGGCTGGCCAAGTTCGTCCGCCGGACTCGGAATGGGGCGAGACTTTTCGAGTGCCCTCTATGTACCAAAAATAGGCCGCGGGCGCAGCCGCGCCCAAAAATAAGCACCCGAAGGTCCCGTCCCCAAGTTCGTCCGCCGCAAAAATGACCAAAAAACGGGTGGGCTATAGCCTTGGGGGGAGGGGTTGGCCAAGTTCGTCCGCCGGACTCGGAATGGGGCGAGACTTTACGAACATCCTCTGTGTGCCAAAAATAGGATGCGGGCACAGCCGCGCCCAAAAATAAGCGCCCGAAGGTCCCGTCCCGAAGTTCGTCCGCCGCAAAAATGCCCAAAAAACGGGTGGGCTACAACCTTGGGGGGAGGGGCTGGCCAAGTTCGTCCGCCGGACTCGGAATGCGACGAGAGTTTGCGAGCGCCCTCCGTGTGCAAAAAATAGGCTGCGACAACAGCCGCACCCAAAAATAAGTGCCCGAAGGACCCATCCCCAAGTTCGTACGCCGTAAAAATGCCCAAAAAACGGGTGGGCCATAGCCTTGGGGGGAGGGGCTGGCCAAGTTCGTCCGCCGGACTCGGAATGGGGCGAGACTTTGCGAGCGCCCTCTGCGTGCCAAAAATAGGCCGCGGGCACAGCTGCGCCTAAAAATAAGTGCCCGAAGGTCCCGTCCCCAAGTTCGTCCGCCGCAAAAATGCCCAAAAAACGGGTGGGCTATAGCCTTGGGGGGAGGGGCAGGCCAAGTTCGTCCGCCGGACTCGGAATGGGGCGAGACTTTTCGAGTGCCCTCTGTGTACCAAAAATAGGCCGCGGGCACAGCCGCGCCCAAAAATAAGCGCCCGAAGGTCCCGTCCCCAAGTTCGTCCGCCGCAAAAATGCCCAAAAAAAGGGTGGGCCATAGCCTTGGGGGGAGGGGCTGGCCAAGTTGGTCCGCCGGACACGGAATGGGGCGAGACTTGGCGAGCATCCTCCGTGAGCCAAAAATAGGCCGCAGGCACAGCCATTCCCAAAAATAAGTGCCCGAAGGTCCCATCACCAAGTTCATCCGCAGCAAAAATGCCCAAAAAACGGGTGGGCTATAGCCTTGGGGGGAGGGGCTGGCTAAGTTCGTCCGCCGGACTCGGAATGGGGCGAGCCTTTGCGAGCGCCCTCCGTGTGCCAAAAATAGGCTGCGGGCACAGCCGTGCCCAAAAATAAGTGCCCGAAGGTCCCGTCCCCAAGTTCGTCCGCCGCAAAAATGCCCAAAAACCGGGTGGGCTATAGCCTTGGGGGGAGGGGCTGGCCAAGTTCGTCCGCCGGACTCGGAATGGGGCGAGACTAGGCGAGCGCCCTCCATGTGCAAAAAATAGGTCACGGGCACAGCCGCGATAAAAAAAAAGCGCCCGAAGGTCCCGTCCCCAACTTCATCCGCCGCAAAAATGCCCAAAAAACGGGTGGGCTACAGCCTTGGGGGGAGGGGCTGGCCAAGTTCGTCCGCCGGACTCGGAATGGGGCGAGACTTGGCGAGCACCCTCCGTGTGCCAAAAATAGGCCGCGGGCACAGCCGCGCCCAACAATAAGCACCCGAAGGTCCCGTCCCCAAGTTCGTCCGCCGCAAAAATGCCCAAAAAACGGGTGGGCTAAAGCCTTGGGTGGAGGGGCTGGCCAAGTTCGTCCGCCGGACTCGGAATGGGGCGAGACTTGGCGAGCGCCCTCCGTGTGCCAAAAATAGGCTGCGGCCACAGCCACGCCCAAAAATAAGCGCCCGAAGGTCCCGTCCCCAAGTTCGTCCGCCGCAAAAATGCCCAAAAAACGGGTGGGCTAAAGCCTTGGGGGGAGGGGCTGGCCAAGTTCGTCCGCCGGACTCGGAATGGGGCGAGACTTGGCGAACGCCCTCCGTGTGCCAAAAATAGGCCGCGGCCACAGCCACGCCCAAAAATAAGCGCCCGAAGGTCCCGTCCCCAAGTTCGTCCGCCGCAAAAATGCCCAAAAAACGGGTGGGCTATAGCCTTGGGGGGAGGGGCTGGCCAACTTCGTCCGCCGGACTCGGAATGGGGAGAGACTTTGCGAGCGCCCTCCGTGTGACAAAATTAGACCGCGGGCACAGCCTCGCCCAAAAATAAGCACCCGAATCCCGTCCCCAAGTTCGTCCGCCGCAAAAAAGCCCAAAAAACGGGTGGGCTATAGCCTTGGGGGGAGGGGCTGGCCATGTTCGTCCACCGGACTCGGAATGGGGTGATACTTTGGGAGCACCCTCCGTGTGCCAAAAATAGGCCGCGGGCACAGCAGCGCCCAAAAATAATCGCCGAAGGTCCCGTCCCCAAGTTCGTCCTCCGCAAAAAAGCCAAAAAAACGGGTGGGCTATAGCCTTGGGGGGAGGGGCTGGCCATGTTCGTCCCCCGGACTCGGAATGGGGCGACACTTTGCGAGCGCCCTCCGTGTGCCAAAAATAGGCTGCGCGCACAGCTGCGCCCAAAAATAAGCGCCCGAAGGTCGCGTCCCCAAGTTCGTCCGCCGCAAAAATACCAAAAAAATGGGTGGGATATAGCCTTGGGGGGAGGGGTGGCCAAGTTCGTCCGCCGGACTCGGAATGGGGCGAGACTTTTCGAGTGCCCTCTATGTACCAAAAATAGGCCGCGGGCGCAGCCGCGCCCAAAAATAAGCACCCGAAGGTCCCGTCCCCAAGTTCGTCCGCCGCAAAAATGACCAAAAAACGGGTGGGCTATAGCCTTGGGGGGAGGGGTTGGCCAAGTTCGTCCGCCGGACTCGGAATGGGGCGAGACTTTGCGAGCGTCCTCTGTGTGCCAAAAATAGGACGCGGGCACAGCCGCGCCCAAAAATAAGCGCCCGAAGGTCCCGTCCCGAAGTTCGTCCGCCTCAAAAATGCCCAAATACCGGGTGGGCTACAACCTTGGGGGGAGGGGCTGGCCAAGTTCGTCCGCCGGACTCGGAATGCGACTAGACTTTGCGAGCGCCCTCCGTGTGCCAAAAATAGGCTGCGGGCACAGCCGCACCCAAAATAAGCGCCCGAAGGGCCCGTCCCTAAGTTCGTCCACCGCAAAAATGCCCAAAAAATGGGTGGGCTATAGCCTTGGGGGGAGGGGCTGGCCAAGTTCGTCCGCCGGACTCGGAATGGGGCGAGACTTTACGAGCACCCTCCGTGTGCCAAAAAGAGGCTACGGACACAGCCGCGCCCAAAAATAAGCGCCCGAAGGTCCTGTCCCCATGTTCGTCCGCCGCAAAAATGCCCAAAAAATGGGTGGGCTATAGCCTTGGGGGGAGGGGCTCGCCAAGTTCGTCCGCCGGACTCGGAATGGGACGAGACTTTGCGAGCGCCCTCCGTGTGCTAAAAATAGGCCGCGGGCACAGCTGCTCCCAAAAATAAACGCCCGAAGGTCCCCTCCCCAGGTTCGTCCGCCGCAAAAATTGCCCAAAAAACTGGTGGGCTATAGCCTTGGGGGGAGGGGCTGGCCAAGTTCGTCCGCCGGACTCGGAATGTGCCGAGACTTTGCGAGCGCCCTCCGTGTGCCAAAAAGAGGCTGCAGGCACAGCCGCGCCAAAAAATAAGCACCCGAAGGTCCTGTCCCCAAGTTCGTCCGCCGCAAAAATGCCCAAGAAATGGGTGGGCTATAACCTTGGGGGGAGGGGCTGGCCAAGTTCGTCCGCCGGACTCGGAATGGGACGAGACTTTGCGAGCACCCTCCGTGTACCAAAAATAGGCCGTGGGCACAGCCGCGCCCAAAAATAAGCGCCCGAAGGTCCCGTCCCCAAGTTCGTCCGCCGCAAAAATGACCAAAAAACGGGTGGGCTATAGCCTTGGGGGGAGGGGCTGGCCAAGTTCGTCCGCCGGACTCGGAATGGGGCGAGACTTTGCGAGCGCCCTCCGAGTGCCAAAAATAGGCCGCGGGCACAGCCTCGGCCAAAAATAAGCGCCCGAAGGTCCCGTCCCCAAGTTCGTCCGCCGCAAAAATGCCCAAAAAACGGGTGGTCTATAGCCTTGGGGGGAGGGGCTGGCCAAGTTCGTCCGCCGGACTCGGAATGGGGCGAGACTTTGCGAGCGCCCTCCGAGTGCCAAAAATAGGCCGCGGGCAAAGCCGTGGCCAAAAATAAGCACCCGAAGGTCCCGTCCCCAAGTTCGTCCGCCGCAAAAATGCCCAAAAAACGGGTGGGCTATAGCCTTGGGGGGAGGGGCTGGCCAAGTTCGTCCGCCGGACTCGGAATGGGGTGAGACTTTGCGAGCGCCCTCCGTGTGCCAAAAATAGGCCGCGGGCACAGCCGCGGCCAAAAATAAGCACCCGAAGGACCCGTCCCAAAGTTCGTCCGCCGCAAAAATGCCCAAAAAACGGGTGGGCTATAGCCTTGGGGGAGGCTGGCCAAGTTGTCCGCCAGACTCGGAATGGGGGCGAGACAGCGCCCTCCGGGCACAGCCGCGCCCAAAAATAAGTGCCCCCGGGCCTGGCCAACAAAAATCGCTGAAATAAGCCGGCCTGGATTCGTCCAAGCCGATGCAAAATGAAAAAACTCGTGCCAAAAAAATGCGCCCGCCCTAGCCTTGGGGGAGGGGCTGGCCAAAGAAAAAAATGAAAATAACTCCGCCCAAAAAATCCCGCCCAAAATGCCCGGGCCTTGGGGGAGGGGCTGGCCAAGACTCGGAACTCCGCCCAAAAATCCCCGGAACAATAAGAGAGGCCCAAAAAAAAAAGGTCCCGCCCCAAGTTCGTCCGCCGCAAAAATGCCCAAAAACGGGTGGGCTATAGCCTTGGGGGAGGGGCTGGCCTCGTCCGCGGACTCGGAATATCCAGCCGCCCAAAAATAAAGGAAGGTCCCGTCCCTAAGTTCGTCCGCCGCAAAAATGCCCAAAAAATGGGTGGGCTATAGCCTTGGGGGGAGGGGCTGGCCAAGTTCGTCCGCCGGACTCGAATGGGGCGAGACTTTGTGAGCGCCCTCCGAGTGCCAAAAATAGGCCGCGGGCACAGCCGCGGCCAAAAATAAGCGCCCGAAGGTCCCATCCCCAAGTTCGTCCGCCGCAAAAATGCCCAAAAAACTGGTGGGCTATAGCCTTGGGGGGAGGGGCTGGCGAAGTTCGTCCGCCGGACTCGGAATTGGTCGAGACTTTGCAAACGCCCTCCGTGTGCCAAAAATAGGCCGTTGGCACAGCTTTGCCCAAAACTAAGTGCCCGAAGGTCCCGTCCCCAAGTTTGTCCGCCTCAAAAATGCCCAAAAAACGGGTGGGCTATAGCCTTGGGGGGAGGGGCTGGCCAAGTTTGTCCGCCGGACTCGGAATGGCACGAGACTTTGTGGGTGGCCTCCGTGCGCCAAAAATAGGCCACAGGAAAAGCCGCGCACAAAAATTAGCGGCCGAAGGTCGGGGTTCGAAAACCCACCAGCGGAAAAATGGCCAAAAAACGGGTGGGCTATAGCCTTGGTGGGGGGCATGGGCGAAGTTCGTCCGCCGGACTTGGCATGGCCCGAGACTTTGCGGGTGGCCTCCGTGCGCCCAAAAATAGGCCACGGGCAAAGCCGCGCACAAAAATTAGCGGCCGAAGGTCGGGATCCCAAAACCCCCCGGCGGAAAAATGGCCAAAAAACGGGTGGGCTATAGCCTTGGTGGGGGGCGTTGGAGAAGTTCGTCCTCCGGACTCAGAATGGCCCGAGACTTTGCGGGCGGCCTCCGTGTGCCAAAAATTGGCCACGGGCATAGCCGCGCCCAAAAATTAGCGCCCGATGGTCGGGGTGCCAAAACCCCCCAGCGGAAAAATGGCCAAAAAACGTGTGGGCTATAGCCTTGGTGGGGGGCGTGGGCGAGGTTCGTCCGCCGGACTCGGAATGGCCCGAGACTTTGCGGACGGCCTCCGTGTGCCAAAAATAGGCCACGGGCACAGCCGGGCCCAAAAATTAGCGCCCGAAGGTCGGGGTACCAAAACCTACCAGAGGAAAAATGGCCAAAAAATGGGTGGGCTATAGCCTTGGTGGTGGGCGTGGGCGAACTTCGTCCGCCGGACTTGGCATGGCCCGAGACTTTACGGGTGGCCTCCGTGCGCCCAAAAATAGGCCACGGGCAAAGCCGCGCACAAAAATTAGCGGCCGAAGGTCGGGATCCCAAAACCCCCCGGCGGAAAAATGGCCAAAAAACGGGTGGGCTATAGCCTTGGTGGGGGGCGTGGGCGAAGTTCGTCCGCCGGACTCAGAATGGCCCGAGACTTTGCGGGCGGCCTCCGTGTGCCAAAAATCGGCCACGGGGACAGACGCGCCCAAAAATTAGCGCCCAAAGGCCGGGGTACCATGACCCCCCAGCGGAAAAATGGCCAAAAAACGGGTGGGCTATAGCCTTGGTGGGGGGCGTGGGCGAAGTTCGTCCGCCGGACTCGGAATGGCCCGAGACTTTGCGGGCGGCCTCCGTGTGCCAAAAATAGGCCACGGGCACAGACGCGCCCAAAAATTAGCACCCGAAGGTCGGGGTGCCAAAACCCACCAGCGGAAAAATGGCCAAAAAACGGGTGGGCTATAGCCTTGGTGGGGGGCGTGGGCGAAGTTCGTCCGCCGGACTCGGAATGGCCCGAGACTTTGCTGGCGGCCTCCGTGTGCCAAAAATAGGCCACGGACACAGCCACGCCCAAAAATTAGCGCCCGAAGGTCGGGGTGCCAAAACCCACCAGCGGAAAAATGGCCAAAAAACGGGTGGGCTATAGCCTTGGTGGGGGGCGTGGGCGAGGTTCGTCCGCCGGACTCGGAATGGCCCGAGACTTTGCGGGCAGCCTCCGTGTGCCAAAAATAGGCCACGGGCATAGCCGCGCTAAAAAATTAGCGCCCGATGGTCGGGGTGCCAAAACCCCCCTGCGGAAAAATGGCCAAAAAACGTGTGGGCTATAGCCTTGGTGGGGGGTGTGGGCGAAGTTCGTCCGCCGGACTCGGAATGGCCCGAGACATTGCGGGCGGCCTCCGTGTGCCAAAAATAGGCCACGGGCACAGCCGCGCCCAAAAATTAGTGCCCGAAGGTCGGGGTGCCAAAACCCACCAGCGGAAAAAATGGCCAAAAAACGGGTGGGCTATAGCCTTGGTGGGGGGCGTGGGCGAGGTTCGTCCGCCGGACTCGGAATGGCCCGAGACTTAGCGGGCAGCCTCCGTGTGCCAAAAATAGGCCACGGGCACGGCCGCGCCCAAAATTAGCGCCCGAAGGTCGGGGTTCCCAAACCCACCAGCGGAAAAATTGCCAAAAAACGGGTGGGCTATAGCCTTGGTGGGGGGCGTGGGCGAGGTTCGTCCGCCGGACTCGGAATGGCCCGAGACTTTGCGGGCTGCCTCCGTGTGCCAAAAATAGGCCACGGGCACAGCCGCGCCCAAAAATTAGCACCCGAAGGTCGGATGCCAAAACCCCCCAGCGGAAAAATGGCGAAAAAACGGGTGGGCTATAGCCTTGGTGGGGGGCGTGGGCAAAGTTCGTCCTCCGGACTCAGAATGGCCCGAGACTTTGCGGGCGGCCTCCGTGTGCCAAGAAATGGCCACGGGCATAGCCGCGCTAAAAAATTAGCGCCCGATGGTCGGGGTGCCAAACCCCCCCGGCGGAAAAATGGCCAAAAAACGTGTGGGCTATAGCCTTGGTTGGGGGTGTGGGCGAATTTCGTCCGCCGGACTCGGAATGGCCCGAGACTTTGCGGGCGGCCTCCGTGTGCCAAAAAAAGGCCACGGGAACAGCCGTACTAAAAAATTAGCGCCCGAAGGTCGGGGTGCCAAAACCCCCTAGCGGAAAAATGGCCAAAAAACGAGTGGGCTATAGCCTTGGTGGGGGGCGTGCGCGAAGTTTGTCCGCCGGACTCGGAATGGCCCGAGACTTTGCGGGCGGCCTCCGTGTGCCATAAATAGACCAAGGCCATAGCCGCGCCCAAAAATTGGCGCCAGAAGGTCGGGGTGCCAAAACCCCCCAGCGGAAAAATGGCCAAAAAACGAGTGGGCTATAGCCTTGGTGAGGGGCGTGGGCGAAGTTCGTCTGCCGGACTCGGAATGGCCCGAGACTTTGCTGGCGGCCTCCGTGTGCCAAACATAGGCCACGGACACAGCCACGCCCAAAAATTAGCGCCCGAAGGTCGGGGTGCCAAAACCCACCAGCGGAAAAATGGCCAAAAAACGGGTGGGATATAGCCTTGGTGGGGGGCGTGGGCGAGGTTCGTCCGCCGGACTCGGAATGGCCTGAGACTTTGCGGGCAGCCTCCGTGTGCCAAACATAGGCCACGGGCACAGCCGTGCCCAAAAATTAGCACCCGAAGGTCGGATGCCAAAACCCCCCGGCGGAAAAATGGCCAAAAAACGGGTGGGCTATAGCCTTGGTGGTGGGCGTGGGCGAAGTTCGTCCGCCGGACTCGGAATGGCCCGAGACTTTGCTGGCGGCCTCCGTGTGCCATAAATAGACCACGGACATAGCCGCGCCCAAAAATTGGCGCCAGAAGGTCGGGGTGCCAAAACCCCCCAGCGGAAAAATGGCCAAAAAACGAGTGGGCTATAGCCTTGGTGGGGGGCGTGGGCGAAGTTCATCCGCCGGACTCGGAATGGCCCGAGACTTTGTGGGTGGCCTCCGTGTGCCAAAGATAGGCCAGGGGCAAAGCCGCGCAGAAAAATTAGCACCCGAAGGTCGGATGCCAAAAGCCCCCAGCGGAAAAATGGCGAAAAAACGGGTGGGCTATAGCCTTGGTGGGGGGTGTGGGCGAAGTTCGTCCGCCGGACTCGGAATGGTCCGAGACTTTGCGGGCGGCCTCCGTGTGCCAAAAATAGGCCACGGGCACAACCGCGCCTAAAAATTAGCACCCGAAGGTCGGATGCCAAAAGCCCCCAGCGGAAAAATGGCGAAAAAACGGGTGGGCTATAGCCTTGGTGGGGGGCGTGGGCGAAGTTCGTCCTCCGGACTCAGAATGGCCGGAGACTTTGTGGGCGGCCTCCGTGTGCCAAAAATAGGCCACGGGCATAGCCGCGCTAAAAAATTAGCACCCGAAGGTCGGATGCCAAAAGCCCCCAGCGGAAAAATGGCGAAAAAACGGGTGGGCTATAGCCTTGGTGGGGGGTGTGGGCGAAGTTCGTCCGCCGGACTCGGAATGGTCCGAGACTTTGCGGGCGGCCTCCGTGTGCCAAAAATAGGCCACGGGCAGAGCCGCGTCTAAAAATTAGCACCCGAAGGTCGGATGCCAAAAGCCCCCAGCGGAAAAATGGCGAAAAAACGGGTGGGCTATAGCCTTGGTGGGGGGCGTGGGCGAACTTCGTCCTCCGGACTCAGAATGGCCCGAGACTTTGCGGGCGGCCTCCGTGTGCCAAGAAATGGCCACGGGCATAGCCGCACTAAAAAATTAGCGCCCGATGGTCGGGGTGCCAAAACCCACCTGCGGAAAAATGGCCAAAAAACGTGTGGGCTATAGCCTTGGTGGGGGGTGTGGGCGAATTTCGTCCGCCGGACTCGGAATGGTCCGAGACTTTGCGGGTGGCCTCCGTGTGCCAAAAATAGGCCACGGGCACAGCCGCGCCCAAAAATTAGCGCCCGAAGGTCGGGGTGCCAAAACCCACCAGCGGAAAAATGGCCAAAAAACGTGTGGGCTATAGCCTTGGTGGGGGGTGTGGGCGAATTTCGTCCGCCGGACTCGGAATGGTCCGAGACTTTGCGGGCGGCCTCCGTGTGCCAAAAATAGGCCACGGGCACAGCCGCGCCCAAAAATTAGCACCCGAGGGTCGGGGTGCCAAAACCCACCAGCGGAAAAATGGCCAAAAAACGGGTGGGCTATAGCCTTGGTGGAGGGCGTGGGCGAAGTTCATCCGCCGGACTCGGAATGGCCCGAGACTTTGTGGGTGGCCTCCGTGTGCCAAAAATAGGCCACGGGAACAGCCGCACTCAAAAATTAGCGCCCGAAGGTCGGGGTGCCAAAACCCCCTAGCGGAAAAATGGCCAAAAAACGAGTGGGCTATAGCCTTGGCGGGGGGCGTGCGCGAAGTTTGTCCGCCGGACTCGGAATGGCCCGAGACTTTGCGGGCGGCCTCCGTGTGCCAAAAATAGGCCACGGGTGCAGCCGCACCCAAAAATTAGCGCCCGAAGGTCGGGGTGCCAAACCCCCCCAGCGGAAAAATGGCCAAAAAACGAGTGGGCTATAGCCTTGGTGAGGGGCGTGGGCGAAGTTCGTCTGCCGGACTCGGAATGGCCGGAGACTTTGTGGGCGGCCTCCGTGTGCCAAAAATAGGCCACGGACACAGCCACGCCCAAAAATTAGCGCCCGAAGGTCGGGGTGCCAAAACCCACCAGCGGAAAAATGGCCAAAAAACGGGTGGGATATAGCCTTGGTGGGGGGTGTGGGCGAATTTCGTCCGCCGGACTCGGAATGGTCCGAGACTTTGCGGGCGGCCTCCGTGTGCCAAAAATAGGCCACGGGCACAGCCGCGCCCAAAAATTAGCGCCCGAAGGTCGGGGTGCCAAACCCCCCCAGCGGAAAAATGGCCAAAAAACGAGTGGGCTATAGCCTTGGTGGGGGGCGTGGGCGAAGTTCGTCCGCCGGACTCGGAATGGCCCGAGACTTTGTGGGCGGCCTCCGTGTGCCAAAAATAGGCCACGGACACATCAACGCCCAAAAATTAGCGCCCGAAGGTCGGGGTGCCAAAACCCACCAGCGGAAAAATGGCCAAAAAACGGGTGGGATATAGCCTTGGTGGGGGGCGTGGGCGAGGTTCGTCCGCCGGACTCGGAATGGCCCGAGACTTTGCGGGCAGCCTCCGTGTGCCAAAAATAGGCCACGGGCACAGCCGCGCCCAAAAATTAGCACCCGAAGGTCGGATGCCAAAACCCCCCGGCAGAAAAATGGCGAAAAAACGGGTGGGCTATAGCCTTGGTGGGGGGCGTGGGCGAAGTTCGTCCGCCGGACTCGGAATGGCCCGAGACTTTGCTGGTGGCCTCCGTGTGCCATAAATAGACCACGGACATAGCCGCACCCAAAAATTGGCGCCAGAAGGTCGGGGTGCCAAAACCCCCCAGCGGAAAAATGGCCAAAAAACGAGTGGGCTATAGCCTTGGTGGGGGGCGTGGGCGAAGTTCGTCCGCCGGACTCGGAATGGCCCGAGACTTTGTGGGTGGCCTCCATGTGCCAAAGATAGGCCAGGGACAAAGCCGCGCAGAGAAATTAGCACCCGAAGGTCGGATGCCAAAAGCCCCCAGCGGAAAAATGGCGAAAAAACGGGTGTGCTATAGCCTTGGTGGGGGGCGTGGGCGAAGTTCGTCCTCCGGACTCAGAATGGCCGGAGAATTTGTGGGCGGCCTCCGTGTGCCAAAAATAGGCCACGGGCATAGCCGCGCTAAAAAATTAGCACCCGAAGGTCGGATGCCAAAAGCCCCCAGCGGAAAAATGGCGAAAAAACGGGTGGGCTATAGCCTTGGGGGGAGGGGCTGGCCCACTTCGTCCGCCGGACTCGGAATGGGGCGAGACTTTACGAGCACCCTCCGTGTGTCAAAAATAGACCGCGGGCACAGCCGCGCCAAAAAATAAGCCCCCGAAGGTCCCATCCCCAATTTCGTCCGCCGCAAAAATACCCAAAAAACGTGTGGGCTATAGCCTTGGGGGGAGGGGCTGGCCAACTTCATCCGCCGGACTCGGAATGGGGCGAGACTTTGTGAGCGCCCTCCGTGTGCCAAAAATAGGCCGCGAACACAGCCGCGCCCAAAAATAAGCCCCCGAAGGTCCCGTCCCCAAGTTCGTCCGCCGTAAAAATGCCCAAAAAACGGGTGGGCTATAACCTTGGGGGGAGGGGCTGGCCAACTTCGTCCGCCGGACTCGGAATGGGACGAGACTTTGCGAGCGGCGTCCGTGTGCCAAAAATAGGCCGCGGGCACCACCATGGCCAAAAATAAGCCCCCGAAGGTCCCGTCCCCAATTTCGTCCGCCGCAAAAATGCCCAAAAAACGGGTGGGCTATAGCCTTGGGGGGAGGGGCGGGCCAACTTCGTCCGCCGGACTCGGAATGGGGCGAGACTTTGCGAGTGCCTTCTGTGTGCCAAAAATAGACCGCGGGCACAGCCGCGCCCAAAAATAAGCCCCCGAATGTCCCGTCGCCAAGTTCGTCCGCCGCAAAAATGCCCAAAAAACGGGTGGGCTATAGCCTTGGGGGGAGGGGCTGGCCAACTTCGTCCGCCGGACTCGGAATGGGGCGAGACTTTACGAGCACCCTCCGTGTGTCAAAAATAGACCGCGGGCACAGCCGCGCCCAAAAGTAAGCCCCCGAAGGTCCCCTCCCCAAGTTCGTCCGCCGCAAAAATGCCCAAAAAACGGGTGGGCTATAGCCTTGGGGGGAGGGGCTGGCCAACTTCGTCCGCCGGACTCGGAATGGGGCGAGACTTTACGAGCACCCTCCGTGTGTCAAAAATAGACTGCGGACACAGCCGTGCCCAAAAATAAGCCCCCGAAGGTCCCGTCCCCAAGTTCGTCCGCCGCAAAAATGCCCAAAAAACGGGTGGGCTATAGCCTTGGGGGGAGGGGCTGGCCAACTTCGTCCGCCGGACTCGGAATGGGGTGAGACTTTACGAGCGCCCTCCGTGTGCCAAAAATAGGCCGCAGACACAGCCGCGCCCAAAAATAAGCCCCCGAAGGTCCCGTCCCCAAGTTCGTCCACCGCAAAAATGCCCAAAAAACGGGTGGGCTATAGCCTTGGGGGGAGGGGCTGGCCAACTTCGTCCGCCGGACTCGGAATGGGGCGAGACTTTACGAGCACCCTCCGTGTGTCAAAAATAGACTGCGGACACAGCCGTGCCCAAAAATAAGCCCCCGAAGGTCCCGTCCCCAAGTTCGTCCGCCGCAAAAATGCCCAAAAAACGGGTGGGCTATAGCCTTGGGGGGAGGGGCTGGCCAACTTCGTCCGCCGGACTCGGAATGGGGCGAGACTTTGTGAGCGCCCTCCGTGTGCCAAAAATAGGCCGCGAACACAGCCGCGCCCAAAAATAAGCCCCCGAAGGTCCCGTCCCCAATTTCGTCCGCCGCAAAAAAGCCCAAAAAAAGGGTGGGCCATAGCCTTGGGGGGAGGGGCTGGCCAAGTTCGTCCGCCGGACTCGGAATGGGGCGAGACTTGGCGAGCACCCTCCGTGTTCCAAAAATAGGGCGCGGCCGAAGGTCCCATCCCCAAGTTCGTCCGCCGCAAAAATGCCCAAAAAACGGGTGGGCTATAGCCTTGGGGGGAGGGGCAGGCCAAGTTCGTCCGCCGGACTCGGAATGGGGCGAGACTTTTCGAGTATCCTCTGTGTGCCAAAAATAGGCCGCGGGCACAGCCATTCCCAAAAATAAGCGCCCGAAGGTCCCATCCCCAAGTTCGTCCGCCGCAAAAATGCCCAAAAAAAGGGTGGGCCATAGCCTTGGGGGGAGGGGCTGGCCAAGTTGGTCCGCCGAACTCGGAATGGGGCGAGACTTGGCGAGCATCCTCCATGTGCCAAAAATAGGCCGCAGGCACAGCCATTCCCAAAAATAAGTGCCCGAAGGTCCCGTCACCAAGTTCATCCGCTGCAAAAATGCCCAAAAAACGGGTGGGCTATAGCCTTGGGGGGAGGGGCTGGCTAAGTTCGTCCGCCGGACTCGGAATGGGGAGAGCCTTTGCGAGCGCCCTCCGTGTGCCAAAAATAGGCTGCGGACACAGCCGTGCCCAAAAATAAGTGCCCGAAGGTCCCGTCCCCAAGTTCGTCCGCCGCAAAAATGCCCAAAAACCGGGTGGGCTATAGCCTTGGGGGGAGGGGCTGGCCAAGTTCGTCCGCCGGACTCGGAATGGGGCGAGACTAGGCGAGCGCCCTCCGTGTGCGAAAAATAGGTCGCGGGCACAGCCGCGATAAAAAATAAGCGCCCGAAGGTCCCGTCCCCAAGTTCATCCGCCGCAAAAATGCCACAAAAAACGGGTGGGCTATAGCCTTGGGGTGAGGGGCTGGCCAAGTTCGTCCGCCGGACTCGGAATTGGGCGAGACTTGGCAAGCGCCCTCCGTGTTCCAAAAATAGGCTGCGGACACAGCCGCACCCAAAAATAAGCACCCGAAGGTCCCGTCCCCAAGTTCGTCCGCCGCAAAAATGCCCAAAAAACGGGTGGGCTATAGCCTTGGGGGAAGGGGCTGGCCAAGTTCGTCCGCCGGACTCGGAATGGGGCGAGACTTGGCGAGCGCCCTCCGTGTTCCAAAAATAGGCTGCGGACACAGCCGCGCCCAAAAATAAGCACCCGAAGCCCCCGTCCCCAAGTTCGTCCGCCGCAAAAATGCCCAAAAAACGGGTGGGCTATAGCCTTGGGGGGAGGGGCTGGCCAACTTCGTCCGCCGGACTCGGAATGGGGCGAGACTTGGCGAGCACCCTCCGTGTGCCAAAAATAGGCCGCGGGCATAGCCGCGCCCAAAAATAATCACCCGAAGGTCCCGTCCCCAAGTTCGTCCGCCGCAAAAATGCCCAAAAAACGGGTGGGCTATAGCCTTGGGGGGAGGGGCTGGCCAAGTTCGGCCGCCGGACTCGGAATGGGGCGAGACTTTACGAGCACCCTCCGTGTGCCAAAAAAAGGCCGCGGGCACAGTCACGCCCAAAAATAAATGCCCGAAGGTCCCGTCCCCATGTTCGTCCGCCGCAAAAATGCCCAAAAAACGGGTGGGCTATAGCCTTGGGGGGAGGGGCTGGCCAAGTTGGTCCGCCGGACTCGGAATGGGGGGAGACTTGGCGAGCATCCTCCGTGTGCCACAAATAGGCCGCAGGCACAGCCATTCCCAAGAATAAGTGCCCGAAGGTCCCGTCACCAAGTTCGTCCGCCGCAAAAATGCCCAAAAAACGGGTGGGCTATAGCCTTGGGGGGAGGGGCTGGCCAAGTTCGTCCGCCGGACTCGGAATGGGGCGAGACTTTACGAGCACCCTCCGTGTGCCAAAAAAAGTCCGCGGGCACAGTCGCGCCCAAAAATAAATGCCCGAAGGTCCCGTCCCCATGTTCGTCCGCCGCAAAAATGCCCAAAAAACGGGTGGGCTATAGCCTTGGGGGGAGGGGCTGGCCAAGTTGGTCCGCCGGACTCGGAATGGGGCGAGACTTGGCGAGCATCCTCCGTGTGCCAAAAATAGGCCGCAGGCACAGCCATTCCCAAAAATAAGTGCCCGAAGGTCCCGTCACCAAGTTCATCCGCAGCAAAAATGCCCAAAAAACGGGTGGGCTATAGCCTTGGGGGGAGGGGCTGGCTAAGTTCGTCCGCCGGACTCGGAATGGGGCGAGCCTTTGCGAGCGCCCTCCGTGTCCCAAAAATAGGCTGCGGGCACACCCGTGCCCAAAAATAAGTGCCCGAAGGTCCCGTCCCCAAGTTCGTCCGCCGCAAAAATGCCCAAAAACCGGGTGGGCTATAGCCTTGGGGGGAGGGGCTGGCCAAGTTCATCCGCCGGACTCGGAATGGGGCGAGACTAGGCGAGCGCCCTCCGTGTGCGAAAAATAGGTCGTGGGCACAGCCGCGATAAAAATAAGCGCCCGAAGGTCCCGTCCCCAAGTTCATCCGCCGCAAAAATGCCCAAAAAACGGGTGGGCTATAGCCTTGGGGGGAGGGGCTGGCCAAGTTCGTCCGCCGGACTCGGAATGGGGCGAGACTTGGCGAGCACCCTCCGTGTGCCAAAAATAGGCCGCGGGCACAGCCGCGCCCAACAATAAGCACCCGAAGGTCCCGTCCCCAAGTTCGTCCGCCGCAAAAATGCCCAAAAAACGGGTGGGCTATAGCCTTGGGGGGAGGGGCTGGCCAAGTTCGTCCGCCGGACTCGGAATGGGGCGAGACTTTGCGAGTGCCCTCCGTGTGCCAAAATTAGGCCGCGGGCACAGCCGCGTCCAAAAATAAGCACCCGAATCCCATCCCCAAGTTCGTCCGCCGCAAAAAAGCCCAAAAAACGGGTGGGCTATAGCCTTGGGGGGAGGGGCTGGCCATGTTCGTCCACCGGACTCGGAATGGGGTGAAACTTTGGGAGCACCCTCCGTGTGCCAAAAATAGGCCGCGGGCACAGCAGCGCCCAAAAATAATCGCCCGAAGGTCCCGTCCCCAAGTTCGTCCGCCGCAAAAATGCCAAAAAAACAGGTGGGCTATAGCCTTGGGGGGAGGGGCTGGCCAAGTTCGTCCCCCGGACTCGGAATGGGGCGACACTTAGCGAGCGCCCTCCGTGTGCCAAAAATAGGCCGCGGGCTCAGCTGCGCCCAAAAATAAGCCCCCGAAGGTCGCGTCCCCAAGTTCGTCCGCCGCAAAAATGCCAAAAAAATGGGTGGGATATAGCCTTGGGGGGAGGGTTGGCCAAGTTCGTCCGCCGGACTCGGAATGGGGCGAGACTTTGCGAGCGCCCTCCGTGTACCAAAAATAGGCCGCGGGCACAGCCGTGCCCAAAAATAAGCCCCCGAAGGTCCCGTCCCCAAGTTCGTCCGCCGCAAAAATGCCCAAAAAACGGGTGGGCTATAGCCTTGGGGGGAGGGGCTGGCCAAGTTCGTCCGCCGGACTCGGAATGGGACGAGACTTTACGAGCGTCCTCTGTGTGCCAAAAATAGGACGCGGGCACAGCCGCGCCCAAAAATAAGCGCCCGAAGGTCCCGTCCCGAAGTTCGTCCGCCGCAAAAATGCCCAAATACCGGGTGGGCTACAACCTTGGGGGGAGGGGCTGGCCAAGTTCGTCCGCCGGACTCGGAATGCGACGAGACTTTGCGAGCGCCCTCCGTGTGCCAAAAATAGGCTGCGACCACAGCCGCACCCAAAAATAAGTGCCCGAAGGTCCCGTCCCCAAGTTCGTCCGCCGTAAAAATGCCCAAAAAACGGGTGGGCCATAGCCTTGGGGGGAGGGGCTGGCCAAGTTCGTCCGCCGGACTCGGAATGGGGCGAGACTTTGCGAGTGCCCTCCGCGTGCCAAAAATAGGCCGTGGGCACAGCTGCGCCTAAAAATAAGCGCCCGAAGGTCCCGTCCCCAAGTTCGTCCGCCGCAAAAATGCCCAAAAAACGGGTGGGCTATAGCCTTGGGGGGAGGGGCTGGCCAAGTTCGTCCGCCGGACTCGGAATGGGGCGAGACTTTTCGAGTGCCCTCCGTGTACCAAAAATAGGCCGCGGGCACAGCCGCGCCCAAAAATAAGCGCCCGAAGGTCCCGTCCCCAAGTTCGTCCGCCGCAAAAATGCCCAAAAAAAGGGTGGGCCATAGCCTTGGGGGGAGGGGCTGGCCAAGTTGGTCCGCCGGACTCGGAATGGGGCGAGACTTGGCGAGCATCCTCCGTGAGCCAAAAATAGGCCGCAGGCACAGCCATTCCCAAAAATAAGTGCCCGAAGGTCCCATCACCAAGTTCATCCGCAGCAAAAATGCCCAAAAAACGGGTGGGCTATAGCCTTGGGGGGAGGGGCTGGCTAAGTTCGTCCGCCGGACTCAGAATGGGGCGAGCCTTTGCGAGCGCCCTCCGTGTGCCAAAAATAGGCTGCGGGCACAGCCGTGCCCAAAAATAAGTGCCCGAAGGTCCCGTCCCCAAGTTCGTCCCCCGCAAAAATGCCCAAAAACCGGGTGGGCTATAGCCTTGGGGGGAGGGGCTGGCCAAGTTCGTCCGCCGGACTCGGAATGGGGCGAGACTAGGCGAGCGCCCTCCGTGTGCGAAAAATAGGTCACGGGCACAGCCGCGATAAAAAATAAGCACCCGAAGGTCCCGTCCCCAAGTTCATCCGCCGCAAAAATGCCCAAAAAACGGGTGGGCTATAGCCTTGGGGGGAGGGGCTGGCCAAGTTCGTCCGCCGGACTCGGAATGGGGCGAGACTTGGCGAGCACCCTCCGTGTGCCAAAAATAGGCCGCGGGCACAGCCGCGCCCAACAATAAGCACCCAAAGGTCCCGTCCCCAAGTTCGTCCGCCGCAAAAATGCCCAAAAAACGGGTGGGCTATAGCCTTGGGGGGAGGGGCTGGCCAAGTTCGTCCGCCGGACTCGGAATGGGGCGAGACTTTACGAGTGCCCTCCGTGTGCCAAAATTAGGCCGCGGGAACAGCCGCGTCCAAAAATAAGCACCCGAATCCCATCCCCAAGTTCGTCCGCCGCAAAAAAGCCCAAAAAACGGGTGGGCTATAGCCTTGGGGGGAGGGGCTGGCCATGTTCGTCCACCGGACTCGGAATGGGGTGAAACTTTGGGAGCACCCTCCGTGTGCCAAAAATAGGCCGCGGGCACAGCAGCGCCCAAAAATAATCGCCCGAAGGTCCCGTCCCCAAGTTCGTCCGCCGCAAAAATGCCAAAAAAACAGGTGGGCTATAGCCTTGGGGGGAGGGGCTGGCCAAGTTCGTCCCCCGGACTCGGAATGGGGCGACACTTAGCGAGCGCCCTCCGTGTGCCAAAAATAGGCCGCGGGCTCAGCTGCGCCCAAAAATAAGCCCCCGAAGGTCGCGTCCCCAAGTTCGTCCGCCGCAAAAATGCCAAAAAAATGGGTGGGATATAGCCTTGGGGGGAGGGTTGGCCAAGTTCGTCCGCCGGACTCGGAATGGGGCGAGACTTTTCGAGTGCCCTCTATGTACCAAAAATAGGCCGCGGGCGCAGCCGCGCCCAAAAATAAGCACCCGAAGGTCCCGTCCCCAAGTTCGTCCGCCGCAAAAATGCCCAAAAAACGGGTGGGCTATAGCCTTGGGGGGTGGGGTTGGCCAAGTTCGTCCGCCGGACTCGGAATGGGGCGAGACTTTTCGAGTGCCCTCTGTGTACGAAAAATAGGCCGCGGCCACAGCCGCGCCCAAAAATAAGCGCCCGAAGGTCCCGTCCCCAAGTTCGTCCGCCGCAAAAATGCCCAAAAAAAGGGTGGGCCATAGCCTTGGGGGGAGGGGCTGGCCAAGTTGGTCCGCCGGACTCGGAATGGGGCGAGACTTGGCGAGCATCCTCCATGAGCCAAAAATAGGCCGTAGGCACAGCCATTCCCAAAAATAAGTGCCCGAAGGTCCCATCACCAAGTTCATCCGCAGCAAAAATGCCCAAAAAACGGGTGGGCTATAGCCTTGGGGGGAGGGGCTGGCTAAGTTCGTCCGCCGGACTCAGAATGGGGCGAGACTTGGCGAGCACCGTGCGTGTGCCAAAAATAGGCCGCGGCCACAGCCACGCCCAAAAATAAGCGCCCGAAGGTCCCGTCCCCAAGTTCGTCCGCCGCAAAAATGCCCAAAAAACGGGTGGGCTATAGCCTTGGGGGGAGGGGCTGGCCAAGTTCGTCCGCCGGACTCGGAATGGGGCGAGACTTTTCTAGTGCCCTCTGTGTACCAAAAATAGGCCGCGGCCACAGCCGCGCCCAAAAATAAGCGCCCGAAGGTCCCGTCCCCAAGTTCGTCCGCCGCAAAAATGCCCAAAAAAAGGGTGGGCCATAGCCTTGGGGGGAGGGGCTGGCCAAGTTGGTCCGCCGGACTCGGAATGGGGCGAGACTTTCCGAGCACCCTCCGTGTGCCAAAAAAAGTCCGCGGGCACAGTCGCGCCCAAAAATAAATGCCCGAAGGTCCCGTCCCCATGTTCGTCCGCCGCAAAAATGCCTAAAAAACGGGTGGGCTATAGCCTTGGGGGGAGGGGCAGGCCAAGTTCGTCCGCCGGACTCGGAATGGGGCGAGACTTTTCGAGTGCCCTCTGTGTACCAAAAATAGGCCGCGGCCACAGCCGCGCCCAAAAATAAGCGCCCGAAGGTCCCGTCCCCAAGTTCGTCCACCGCAAAAATGCCCAAAAAAAGGGTGGGCCATAGCCTTGGGGGGAGGGGCTGGCCAAGTTGGTCCGCCGGACTCGGAATGGGGCGAGACTTGGCGAGCATCCTCCATGAGCCAAAAATAGGCCGTAGGCACAGCCATTCCCAAAAATAAGTGCCCGAAGGTCCCATCACCAAGTTCATCCGCAGCAAAAATGCCCAAAAAACGGGTGGGCTATAGCCTTGGGGGGAGGGGCTGGCTAAGTTCGTCCGCCGGACTCAGAATGGGACGAGACTTGGCGAGCACCCTGCGTGTGCCAAAAATAGGCCGCGGCCACAGCCACGCCCAAAAATAAGCGCCCGAAGGTCCCGTCCCCAAGTTCGTCCGCCGCAAAAATGCCCAAAAAACGGGTGGGCTATAGCCTTGGGGGGAGGGGCTGGCCAAGTTCGTCCGCCGGACTCGGAATGGGGAGAGACTTTGCGAGCGCCCTCCGTGTGCCAAAATTAGGCCGCGGGCACAGCCTCGCCCAAAAATAAGCACCCGAATCCCGTCCCCAAGTTCGTCCGCCGCAAAAAAGCCCAAAAAACGGGTGGGCTATAGCCTTGGGGGGAGGGGCTGGCCAAGTTCGTCCACCGGACTCGGAATGGGGTGATACTTTGGGAGCACCCTCCGTGTGCCAAAAATAGGCCGCGGGCACAGCAGCGCCCAAAAATAATCGCCCGAAGGTCCCGTCCCCAAGTTCGTCCACCGCAAAAATGCCAAAAAAACAGGTGGGCTATAGCCTTGGGGGGAGGGGCTGGCCAAGTTCGTCCCCCGGACTCGGAATGGGGCGACACTTAGCGAGCGCCCTCCGTGTACCAAAAATAGGCTGCGGGCACAGCTGCGCCCAAAAATAAGCCCCCGAAGGTCGCGTCCCCAAGTTCGTCCGCTGCAAAAATACCAAAAAAATGGGTGGGATATAGCCTTGGGGGGAGGGGCTGGCCAAGTTCGTCCGCCGGACTCGGAATGGGGCGAGACTTTTCGAGTGCCCTCTATGTACCAAAAATAGGCCGCGGGCGCAGCCGCGCCCAAAAATAAGCACCCGAAGGTCCCGTCCCCAAGTTCGTCCGCCGCAAAAATTGCCAAAAAACGGGTGGGCTATAGCCTTGGGGGGAGGGGTTGGCCAAGTTCGTCCGCCGGACTCGGAATGGGGCGAGACTTTGCGAGCGTCCTTTGTGTGCCAAAAATAGGCCGCGGGCTCAGCCACGCCCAAAAATAAGCGCCCAAAAGTCCCGTCCCCAAGTTCGTCCGCCGCAAAAATGCCCAAAAAACGGGTGGGCTATAGCCTTGGGGGGAGGGGCTGGCCAAGTTCGTCCGCCGGACTCGGAATGGGGCGAGACTTGGCGAGCGCCCTCCGTGTTCCAAAAATAGGCCGCGGACACAGCCGCGCCCAAAAATAAGCGCCCGAAGGTCCCGTCCCCAAGTTCGTCCTCCGCAAAATTGCCCAAAAAACGGGTGGGCTATAGCCTTGGGGGAAGGGGATGGCCAAGTTCGTCCGCCGGACTCGGAATGGGGTGAGACTTAGCGAGCGCCCTCCGTGTACCAAAAATAGGCCGCGGGCTCAGCCACGCCCAAAAATAAGCGCCCGAAGGTCCCGTCCCCAAGTTCGTCCGCCGCAAAAATGCCCAAAAAACGGGTGGGCTATAGCCTTGGGGGGAGGGGCTGGCCAAGTTCGTCCGCCGGACTCGGAATGGGGCGAGACTTTTTGAGCACCCTCCGTGTGCAAAAAATAGGCCGCGGGGACAGCCGCACCCAAAAATAAGCGCCCGAAGGTCCCGTCCCCAAGTTCGTCCGCCGCAAAAATGCCCAAAAAACGGGTGGGCTATAGCCTTGGGGGGAGGGGCTGGCCAAGTTCGTCCGCCGGACTCGGAATGGGGCGAGACTTTTTGAGCACCCTCCGTGTGCAAAAAATAGGCCGCGGGGACAGCCGCACCCAAAAATAAGTGCCCGAAGGTCCCGTCCCCAAGTTCGTCCGCCGCAAAAATGCCGAAAAAATGGGTGGGATATAGCCTTGGGGGTAGGGGCTGGCTAAGTTCGTCCGCCGGACTCGGAATGGGGTGAGACTTTGCGAGTGCCCTCCGTGTGCCAAAAAAAGGCCGCGGGCACACCCGCGCCCAAAAATAAGTGCCCGAAGGTCCAGTCCCCAAGTTCGTCCGCCGCAAAAATGCCCAAAAAAAGGGTGGGCCATAGCCTTGGGGGGAGGGGCTGGCCAAGTTCGTCCGCCGGACTCGGAATGGGGTGAGACTTTGTGAGCGCCCTCCGTGTAACAAAAAAAGGCCGCGGGCAAATCCGCGCCCAAAAATAAGCACCCGAAGGTCTGGTCCCCAAGTTCGTCCGCCGCAAAAATGCCCAAAAAACGGGTGGGCTATAGCCTTGGGGGGAGGGGCTGGGCAAGTTCGTCCGCCGGACTCGGAATGGGGCGATACTTTGCGAGCGCCCTCTGTGTGCCAAAACTAGGCTGCGGGCACAGCCGCGCCCAAAAATAAGAGCCCGAAGGCCCCGTCCCCAAGTTCGTCCGCCGAAAAAATGACCACAAAACGGGTGGGCTATAGCCTTGGGGAGGGCTGTCCGCCGGACTCGGAATGGGGCGAGACTTTGCGAGCGCCCTCCGAGTGCCAAAAATAGGCCGCGGGCACTGCCGCGGCCAAAAATAAGCGCCCAAAGGTCCCGTCCCCAAGTTCATCCGCCGCAAAAATGCCCACAAAACGGGTGGTCTATAGCCTTGGGGGGAGGGGCTGGCCAAGTTCGTCCGCCGGACTCGGAATGGGGCGAGACTTTGCGAGCGCTCTCCGAGTGCCAAAAATAGGCCACGGGCAAAGCCGCGGCCAAAAATAAGAACCCGAAGGTCCCGTCCCCAAGTTCGTCCGCCGCAAAAATGCCCAAAAAACGGGTAGGCTATAGCCTTGGGGGGAGGGGCTGGCCAAGTTCGTCCGCCGGACTCGGAATGGGGTGAGACTTTGCGAGCGCCCTCCGTGTGCTAAAAATAGGCCGCGGGCACAGCTGCTCCCAAAAATAAACGCCCGAAGGTCCCCTCCCCAGGTTCGTCCGCCGCAAAAATTGCCCAAAAAACTGGTGGGCTATAGCCTTGGGGGGAGGGGCTGGCCAAGTTCGTCCGCCGGACTCGGAATGTGCCGAGACTTTGCGAACGCCCTCCGTGTGCCAAAAAGAGGCTGCAGGCACAGCCGCGCCCAAAAATAAGCACCCGAAGGTCCTGTCCCCAAGTTCGTCCGCCGCAAAAATGCCCAAGAAATGGGTGGGCTATAACCTTGGGGGGAGGGGCTGGCCAAGTTCGTCCGCCGGACTCGGAATTGGTCGAGACTTTGCAAACGCCCTCCATGTGCCAAAAATAGGCCGCTGGCACAGCTTCGCCCAAAACTAAGTGCCCGAAGGTCCCGTCCCCAAGTTTGTCCGCCTAAAAAATGCCCAAAAAACGGGTGGGCTATAGCCTTGGGGGGAGGGGCTGGCCAAGTTTGTCCGCCGGACTCGGAATGGCACGAGACTTTGTGGGTGGCCTCCGTGCGCCAAAAATAGGCCACGGGAAAAGCCGCGCACAAAAATTAGCGGCCGAAGGTCGGGGTTCGAAAACCCACCAGCGGAAAAATGGCCAAAAAACGGGTGGGCTATAGCCTTGGTGGGGGGCATGGGCGAAGTTCGTCCGCCGGACTCGGCATGGCCCGAGACTTTGCGGGTGGCCTCCGTGCGCCAAAAATAGGCCACGGGCAAAGCCGCGCACAAAAATTAGCGGCCGAAGGTCGGGATCCCAAAACCCCCCGGCGGAAAAATGGCCAAAAAACGGGTGGGCTATAGCCTTGGTGGGGGGCGTTGGCGAAGTTCGTCCTCCGGACTCAGAATGGCCCGAGACTTTGCGGGCGGCCTCCGTGTGCCAAAAATTGGCCACGGGCATAGCCGCGCCCAAAAATTAGCGCCCGATGGTCGGGGTGCCAAAACCCCCCAGCGGAAAAATGGCCAAAAAACGGGTGGGCTATAGCCTTGGTGGGGGGCGTTGGCGAAGTTCGTCCTCCGGACTCAGAATGGCCCGAGACTTTGCGGGCGGCCTCCGTGTGCCAAAAATTGGCCACGGGCATAGCCGCGCCCAAAAATTAGCGCCCGATGGTCGGGGTGCCAAAACCCCCCAGCGGAAAAATGGCCAAAAAACGTGTGGGCTATAGCCTTGGTGGGGGGCGTGGGCGAAGTTCGTCCGCCGGACTCGGAATGGCCCGAGACTTTGCTGGCGGCCTCCGTGTGCCAAAAATAGGCCACGGGCACAGCCACGCCCAAAAATTAGCGCCCGAAGGTCGGGGTGCCAAAACCCACCAGCGGAAAAATGGCCAAAAAACGGGTGGGCTATAGCCTTGGTGGGGGGCGTGGGCGAAGTTCGTCCGCCGGACTCGGAATGGCCCGAGACTTTGCGGGCAGCCTCCGTGTGCCAAAAATAGGCCACGGGCATAGCCACGCTCAAAAATTAGCGCCCGATGGTCGGGGTGCCAAAACACCCCTGTGGAAAAATGGCCAAAAAACGTGTGGGCTATAGCCTTGGTGGAGGGTGTGGGCGAAGTTCGTCCGCCGGACTCGGAATGGCCCGAGACTTTGCGGGCGGCCTCCGTGTGCCAAAAATAGGCCACGGGCACAGCCGCGCCCAAAAATTAGTGCCCGAAGGTCGGGGTGCCAAAACCCACCAGCGGAAAAAATGGCCAAAAAACGGGTGGGCTATAGCCTTGGTGGGGGGCGTGGGCGAGGTTCGTCCGCCGGACTCGGAATGGCCCGAGACTTAGCGGGCAGCCTCCGTGTGCCAAAAATAGACCACGGGCACGGCCGCGCCCAAAATTAGCGCCCGAAGGTCGGGGTTCCCAAACCCACCAGCGGAAAAATTGCCAAAAAACGGGTGGGCTATAGCCTTGGTGGGGGGCGTGGGCGAGGTTCGTCCGCCGGACTCGGAATGGCCCGAGACTTTGCGGGCTGCCTCCGTGTGCCAAAAATAGGCCACGGGCACAGCCGCGCCCAAAAATTTGCACCCGAAGGTCGGATGCCAAAACCCCCCAGCGGAAAAATGGCGAAAAAACGGGTGGGCTATAGCCTTGGTGGGGGGCGTGGGCAAAGTTCGTCCTCCAGACTCAGAATGGCCCGAGACTTTGCGGGCGGCCTCCGTGTGCCAAGAAATGGCCATGGGCATAGCCGCGCTAAAAAATTAGCGCCCGATGGTCGGGGTGCCAAAACCCCCCGGCGGAAAAATGGCCAAAAAACGTGTGGGCTATAGCCTTGGTTGGGGGTGTGGGCGAATTTCGTCCGCCGGACTCGGAATGGCCCGAGACTTTGCGGGCGGCCTCCGTGTGCCAAAAAAAGGCCACGGGAACAGCCGTACTAAAAAATTAGCGATCGAAGGTCGGGGTGCCAAAACCCCCTAGCGGAAAAATGGCCAAAAAACGAGTGGGCTATAGCCTTGGTGGGGGGCATGCGCGAAGTTTGTCCGCCGGACTCGGAATGGCCCGAGACTTTGCGGGCGGCCTCCGTGTGCCATAAATAGACCACGGCCATAGCCGCGCCCAAAAATTGGCGCCAGAAGGTCGGGGTGCCAAAACCCCCCAGCGGAAAAATGGCCAAAAAACGAGTGGGCTATAGCCTTGGTGAGGGGCGTGGGCGAAGTTCGTCTGCCGGACTCGGAATGGCCCGAGACTTTGCTGGCGGCCTCCGTGTGCCAAACATAGGCCACAGACACAGCCACGCCCAAAAATTAGCGCCCGAAGGTCGGGGTGCCAAAACCCACCAGCGGAAAAATGGCCAAAAAACGGGTGGGATATAGCCTTGGTGGGGGGCGTGGGCGAGGTTCGTCCGCCGGACTCGGAATGGCCCGAGACTTTGCGGGCAGCCTCCGTGTGCCAAAAATAGGCCACGGGCACAGCCGCGCCCAAAAATTAGCACCCGAAGGTCGGATGCCAAAACCCCCCGGCGGAAAAATGGCCAAAAAATGGGTGGGCTATAGCCTTGGTGGTGGGCGTGGGCGAACTTCGTCCGCCGGACTCGGAATGGCCCGAGACTTTGCTGGCGGCCTCCGTGTGCCATAAATAGACCACGGACATAGCCGCGCCCAAAAATTGGCGCCAGAAGGTCGGGGTGCCAAAACCCCCCAGCGGAAAAATGGCCAAAAAACGAGTGGGCTATAGCCTTGGTGGGGGGCGTGGGCGAAGTTCATCCGCCGGACTCGGAATGGCCCGAGACTTTGTGGGTGGCCTCCGTGTGCCAAAGATAGGCCAGGGGCAAAGCCGCGCAGAAAAATTAGCACCCGAAGGTCGGATGCCAAAAGCCCCCAGCGGAAAAATGGCGAAAAAACGGGTGGGCTATAGCCTTGGTGGGGGGCGTGGGCGAAGTTCGTCCTCCGGACTCAGAATGGCCGGAGACTTTGTGGGCGGCCTCCGTGTGCCAAAAATAGGCCACGGGCATAGCCGCGCTAAAAAATTAGCACCCGAAGGTCGGATGCCAAAAGCCCCCAGCGGAAAAATGGCGAAAAAACGGGTGGGCTATAGCCTTGGTGGGGGGTGTGGGCGAAGTTCGTCCGCCGGACTCGGAATGGTCCGAGACTTTGCGGGCGGCCTCCGTGTGCCAAAAATAGGCCACGGGCAGAGCCGCGTCTACAAATTAGCAGCCGAAGGTCGGATGCCAAAAGCCCCCAGCGGAAAAATGGCGAAAAAACGGGTGGGCTATAGCCTTGGTGGGGGGCGTGGGCGAAGTTCGTCCTCCGGACTCAGAATGGCCGGAGACTTTGTGGGCGGCCTCCGTGTGCCAAGAAATGGCCACGGGCATAGCCGCACTAAAAAATTAGCGCCCGATGGTCGGGGTGCCAAAACCCACCTGCGGAAAAACTGCCAAAAAACGTGTGGGCTATAGCCTTGGTGGGGGGTGTGGGCGAATTTCGTCCGCCGGACTCGGAATGGTCCGAGACATTGCGGGCGGCCTCCGTGTGCCAAAAATAGGCCACGGGCACAGCCGCGCCCAAAAATTAGCGCCCGAAGGTCGGGGTGCCAAAACCCACCAGCGGAAAAATGGCCAAAAAACGGGTGGGCTATAGCCTTGGTGGGGGGCGTGGGCGAAGTTCGTCCGCCGGACTCGGAATGGCCCGAGACTTTGTGGGTGGCCTCCGTGTGCCAAAAATAGGACACGGGAACAGCCGCACTCAAAAATTAGCGCCCGAAGGTCGGGGTGCCAAAACCCCCTAGCGGAAAAATGGCCAAAAAACGAGTGGGCTATAGCCTTGGCGGGGGGCGTGCGCGAAGTTTGTCCGCCGGACTCGGAATGGCCCGAGACTTTGTGGGCGGCCTCCGTGTGCCAAAAATAGGCCACGGGCGCAGCCGCACCCAAAAATTAGCGCCCGAAGGTCGGGGTGCCAAAACCCACCAGCGGAAAAATGGCCAAAAAACGGGTGGGCTATAGCCTTGGTGGGGGGCGTGGGCGAAGTTCGTCCGCCGGACTCGGAATGGCCCGAGACTTTGTGGGTTGCCTCCGTGTGCCAAAAATAGGCCACGGGCACAGCCGCGCCTAAAAATTAGCACCCGAAGGCCGGATGCCAAAAGCCCCCAGCGGAAAAATGACGAAAAAACGGGTGGGCTATAGCCTTGGTAGGGGGCGTGGGCGAAGTTCGTCCTCCGGACTCAGAATGGCCCGAAACTTTGCGGGCGGCCTCCATGAGCCAAAAAATGGCCACGGGCATAGCCGCGCTAAAAAATTAGAGCCCGATGGTCGGGGTGCCAAAACCCCCTGCGGAAAAATGGCCAAAAAACGAGTGGGCTATAGCCTTGGTGGGGGGCGTGCGCGAAGTTTGTCCGCCGGACTCGGAATGGCCCAAGACATTGCGGGCGGCCTCCGTGTGCCATAAATAGACCACGGCCATAGCCGCGCCCAAAAATTGGCGCCAGAAGGTCGGGGTGCCAAAACCCCCCAGCGGAAAAATGGCCAAAAAACGAGTGGGCTATAGCCTTGGTGAGGGGCGTGGGCGAAGTTCGTCCGCCGGACTCGGAATGGCCCGAGACTTTGCTGGCGGCCTCTGTGTGCCAAAAATAGGCCACGGACACAGCCACGCCCAAAAATTAGCGCCCGAAGGTCGGGGTGCCAAAACCCACCAGCGGAAAAATGGCCAAAAAACGGGTGGGATATAGCCTTGGTGGGGGGCGTCGGCGAGGTTCGTCCGCCGGACTCGGAATGGCCCGAGACTTTGCGGGCAGCCTCCGTGTGCCAAAAATAGGCCACGGGCACAGCCGCGCCCAAAAATTAGCACCCAAAGGTCGGATGCCAAAACCCCCCGGCGGAAAAATGGCGAAAAAACGGGTGGGCTATAGCCTTGGTGGGGGGCGTGGGCGAAGTTCGTCCGCCGGACTCGGAATGGCCCGAGACTTTGCTGGTGGCCTCCGTGTGCCATAAATAGACCACGGACATAGCCGCACCCAAAAATTGGCGCCAGAAGGTCGGGGTGCCAAAACCCCCCAGCGGAAAAATGGCCAAAAAACGAGCGGGCTATAGCCTTGGTGGGGGGCGTGGGCGAAGTTCGTCCGCCGGACTCGGAATGGCCCGAGACTTTGTGGGTCGCCTCCATGTGCCAAAGATAGGCCAGGGGCAAAGCCGCGCAGAGAAATTAGCACCCGAAGGTCGGATGCCAAAAGCCCCCAGCGGAAAAATGGCGAAAAAACGGGTGGGCTATAGCCTTGGTGGGGGCGTGGCGAGTTCGTCCTCCGGACTCAGAATGGCCGGAGACTTTGTGGGCGGCCTCCGTGTGCCAAAAATAGGCCACGGGCATAGCCGCGCTAAAAAATTAGCACCCGAAGCTCGGATGCCAATAGCCCCCAGCGGAAAAATGGCGAAAAAACGGGTGGGCTATAGCCTTGGTGGGTGGTGTGGGCGAAGTTCGTCCGCCGGACTCGGAATGATCCGAGACTTTGCGGGCGGCCTCCGTGTGCCAAAAATAGGCCACGGGCAGAGCCACGTCTAAAAATTAGCACCCGAAGGTCGGATGCCAAAAGCCCCCAGCGGAAAAATGGCGAAAAAACGGGTGGGCTATAGCCTTGGTGGGGGGCGTGGGCGAACTTCGTCCTCCGGACTCAGAATGGCCCGAGACTTTGCGGGCGGCCTCCGTGTGCCAAGAAATGGCCATGGGCATAGCCGCACTAAAAAATTAGCGCCCGAAGGTCGGGGTGCCAAAACCCACCTGCGGAAAAATGGCCAAAAAACGTGTGGGCTATAGCCTTGGTGGGGGGTGTGGGCGAATTTCGTCCGCCGGACTCGGAATGGTCCGAGACTTTGCGGGCGGCCTGCGTGTGCCAAAAATAGGCCACGGGCACAGCCGCGCCCAAAAATTAGCGCCCGAAGGTCGGGGTGCCAAAACCCACCAGCGGAAAAATGGCCAAAAAACGTGTGGGCTATAGCCTTGGTGGGGGGTGTGGGCAAATTTCGTCCGCCGGAATCGGAATGGTCCGAGACTTTGCGGGCGGCCTTCGTGTGCCAAAAATAGGCCACGGGCACAGCCGCGCCCAAAAATTAGCGCCCGAAGGTTGGGGTGCCAAAACCCACCAGCGGAAAAATGGCCAAAAAACGGGTGGGCTATAGCCTTGGTGGGGGGCGTGGGCGAAGTTCGTCCGCCGGACTCGGAATGGCCCGAGACTTTTTGGGTGGCCTCCGTGTGCCAAAAATAGGCCACGGGAACAGCCGCACTCAAAATATAGCGCCCGAAGGTCGGGGTGCCAAAACCCCCTAGCGGAAAAATGGCCAAAAAACGAGTGGGCTATAGCCTTGGCGGGGGGCGTGCGCGAAGTTCGTCCGCCGGACTCGGAATGGCCCGAGACTTTGCGGACGGCCTCCGTGTGCCAAAAATAGGCCACGGCCGCAGCCGCACCCAAAAATTAGCGCCCGAAGGTCGGGGTGCCAAAACCCACCAGCGGAAAAATGGCCAAAAAACGGGTGGGCTATAGCCTTGGTGGCGGGCGTGGGCGAAGTTCGTCCGCCGGACTCGGAATGGCCCGAGACTTTTTGGGTGGCCTCCATGTGCCAAAAATAGGCCACGGGCACAGCCGCGCCCGAAGGTCGGGGTTCCAAAACCCACCATCGGAAAAATGGCCAAAAAACGGGTGGGCTATAGCCTTGGTGGGGGGCGTGGGCGAAGTTCGTCCGCCGGACTCGGAATGGCCCGAGACTTTGTGGGTGGCCTCCGTGTACCAAAAATAGGCCACGGGCACAGCCGCGCCCGAAGGTCGGGGTTCCAAAACCCACTAGCGGAAAAATGGCCAAAAAACGGGTGGGCTATAGCCTTGGTGGGGGGCGTGGGCGAAGTTCGTCCGCCGGACTCGGAATGGCCCGAGACTTTGTGGGTGGCCTCCGTGCGTCAAAAATAGACCACAGGCAAAGCCGCGGACAAAAATTAGTCGCCGAAGGTCGGGATACAAAAACCCCCCAGCGGAGAAATGGCCAAAAAACGGGTGGGCTATAGCCTTGGTGGGGGGCGTGGGCGAAGTTCGTCCGCCGGACTCAGAATGGCCCGAGACTTTGTGGGTGGCCTCCGTGCACCAAAAATAGGCCACGGGCAAAGCCGTGCACAAAAATTAGTCGCCGAAGGTCGGGATACCAAAACCCCCCAGCGGAGAAATGGCCAAAAAACGGGTGGGCTATAGCCTTGGTGGGGGGCGTGGGCGAAGTTCGTCCGCCGGACTCAGAATGGCCCGAGACTTTGCGGACAGCCTCCGTGTACCAAAAATAGGCCACGGGCACAGCCGCGCCCAAAAATTAGCGCCCGAAGGTCGGGGTTCCAAAACCCACCAGCGGAAAAATGGCCAAAAAACGGGTGGGCTATAGCCTTGGTGGGGGGCGTGGGCGAAGTTCGTCCGCCGGACTCGGAATGGCCCGAGACTTTGTGGGTGGCCTCCGTGCGCCAAAAATAGGGTACGGGAAAAGCCGCACACAAAAATTAGCGGCCGAAGGTCGGGATCCCAAAACCCCCCAGCGGAAAAATGGCCAAAAAACGGGTGGGCTATAGCCTTGGTGGGGGGCGTTGGCGAAGATCGTCCTCCAGACTCAGAATTGCCCGAGACATTGCGGGAGGCCTTTGTGTGCCAAAAATAGGCCACAGGCACAGCCGCGCCCAAAAATTAGCGCCCGAAGGTCGGGGTGCCAAAACCCACCAGCGGAAAAATGGCCAAAAAACGGGTGGGCTATAGCCTTGGTGGGGGGCGTGGGCGAAGTTCGTCCGCCGGACTCGGCATGGCCCGAGACTTTGTGGGTGGCGTCCGTGCGCCAAAAATAGGCCACGGGCACGGCCGCGCCCAAAAATTAGAGCCCGAAGGTCGGGGTTTCAAACCCACCAGCGGAAAAATGGCCAGAAAACGGGTGGGTTATAGCCTTGGTCGGGGGCGTGGGCGGAGTTCGTCCGACAGACTCGGAATGGCCCGAGACTTTCTGGGTGGCCTCCGTCTGCCAAAAATAGGCCATGGGGACAGCCGCGCCCAAAAATTAGCGCCCGAAGGTCGGGATTCCAAAACCCACCAGCGGAAAAAACGCCAAAAAACGTGTGGGCTATAGCCTTGGTGGGGGGCGTGGGCGAAGTTCGTCCTCCGGACTCGGAATGGCCCGAGACTTTGCGGGTGGCCTCCGTGCTCCAAAAATAGGGCACGGGCAAAGCCGCGCACAAAAATTAGCGGCCGAAACCCCCCAGCGGAAAAATGGCCAAAAAACGGGTGGGCTATAGCCTTGGTGGGGGGCGTTGGCGAAGTTCGTCCTCCGGACTCAGAATGGCCCGAGACTTTGCGGTCGGCCTCCGTGTGCCAAAAATAGGCCACGGGCACAGCCGCGCCCAAAAATTAGCGCCCGAAGGTTGGGGTTCCAAAACCCACCAGCGGAAAAATGGCCAAAAAACGGGTGGGCTATAGCCTTGGTGGGGGGCGTGGGCGAAGTTCGTCCGCCGGACTCGGCATGGCCCGAGATTTTGCGGGTGGCCTCCGTGCGCCAAAAATAGGCCACAGGCAAAGCCGCGCACAAAAATTAGCGGCCGAAGGTCGGGATCCCAAAAACCCCCGGCGGAAAAATGGCCAAAAAACGGGTGGGCTATAGCCTTGGTCGGGGGCGTTGGCGAAGTTCGTCCTCCGGACTCAGAATGGCCCGAGACTTTGCGGCCGGCCTCCGTGTGCCAAAAATAGGCCACGGGCACAGCCGCGCCCAAAAATGAGCGCCCGAAGGTCGGGGTTAGAAAACCCACCAGCGGAAAAAACGCCAAAAAACGTGTGGGCTATAGCCTTGGTGGGGGGCGTGGACGAAGTTTGTCCGCCGGACTCGGAATGGCCCGAGACCTTGTGGGTGGCCTCCGTGCGCCAAAAATAGGGCACGGGCAAAGCCGCGCACAAAAATTAGCGGCCGAAGGTCGGGATCCCAAAACCCCCCAGCGGAAAAATGGCCAAAAAACGGGTGGGCTATAGCCTTGGTGGGGGGCGTTGGCGAAGTTCGTCCTCCGGACTCAGAATGGCCGGAGACTTTGCGGGCGGCCTCCGTGTGCCAAAAATAGGCCACGGGGACAGACGCGCCCAAAAATTAGCGTCCGAAGGTCGGGGATCCAAAACCCACCAGCGGAAAAATGGCCAAAAAACGGGTGGGCTATAGCCTTGGTGGGGGGCGTGGACGAAGTTCGTCCGCCGGACTCGCCATGGCCCGAGACTTTGCGGGTGGCCTCCGTGCGCCAAAAATAGGCCACGGGCAAAGCCGCGCACAAAAATTAGCGGCCGAAGGTCGGGATCCCAAAACCCCCCGGCGGAAAAATGGCCAAAAAACGGGTGGGCTATAGCCTTGGTGGGGGGCGTTGGCGAAGTTCGTCCTCCGGACGCAGAATGGCCCGAGACTTTGCGGGCGGCCTCCGTGTGCCAAAAATAGGCCACGGGCAAAGCCGCGCAAAAAAATTAGCGGCCGAAGGTCGGGATCCCAAAACCCCCCGGCGGAAAAATGGCCAAAAAACGGGTGGGCTATAGCCTTGGTGGGGGGCGTTGGCGAAGTTCGTCCTCCGGACTCAGAATGGCCGGAGACTTTGCGGGCGGCCTCCGTGTGCCAAAAATAGGCCACGGGGACAGACGCGCCCAAAAATTAGCGTCCGAAGGCCGGGGTGCCAAATCCGCCCAGCGGAAAAAATGGCCAAAAAACGGGTGGGCTATAGCCTTGGTGGGGGGCGTGGGCGAAGTTCGTCCGCCGGACTCGGAATGGACCGAGACTTTTTGGGTGGCCTCCATGTGCCAAAGATAGGCCACGGGCAAAGCCGCGCCCAAAAATTAGCACCCGAAGGTCGGGGTTCCAAAACCCACCTGCGGAAAAAAGGCCAAAAAACGGGTGGGCTATAGCCTTAGTGGGGGGCGTGGGCGAAGTTCGTCCGCCGGACTCGGAATGGCCCGAGACTTTCTGGGTGGCCTCCGTGTGCCAAAAATAGGCCAGGGGCAAAACCGCGCCAGAAAATTAGCGACCGAAGGCCGGGGTTGCAAAAACCCCCCAGTGGAAAAATGGCCAAAAAACGGTTGGGCTATAGCCTTGGTGGGGGGCATGGGCGAAGTTCGTCCGCCGGACTCAGAATGGCCCGAGACTTTGCGGGCGGCCTCCGTGTGCCAAAAATAGACCACGGGGACAGACGCGCCCAAAAATTAGCGTCCGAAGGCCGGGGTGCCAAATCCCCCCAGCGGAAAAATGGCCAAAAAACGGGTGGGCTGTAGCCTTGGTGGGGGGTGTGGGCGAAGTTCGTCCGCCGGACTCGGAATGGCCCGAGACTTTGCGGGCAGCCTCCGTGTGCCAAAAATAGGCCACGGGCATGGCCGCGCCCGAAGGTCGGGGTTCCAAAACCCACCAGCGGAAAAATGGCCAAAAAACGGGTGGGCTATAGCCTTGGTGGGGGGCGTGGGCGAAGTTCGTCCGCCGGACTCGGAATTGCCCGAGACTTTGCGGGCGGCCTCCGTGTGCCAAAAATAGGCCATGGGCACAGCCGTGCCCAAAAATTAGCGCCCGAAGGTCGGGGTGCCAAAACCCACCAGCGGAAAAATGTCCAAAAAACGGGTGGGCTATAGCCTTGGTGGGGGGCTTTGGCGAAGTTCGTCCTCCGGACTCAGAATGGCCCGAGACTTTGCGAGCGGCCTCCGTGTGCCAAAAAATGGCCACGGGTATAGCCGCGCTCAAAAATTAGCGCCCGATGGTCAGGGTGCCAAAACCCCCCTGCGGAAAAATGGCCAAAAAACGGGTGGGCTATAGCCTTGGTGGGGGGTGTGGGCGAAGTTCGTCCGCCGGACTCGGAATGGCCCGAGACTTTGCGGGCAGCCTCCGTGTGCCAAAAATAGGCCACGGGCACGGCCGCGCCCGAAGGTCGGGGTTCCAAAACCCACCAGCGGAAAAATGGCCAAAAAACGGGTGGGCTATAGCCTTGGTGGGGGGCGTGGGCGAAGTTCGTCCGCCGGACTCGGAATGGCCCGAGACTTTGCGGGCGGCCTCCGTGTGCCAAAAATAGGCCACGGGCACAGACGCGCCCAAAAATTAGCGCCCAAAGGTCGGGGTTCAAAAACCCACCAGCGGAAAAATGGCCAAAAAACGGGTGGGCTATAGCCTTGGTGGGGGGCGTGGGCGAAGTTCGTCCGCCGGACTCGGAATGGCCCAAGACTTTGTGGGTGGCCTCTGTGCACCAAAAATAGGCCACGGGCAAAGCCGCGCACAAAAATTAGCGGCTGAAGGTCGGGATCCCAAAACCCCCCAGCGGAAAAATGGCCAAAAAACGGATGGGCTATAGCCTTGGTGGGGGGCGTGGGCAATGTTCGTCCGCCGGACTCGGCATGGCCCGAGACTTTGCGGGTAACCTCCGTGCGCCAAAAATAGGCCACGGGAAAAGCCGCGCACAAAAATTAGCGGCCGAAGGTAGGGATCCCAAAACCCCCCGGCGGAAAAATGGCCAAAAAACGGGTGGGCTATAGCCTTGGTGGGGGGCGTTGGCGAAGTTCGTCCTCCGGACTCAGAATGGCCCGAGACTTTGCGGGTGGCCTCCGTGCGCCAAATATAGGCCACGGGCAAAGCCGCGCACAAAAATTAGTGCCCGAAGGTCGGGTTCAAAAACCCACCAGCGGAAAAATGGCCAAAAAACGGGTGGGCTATAGCCTTGGTGGGGGGCGTGGGCGAAGTTCGTCCGCCGGACTCGGAATGGCCCAAGACTTTGTGGGTTGCCTCCGTGCGCCAAAAATAGGCCACAGGAAAAGCCGCGCACAAAAATTAGCGGCCGAAGGTCGGGATCCCAAAACCCCCCAGCGGAAAAATGGCCAAAAAACGGGTGGGCTATAGCCTTGGTGGGGGGCGTGGGCAAAGTTCGTCCGCCGGACACGGCATGGCCCGAGACTTTGCGGGTGGCCTCCGTACGCAAAAAATAGGCCACGGGCAAAGCCGCGCACAAAAATTAGCGGCCGACGGTCGGGATCCCAAAACCCCCCGGCGGAAAAATGGCCAAAAAACGGGTGGGCTATAGCCTTGGTGGGGGGCTTTGGCGAAGTTCGTCCTCCGGACTCAGAATGGCCCGAGACTTTGAAGGTGGCCTCCGTGTGCCAAAAAATGGCCACGGGTATAGCCGCGCTCAAAAATTAGCACCCGATGGTCAGGGTGCCAAAACCCCCCTGCGGAAAAATGGCCAAAAAACGGGTGGGCTATAGCCTTGGTGGGGGGCGTGGGCGAAGTTCGTCCGCCGGACTCGGCATGGCCCGAGACTTTGCGGGTGGCCTCCGTGCGCCAAAAATAGGCCACGGGCAAAGCCGCGCACAAAAATTAGCGGCCGAAGGTCGGGATCCCAAAACCCCCCAGCGGAAAAATGGCCAAAAAACGGGTGGGCTATAGCCTTGGTGGGGGGCGTTGGCGAAGTTCGTCTTCCGGACGCAGAATGGCCCGAGACTTTGCGGGCGGCCTCTGTGTGCCAAAAATAGGCCACGGGCACAGCCGCGCCCAAAAATTAGCGCCCGAAGGTCGGGGTTCGAAAACCCACCAGCGGAAAAATGGCCAAAAAACGGGTGGGCTATAGCCTTGGTGGGGGGCGTGGGCGAAGTTCGTCCGCCGGACTCGGCCTTGCCCGAGACTTTGCGGGTGGCCTCCGTGCGCCAAAAATAGGCCACGGGCAAAGCCGCGCACAAAAATTAGCTGCCGAAGGTCGGGATCCCAAAACCCCCCGGCGGAAAAATGGCCAAAAAACGGGTGGGCTATAGCCTTGGTGGGGGGCGTTGGCGAAGTTCGTCCTCCGGACTCAGAATGGCCTGAGACTTTGCGGGCGGCCTCCGTGTGCCAAAAATTTTCCACGGGCATAGCCGCGCCCAAAAATTAGCGCCCGATGGTCGGGGTGCCAAAACCCCCCAGCGGTAAATGGGCAAAAAACGTGTGGGCTATAGCCTTGGTGGGGGGCGTGGGCGAGGTTCGTCCGCCGGACTCGGAATGGCCCGAGACTTTTTGGGTGGCCTCCGTGTGCCAAAGATAGGCCACGGGCAAAGCCGCACCCAAAAATTAGCGCCCGAAGGTCGGGGTTCCAAAACCCACCAGCGGAAAAAAGGCCAAAAAACGGGTGGGCTATAGCCTTGGTGGGGGGCGTGGGCGAAGTTCATCCGCCGGACTCGGAATGGCCCGAGACTTTGCGGGCGGCCTCCGTGTGCCAAAAATAGGCCACGGGGACAGACGCGCCCAAAAATTAGCTTCCGAAGGCAGGGGTGCCAAATCCGCCCAGCGGAAAAATGGCCAAAAAACGGGTGGGCTATAGCCTTGGTGGGGGGCGTGGGCGAAGTTCGTCCGCCGGACTCGGAATGGCCCGAGACTTATTGGGTGGCCTCCGTGTGCCAAAGATAGGCCACGGACAAAGCCGCGCCCAAAAATTAGCGCCCGAAGGTCGGGGTTCCAAAACCCACCAGCGGAAAAAAGGCCAAAAAACGGGTGGGCTATAGCCTTGGTGGGGGGCGTGGGCGAAGTTCGTCCGCCGGACTCGGAGTGGCCCGAGACTTTGTGGGTGGCCTCCATGTGCCAAAAATAGGCCACGGGGACAGACGCACCAGAAAATTAGCGCCCGAAGGCCGGGGTTGCAAAAACCCCCAGTGGAAAAATGGACAAAAAACGGGTGGGCTATAGCCTTGGTGGGGGGCGTGGGCGAAGTTCGTCCGCCGGACTCGGAATGGCCCGAGACTTTGCGGGCGGCCTCCGAGTGCCAAAAATAGGCCACGGGCAGGGCTGCGCCCGAAGGTCGGGGTTCCAAAACCCACCAACGGAAAAATGGCCAAAAATCGGGTGGGCTATAACCTTGGTGGGGGGCGTGGGCGAAGTTCGTCCGCCGGACTCGGAATGGCCCGAGACTTTGCGGGCGGCCTCCGTGCGCCAAAAATAGGCCACAGGCACAGCCGTGTCCAAAAATTAGTGCTCCAAGGTCGGGGTGCCAAAACCCACCAGCGGAAAAATGTCCAAAAAACGGGTGGGCTATAGCCTTGGTGGGGGGCTTTGGCGAAGTTCGTCCTCCGGACTCAGAATGGCCCGACACTTTGCGAGCGGCCTCCGTGTGCCAAAAAATGGCCACGGGTATAGCCGCACTCAAAAATTAGCGCCCGATGGTCAGGGTGCCAAAACCCCCCTGCGGAAAAATGGCCAAAAAACGGGTGGGCTATAGCCTTGGTGGGGGGCGTGGGCGAAGTTCGTCCGCCGGACTCGGAATAGCCCGAGACTTTGCGGGCGGCCTCCCTGTGCCAAAAATAGGCCACGGGCACAGCCGTGCCCAAAAACTAGCGCCCGAAGGTCGGGGTGCCAAAACCCACCAGCGGAAAAATGTCCAAAAAACGGGTGGGCTATAGCCTTGGTGGGGGGCTTTGGCGAAGTTCGTCCGCCAGACTCGGAATGGCCCGAGACTTTCTGGGTGGCCTCCGTACGCCAAAAATAGGCCACGGGGACAGACGCGCCCAAAAATTAGCATCCGAAGGCCGGCGTGACAAATCCCCCCAGCGGAAAAATGACCAAAAAACGGGTGGGCTATAGCCTTGGTGGGGGGCGTGGGCGAGGTTCATCCGCCGGACTCGGAATGGCCCGAGACTTTGCGGGCAGCCTCCGTGTGCGAAAAATAGGCCACGGGCACGGCCGCTCCCAAAAATTAGCGCCCGAAGGTCGGGGTTTCAAAACCCACCAGCGGAAAAATGGCCAAAAAACGGGTGGGCTATAGCCTTGGTGGGGGGCGTGGGCGGAGTTCGTCTGCCAGACTCGGAATGGCCCGAGACTTTCTGGGTGGCCTCCGTGCGCAAAAAAAAGGCCACGGGCAAAGCCGCGCACAAAAATTAGCGGCCGAAGGTCGGGATCCCAAAACCCCACAGCGGAAAAATGGCCAAAAAACGGGTGGGCTATAGCCTTGGTGGGGGGCGTTGGCGAAGTTCGTCCTCCGGACTCAGAATGGCCCGAGACTTTGCGGGCGGCCTCCGTGTGCCAAAAATAGGCCATGGGCACAGCCGCGCCCAAAAATTTGCACCCGAACGTCGGGGTTCCTAAACCCACCAGCGGAAAAATGGCCAAAAAACGGGTGGGCTATAGCCCGTGTGGGGGGCGTGGGCGAAGTTCGTCCTCCGGACTCAGAATGGCCCGAGACTTTGCGGGCGGCCTCCGTGTGCCAAAAATTGGCCACGGGCATACCCGCGCCAAAAAATTAGCGTCCGATGGTCGGGGTGCCAAAACCTCCCAGCGGAAAAATGGCCAAAAAACGGGTGGGCTATAGCCTTGGTGGGGGGCGTGGACAAAGTTCGTCCGCCCGACTCGGAATGGCCTGAGACTTTGTGGGTGGCCTCCGTGTGCCAAAAATAGGCCACGGGGACAGACGCGACCAAAAATTAGCGTCCGAAGGCCGGGGTGACAAATCCCCCCACCGGAAAAATGACCAAAAAACGGGTGGGCTATAGCCTTGGTGGGGGGCGTGGGCGAGGTTCGTCCGCCGGACTCGGAATGGCCCGAGACTTTGCGGGCAGCCTCCGTGTGCGAAAAATAGGCCACGGGCACGGCCGCTCCCAAAAATTAGCGCCCGAAGGTCGGGGTTTCAAAACCCACCAGCGGAAAAATGGCCAAAAAACGGGTGGGCTATAGCCTTGGTGGGGGGCGTGGGCGGAGTTCGTCCGCCAGACTCGGAATGGCCCGAGACTTTCTGGGTGGCCTCCGTGCGCCAAAAATAGGCCACGGGCAAAGCCGCGCACAAAAATTAGCTGCCGAAGGTCGGGATCCCAAAACCCCCCAGCGGAAAAATGGCCAAAAAACGGGTGGGCTATAGCCTTGGTGGGGGGCGTTGGCGAAGTTCGTCCTCCGGACTCAGAATGGCCCGAGACTTTTTGGGCGGCCTCCATGTGCCAAAAATAGGCCACGGGCACAGCCGCGCCCAAAAATTTGCACCCGAAGGTCGGGGTTCCTAAACCCACCAGCGGAAAAATGGCCAAAAAACGGGTGGGCTATAGACTTGGTGGGGGGCGTGGGCGAAGTTCATCCGCCGGACTCGGATGGCCCGAGACTTTGCGGGTGGCCTCCGTGTGCCAAAAATTGGCCACGGGCATAGCCGCGCCCAAAAATTAGCGTCCGATGGCCGGGATCCCAAAACCCCACAGCGGAAAAATGGCCAAAAAACGGGTGGGCTATAGCCTTGGTGGGGGGCGTGGGCGAAGTTCATCCGCCGGACTCGGATGGCCCGAGACTTTGCGGGTGGCCTCCGTGTGCCAAAAATAGGCCACGGGGACAGACGCGCCCAAAAATTAGTGTCCGAAGGCCGGGGTGCCAAATCCCCCCAGCGGGAAAATGGCCAAAAAACGGGTGGGCCATAGCCTTGGTGGGGGGCGTGGGCGAGGTTCGTCCGCCGGACTCGGAATGGCCTGAGACTTTGCGGGCAGCCTCCGTGTGCCAAAAATAGGCCACGGGCACGGCCACGCCCAAAAATTAGCGCCCGAAGGTCGGGGTTCCAAAACCCACCAGCGGAAAAATGGCCAAAAAACGGGTGGGCTATAGCCTTGGTGGGGGGCGTGGGCGTAGTTCGTCCGCCAGACTCGGAATGGCCCGAGACTTTCTGGGTGGCCTCCGTGCGCCAAAAATAGGCCACGGGCAAAGCCGCGCACAAAAATTAGCGGCCGAAGGTCGGGATCCCAAAACCCCCCAGCTGAAAAATGGCCAAAAAACGGGTGGGCTATAGGCTTGGTGGGGGGCATGGGCGAAGTTCGTCCGCCGGACTCGGAATGGCCCGAGACTTTGCGGGTGGCCTCCGTGTGCCAAAAATAGGCCATGGGGACAGACGCGCCCAAAAATTAGCGTCCGAAGGCCGGGGTGCCAAATCCCCCCAGCGGAAAAATGGCCAAAAAACGGGTGGGCTATAGCCTTGGTGGGGGGCGTGGGCGAGGTTCGTCCGCCGGACTCGGAATGGCCCAAGATTTTGCCTGCAGCCTCCGTGTGCCAAAAATAGGACACGGGCACGGCCGCGCCCAAAAATTAGCGCCCGAAGGTCGGGGTTCCAAAACCCACCAGCGGAAAAATGGCCAAAAAACGGGTGGGCTACAGCCTTGGTGGGGGGCGTGGGCGTAGTTCGTCCGCCAGACTCGGAATGGCCCGAGACTTTCTGGGTGGCCTCCGTGCGCCAAAAATAGGCCACGGGCAAAGCCGCGCACAAAAATTAGCGGCCGAAGGTCGGGATCCAAAAACCCCCCAGCGGAAAAATGGCCAAAAAACGGGTGGGCTATAGCCTTGGTGAGGGGCGTTGGCGAAGTTCGTCCTCCGGACTCAGAATGGCCCGAGACTTTCTGGGTGGCCTCCGTGCGCCAAAAATAGGCCACGGGCAAAGCCGCACACAAAAATTAGCGGCCAAAGGTCGGGATCCCAAAACCCCCCAGCGGAAAAATGGCCAAAAAACGGGTGGGCTATAGCCTTGGTGGGGGGCGTGGGCGAAGTTCGTCCGCCGGACTCGGAATGGCCCGAGACTTTGCGGGTGGCCTCCGTGGGCCAAAAATAGGCCATGGGGACAGACGCGCCCAAAAATTAGCGTCCGAAGGCCGGGGTGCCAAATCCCCCCAGCGGAAAAATGGCCAAAAAACGGGTGGGCTATAGCCTTGGTGGGGGGCGTGGGCGAGGTTCGTCCGCCGGACTCGGAATGGCCCAAGATTTTGCCTGCAGCCTCCGTGTGCTAAAAATAGGACACGGGCACGGCCGCGCCCAAAAATTAGCGCCCGAAGGTCGGGGTTCCAAAACCCACCAGCGGAAAAAAGGCCAAAAAACGGGTGGACTATAGCCTTGGTGGGGGGCGTGGGCGTAGTTCGTCCGCTAGACTCGGAATGGGCCGAGACTTTCTGGGTGGCCTCCATGTGCCAAAAATAGGCCACGGGCACAGCCGTGCCCAAAAATTAGCGGCCGAAGGTCGGGATCCCAAAACCCCCCAGCAGAAAAATGGCCAAAAAACGGGTGGGCTATAGCCTTGGTGGGGGGCGTTGGCGAAGTTCGTCCTCCGGACTCAGAATGGCCGGAGACTTTGCGGGCGGCCTCCGTGTGCCAAAAATAGGCCACGGGCACAGCCAGAATCAAAAATTAGTGCCCGAAGGTCGGGTTTCCAAAACCCACCAGCGGAAAAATGGCCAAAAAACGGGTGGGCTATAGCCTTGGTGGGGGGCGTGGGCGAAGTTCGTCCGCCGGACTCGGCATGGCCCGAGACTTTGTGGGTGGCCTCCGTACGCCAAAAATAGGCCACGGGCAAAGCCGCGTACAAAAATTAGCGGCCGAAGGTCGGGATCCCAAAACCCCCCAGAAGAAAAATGGCCAAAAAACGGGTGGGCTATAGCCTTGGTGGGGGCCGTGGGCGAAGTTCGTCCGCCGGACTCGGAATGGCCCGAGACTTTACGGGTGGTCTCCGTGGGCCAAAAATAGGCCATGGGGACAGACGCGCCCAAAAATTAGCGTCCGAAGGCCGGGGTGCCAAATCCCCCCAGCGGAAAAATGGCCAAAAAACGGGTGGGCTATAGCCTTGGTGGGGGGCGTGGGCGAGGTTCGTCCGCCGGACTCGGAATGGCCCAAGATTTTGCCTGCAGCCTCCGTGTGCCAAAAATAGGACACGGGTACGGCCGCGCCCAAAAATTAGCGCCCGAAGGTCGGGGTTCCAAAACCCACCAGCGGAAAAATGGCCAAAAAACGGGTGGGCTATAGCCTTGGTGGGGGGCGTGGGCGTAGTTCGTCCGCCAGACTCGGAATGGCCCGAGACTTTCTGGGTGGCCTCCATGTGCCAAAAATAGGCCACGGGCACAGCCGTGCCCAAAAATTAGCGGCCGAAGGTCGGGATCCCAAAACCCCCCAGCAGAAAAATGGCCAAAAAACGGGTGGGCTATAGCCTTGGTGGGGGGCGTTGGCGAAGTTCGTCCTCCGGACTCAGAATGGCCGGAGACTTTGCGGGCGGCCTCCGTGTGCCAAAAATAGGCCACGGGCACAGCCAGAATCAAAAATTAGTGCCCGAAGGTCGGGTTTCCAAAACCCACCAGCGGAAAAATGGCCAAAAAACGGGTGGGCTATAGCCTTGGTGGGGCGTGGGCGGATTCGTCGCCGGACTCGGCATGGCCCGAGACTTTGTGGGTGGCCTCCGTACGCCAAAAATAGGCCACGGGCAAAGCCGCGTACAAAAATTAGCGGCCGAAGGTCGGGATCCCAAAACCCCCCAGAAGAAAAATGGCCAAAAAACGGGTGGGCTATAGCCTTGGTGGGGGGCGTTGGCGAAGTTCGTCATCCGGACTCAGAATGGCCCGAGACTTTGCGGGCGGCCTCCGTGTGCCAAAAATAGGCCACGGGCACAGCCGCGATCAAAAATTAGCGCCCGAAGGTCGGGTTTCCAAAAACCCACCAGCGGAAAAATGGCCAAAAAACAGGTGGGCTATAGCCTTGGTGGGGGGCGTGGGCGAAGTTCGTCCGCCGGGCTCGGCATGGCCCGAGACTTTGTGGGTGGCCTCCGTGCGCCAAAAATAGGCAACGGGCGAAGCTGCGCACAAAAATTAGCGGCCGAAGGTCGGGATCCCAAAACCCCCAGCGGAGAAATGGCCAAAAAAGGGGTGGGCTATAGCCTTGGTGGGGGGCATGGGCGAAGTTCGTCCGCCGGACTCAGAATGGCCCGAGACTTTGCGGGCGGCCTCCGTGTGCCAAAAATAGGCCACGGGCACATCCGCGCCCAAAAATTAGCGCCCGATGGTCGGGGTGCCAAAACCCCCCAGCGGAAAAATGGCCAAAAAACGTGTGGGCTATAGCCTTGGTGGGGGGCGTGGGCGAAGTTCGTCCGCCGGACTCAGAATGGCCCGAGACTTTGCAGGCGGCCTCCGTGTGCCAAAAATAGGCCACAGGCACAGCCGCACCCAAAAATTAGCGCCCGAAGGTCGGGGTGCCAATACCCCCAAGCGGAGAAATGGCCAAAAAACGGGTGGGCTAAAGCCTTGGTGGGGGGCGTGGGCGAACTTCGTCCGCCGGACTGGGAATGGTCCGAGACTTTGCGGGTGGCCACCGTGTGCAAAAAATAGGCCACGGGCACAGCCGCGCCCAAAAATTAGCGCCCGAAGGTCGGGGTGCTAATACCCACCAGCGGAAAAATGGCCAAAAAACGGGTGGGCTATACCCTTGGTGGGAGGCATGGGCGAAGTTCGTCCGCCGGACTCGGAATGGCCCGAGACTTTGTGGGTGGTCTTCGTGTGCAAAAAATAGACCACGGGCAAAGCCGCGCACAAAAATTAGCGCCCGAAGGTCGGGGTGCCAAAACCCCCTAGCGGAAAAAAGGCCAAAAAACGGGTGGGCTATAGCCTTGGTGGGAGGCGTGGGCGAAGTTCGTCCGCCGGACTCAGAATGGCCCGAGACTTTGCAGGCGGCCTCCGTGTGCCAAAAATAGGCCACAGGCACAGCCGCGCCCAAAAATTAGCGCCCGAAGGTCGGGGTGCCAAAACCCCCCAGCGGAAAAATGGCCAAAAAACGGGTGGGCTATAGCCTTGGTGGGGGGCGTGGGCGAAGTTCGTCCGCCGGACTCGGACTGGCCCGAGACTTTGTGGGTGGCCTCCGTGCGCCAAAAATAGGCCACGGGAAAAGACGCGCACAAAAATTAGCGCCCGACGGTCGGGGTGCCAAAACCCACCAGCGGAAAATGGCCAAAAAACGGGTGGGCTATAGCCTTGGTGGGGGGCGTGGGCGAAGTTCGTCCGAAGGACTCGGAATGGCCCGAGACTTTGTGGGTGGCCTCCGTGCGCCAAAAATAGGCCACGGGAAAAGACGCGCACAAAAATTAGCGCCCGACGGTCGGGGTGCCAAAACCCCCCAGCGGAAAAAAGGCCAAAAAACGGGTGGGCTATAGCCTTGGTGGGAGGCGTGGGCGAAGTTCGTCCGCCGGACTCAGAATGGCCCGAGACTTTGCCGGCGGCCTCCGTGTGCCAAAAATAGGCCACAGGCACAGCCGCGCCCAAAAATTAGCGCCCGAAGGTCGGGGTGCCAAAACCCCCCAGCGGAAAAATGGCCAAAAAACGGGTGGGCTATAGCCTTGGTGGGGGGCGTTGGCGAAGTTCGTCCTCCGGACTCAGAATGGCCCGAGACTTTTTGGGTGGCCTCCGTGCGCCAAAAATAGGCCACGGGCAAAGCCACGCACAAAAAATTAGCGGCCGAAGGTTGGGATCCCAAAACCCCCCAGCGGAAAAATGGCCAAAAAACGTGTGGGCTATAGCCTTGGTGGGGGGCGTGGGCGAGGTTCGTCCGCCGGACTCGGAACGGCCCCGACTTTGCGGGCGGCCTCCATGTGCCAAAAATAGGCCACGGGTACAGCCGCCCCAAAAATTAATGACTGAAGGCCGGGGTTGCCAAAACCCCCCAGTGGAAAAATGGCTAAACAACGGGTCGGCTATAGCCTTGGTGGGGGGCGTGGGCGAAGTTGGTCCGCCGGACTCAGAAGTGCACGAGACTTTGCGGGCGGACTCCGTGTGCCAAAAATAGGCCACGGGGACAGACGCGCCCAAAAATTAGCGTCCGAAGGCCGGGGTGCCAAATCCCCCCAGCGGACAAATGGCCAAAAAACGGGTGGGCTATAGCCTTGGTGGGGGGCGTGGGCGAGGTTCGTCCGCCGGACTCGGAATGGCCCGAGACTTTGCGGGCGGCCTCCGTGTGCCAAAAATAGGCCACGGGCACAGCCGCGCCAAAAAATTAGCACCCGACGGTCGGGGTTCCAAGACCCACCAGCGGAAAAATGGCCAAAAAAAGGGTGGGCTATAGCCTTGGTGGGGGGCGTGGGCGAAGTTCTTCCGCCGGACTCGGAATGGCCCGAGACTTTGTGGGCGGCCTCCGTGTGCCAAAAATAGGCCACGGGCACAGCCGCGCCCAAAAATTAGCGCCCGAAGGTCGGGGTTCCAAAACCCCAGGCGGAAAAATGGCCAAAAAACGGGTGGGCTATAGCCTTGGTGGGGGGCGTTGGCGAAGTTCATCCTCCGGACTTAGAATGGCCTGAGACTTTGCGGGCGGCCTCCGTGTGCCAAAAATTGGCCACGGGCATAGCCGCGCCCAAAAATTGGCGCCCGATGGTCGGGGTGCCAAAACCCCCCAGCGGAAAAATGGCCAAAAAACGTGTGGGTTATAGCCTTGGTGGGGGGCATGGGCGAGGTTCGTCCGCCGGACTCAGAATGGGCCGAGACTTTACGGGCGGCCTCCGTGTGCCAAAAATAGGCCACGGGCACAGCCTCGCCCAAAAATTAGCGCCCGAAGGTCGGGGTTCCAAAACCCACCAGCGGACAAATGGCCAAAAAACGGGTGGGCTATAGCCTTGGTGGGGGGCGTGGGCGAAGTTCGTCCGCCGGACTCGGAATGGCCCGAGACTTTGCGGGCGGCCTTCGGGTGCCAAAAATAGGCCACGGGGAAAGACGCGCCCAAAAATTAGCGCCCGAATGCCGGGGTACCAAGACCCCCCAGCGGAAAAATGGCCAAAAAACGGGTGGGCTATAGCCTTGGTTGGGGGCGTGGGCGAATTTCGTCCGCCGGACTCGGAATGGCCCGAGACTTTGCGGGCGTCCTCCGTGAGCCAAAAATAGGCCACGGGGACAGACACGATCAAAAATTAGCGTCCGAAGGCCGGGGTGCCAAATCCCCCCAGCGGAAAAATGGCCAAAAAACGGGTGGGCTATTGCCTTGGTGGGGGGCGTGGGCGAGGTTCGTCCGCCGGACTCGGAATGGCCCGAGACTTTACGGGCAGCCTCCGTGTGCCAAAAATAAGCCACGGGCATGGCCGCGCCCGAAGTTCGGGGTTCCAAAACCAACCAGCGGAAAAATGGCCAAAAAACGGGTGGGCTATAGCCTTGGTGGGGGGCGTGGGCGAAGTTCGTCCGCCGGTCTCGGAATGGCCCGAGACTTATGGGCGGCCTCCGTGTGCCAAAAATAGGCCACGGGCACAGCCGTGCCCAAAAAGTAGCGCCCAAAGGTCGGGTTTCCAAAACCAACCAGCGGAAAAATGGGCAAAAAACGGGTGGGCTATAGCCTTGGTGGGGGGCGTGGGCGAAGTTCGTCCGCCGGTCTCGGAATGGCCCGAGACTTTTTGGGTGGCCTCCGTGTACCAAAGATAGGCCACGGGCAAAGCCACGCACAAAAATTAGCACCCGAAGGTCGGATGCCAAAACCCCCCAGCGGAAAAATGGCGAAAAAACGGGTGGGCTATAGCCTTGGTGGGGGGCGTGGGCGAAGTTCGTCCTCCGGACTCAGAATGGCCCGAGACTTTGCGGGCGGCCTCCATGTGAAAAAAAATGGCCACGGGCATAGCCGCGCTAAAAAATTAGCGCCCGATGGTCGGGGTTCCAAAACCCACCAGCGGAAAAATGGCCAAAAAACGGTTGGGCTATAGCCTTGGTGGGGGGCGTGGGCGAGGTTCGTCCGCCGGACTCGGAATGGCCGGAGACTTTGCGGGCAGCCTCCGTGTGCCAAAAAAAGGCCATGGGCACAGCGGCGCCCAAAAATTAGCGCCCAAAGGTCGGGGTTCCAAAACCCACCAGCGGAAAAATGGCCAAAAAACGGGTGGGCTATAGCCTTGGTGGGGGGCGTGGGCGAAGTTCGTCCGCCGGACTCGGAATGGCCCGAGACTTTGTGGGTGGCCTCCGTGTGCCAAAGATAGGCCACGGGCATAGCCACGCTAAAAAATTAGCGCCCGATGGTCGGGGTGCCAAAACCCCCCTGCGGAAAAATGGCCAAAAAACGTGTGGGCTATAGCCTTGGTGGGGGGTGCGGGCGAAGTTCGTCCGCCGGACTCGGAATGGCCCGAGACTTTGCGGGCGGCCTCCGTGTGCCAAAAATAGGCCTGTGGCAAAACCGAAAATTAGCTACCGAAGGCCGGGTTTGCCAAAACCCCCCAGTGGAAAAATGGCCAAAAAACGGGTGGGCTATAGCCTTGGTGGGGGGCGTGGGCGAAGTTCGTCCGCCGGACTCAGAATGGCCCAAGACTTTGCGGGTGGCCTCCGGGTGCCAAAAATAGGCCACGGGACAAGACGCGCCCAAAAATAGCGCCGAAGGCAGGTACCAAGACCCCCCAGTGGAAAAATGGCCAAAAAACGGGTGGGCTATAGCCTTGGTGGGGGGCGTGGGCGAGGTTCGTCCGCCGGACTCGGAATGGCCCGAGACTTTGCTGGCAGCCTCCGTGTGCCAAAAATAGGCCACGGGCACGGCCGCGCCCAAAAATTAGCGCCCGAAGGTCGGGGTTCCAAAACCCACCAGCGGAAAAATGGCCAAAAAACGGGTGGGCTATAGCCTTGGTGGGGGGCGTGGGCGAGGTTCGTCCGCCGGATCGGCATGGCCCGAGACTTTGCGGGCAGCCTCCGTGTGCCAAAAAAAGGCCATGGGCACGGCCGCGCCCAAAAATTAGCGCCCAAAGGTCGGGGTTCCAAAACCCACCAGCGGAAAAATGGCCAAAAAACGGGTGGGCTATAGCCTTGGTGGGGGGCGTGGGCGAAGTTCGTCCGCCGGACTCGGAATGGCCCGAGACTTTGTTGGTGGCCTCCGTGTGCCAAAGATAGGCCACGGGCATAGCCGCGCTAAAAAATTAACGCCCGATGGTCGGGGTGCCAAAACCCCCCTACGGAAAAATTGCCAAAAAACGTGTGGGCTATAGCCTTGGTGGGGGGTGTGGGCGAAGTTCGTCCGCCGGACTCGGAATGGCCCGAGACTCTGCGAGCGGCCTCCGTGTGCCAAAAATAGGCCACGGGCAAAACCGCACCAGAAAATTAACGACCGAAGGCCGGGGTTGCCAAAACCCCCCTGTGGAAAAATGGCCAAAAAAGGGGTGGGCTATAGCCTTGGTGGGGGGCGTGGGCGAAGTTCGTCCGCCGGACTCAGAATGGCCCAAGACTTTGTTGGCGGCCTCCGTGTGCCAAAAATAGGGCATGGGGACAGACACGCCCAAAAATTAGCGTCCGAAGGCCGGGGTGCCAAATCCCCCCAGCGGAAAAATGGCCAAAAAACGGGTGGGCTATAGCCTTGGTGGGGGGCGTGGGCGAGGTTCGTCCGCCGGACTCGGTGCCGAGACTGCGGGCAGCCTCCGTGTGCCAAAAATAGGCCACGGGCATGGCGCGCCAATTTCAGCGTTCCAAAACCCACCAGCGGAAAAATGGCCAAAAGCGGGTGGGCTATAGCCTTGGTGGGGCGTGGGCGAGATTCGTCCGCCGGACTCGGAATGGCCCGAGACTTTGCGGGCGGCCTCCGTGTGCCAAAAATAGGCCACGGGCACAGCCGTGCCCAAAAATTAGCACCCGAAGGTCGGGGTGCCAAAACCCACCAGCGGAAAAATGTCCAAAAAACGGGTGGGCTATAGCCTTGGTGGGGGGCGTTGGCGAAGTTCATCCTTCGGACTCAGAATGGCCCGAGACTTTGCGGGCGGCCTCCGTGTCCCAAAAAATGGCCACGGGAATAGCCGCGCTCAAAAATTAGCGCCCGATGGTCAGGGTGCCAAAACCCCCCTGCGGAAAAATGGCCAAAAAACGTGTGGGCTATAGCCTTGGTGGGGGGCGTGGGCGAAGTTCGTCCTCCGGACTCAGAATGGCCCGAGACTTTGCGGGCGGCCTCCGCGTGCCAAAAATAGGCCACGGGCACAGCCGCGCCCAAAAATTAGCGCCCGAAGGTCGGGGTTCCAAAACCCACCAGCGGAAAAATGGCCAAAAAACGGGTGGGCTATAGCCTTGGCGGGGGGCGTGGGCGAGGTTCGTCCGCCGGACTAGGAATGGCCCGAGACTACGCGGGCAGCCTCCGCGTGCCAAAAATAGGCCACGGGCACAGCCGCGCCCAAAAATTAGCGCCCGAAGGTCGGGGTTCCAAAGCCCACCAGCGGAAAAATGGCCAAAAAACGGGTGGGCTATAGCCTTGGCGGGGGGCGTGGGCGAGGTTCGTCCGCCGGACTCGGAATGGCCCGAGACTACGCGGGCAGCCTCCGTGTGCCAAAAAAAGGCCATGGGCACGGCCGCACCCAAAAATTAGCGCCCGAAGGTCGGGGTTCCAAAACCCACCAGCGGAAAAATGGCCAAAAAACGGTTGGGCTATAGCCTTGGTGGGGGGCGTGGGCGAAGTTCGTCCTCCGGACTCAGAATGGCCCGAGACTTTGCGGGCGGCCTCCGTGTGCCAAAAAATGGCCACGGGTATAGCCGCGCTAAAAAATTAGCGCCCGATGGTCGGGGTTCCAAAACCCCCCTGCGGAAAAATGGCCAAAAAACGTGTGGGCTATAGCCTTGGTGGGGGGTGTGTGCGAAGTTCGTCCGCCGGACTCGGAATGGCCCGAGACTTTGCCGTCGGCCTCCGTGTGCCAAAAATAGGCCACGGCCAAAACCGCGCCAGAAAATTAGCTACCGAAGGCCGGGTTTGCCAAAACCCCCCAGTGGAAAAATGGCCAAAAAACGGGTGGGCTATAGCCTTGGTGGGGGGCGTGGGCGAAGTTCGTCCGCCGGACTCAGAATGGCCCAAGACTTTGCGGGTGGCCTCCGGGTGCCAAAAATAGGCCACGGGGACAGACGCGCCCAAAAATTAGCGCCCGAAGGCCGGGGTACCAAGACCCCCCAGCGGAAAAATGGCCAAAAAACGGGTGGGCTATAGCCTTGGTGGGGGGCGTGGGCGAAGTTAGTCCACCGGACTCGGAATGGCCCGAGACTTTGTGGGTGGCCTCCGTGTGCAAAAAATAGGCCACGGGCAAAACCGCGCCAGAAAATTAGTTACCAAAGGCCGGGTTTGCCAAAACCCCCCAGTGGAAAAATGGCCAAAAAACGGGTGGGCTATAGCCTTGGTGGGGGGTGTGGGCGAAGTTCGTCCGCCGGACTCGGAATGGCCCGAGACTTTGTGGGTGGCCTCCGTGTGCAAAAAATAGGCCACGGGCAAAACCGCGCCAGAAAATTAGTTACCAAAGGCCGGGTTTGCCAAAACCCCCCAGTGGAAAAATGGCCAAAAAACGGGTGGGCTATAGCCTTGGTGGGGGGCGTGGGCGAAGTTCGTCCGCCGGACTCAGAATGGCCCAAGACTTTGCGGGTGGCCTCCGTGTGCCAAAAATAGGCCACGGGGACAGACGCGCCCAAAAATTAGCGCCCGAAGGCCGGGGTACCAAGACCCCCCAGCGGAAAAATGGCCAAAAAACGTGTGGGCTATAGCCTTGGTGGGGGGTGTGGGCGAAGTTCGTCCGCCGGACTCGGAATGGCCCGAGACTTTGCCGTCGGCCTCCGTGTGCCAAAAATAGGCCACGGCCAAAACCGCGCCAGAAAATTAGCTACCGAAGGCCGGGTTTGCCAAAACCCCCCAGTGGAAAAATGGCCAAAAAACGGGTGGGCTATAGCCTTGGTAGGGCGTGGCGAGTTCGTCCCGGACTCAGAATGGCCCAAGACTTTGCGGGTGGCCTCCGGGTGCCAAAAATAGGCCACGGGGACAGACGCGCCCAAAAATTAGCGCCTGAAGGCCGGGGTACCAAGACCCCCCAGCGGAAAAATGGCCAAAAAACGGGTGGGCTATAGCCTTGGTGGGGGGCGTGGGCGAAGTTAGTCCACCGGACTCGGAATGGCCCGAGACTTTGTGGGTGGCCTCCATGTGCAAAAAATAGGCCACGGGCAAAACCGCGCCAGAAAATTAGTTACCAAAGGCCGGGTTTGCCAAAACCCCCCAGCGGAAAAATGGCCAAAAAACGGGTGGGCTATAGCCTTGGTGGGGGGCGTGGGCGAAGTTAGTCCACCGGACTCGGAATGGCCCGAGACTTTGTGGGTGGCCTCCGTGTGCAAAAAATAGGCCACGGGCAAAACCGCGCCAGAAAATTAGTTACCAAAGGCCGGGTTTGCCAAAACCCCCCAGTGGAAAAATGGCCAAAAAACGGGTGGGCTATAGCCTTGGTGGGGGGCGTGGGCGAAGTTCGTCTGCCGGACTCAGAATGGCCCAAGACTTTGCGGGTGGCCTCCGTGTGCCAAAAATAGGCCACGGGGACAGACGCGCCCAAAAATTAGCGCCCGAAGGCCGGGGTACCAAGACCCCCCAGCGGAAAAATGGCCAAAAAACGTGTGGGCTATAGCCTTGGTGGGGGGTGTGGGCGAAGTTCGTCCGCCGGACTCGGAATGGCCCGAGACTCTGCGAGCGGCCTCCGTGTGCCAAAAATAGGCCACGGGCAAAACCGCGCCAGAAAATTAGCGTCCGAAGGCCGGGGTTGCCAAAACTCCCCTGTGGAAAAATGGCCAAAAAACGGGTGGGCTATAGCCTTGGTGGGGGGCGTGGGCGAAGTTCGTCCGCCGGACTCAGAATGGCCCAAGACTTTGTTGGCGGCCTCCGTGTGCCAAAAATAGGGCACGGGGACAGACACGCCCAAAAATTAGCGTCCGAGGGCCGGGGTGCCAAATCCCCCCAGCGGAGAAATGGCCAAAAAACGGGTGGGCTATAGCCTTGGTGGGGTGTGTGGGCGAAGTTCGTCCGCCGGACTCGGAATGGCCCGAGACTTTGCCGGCGGCCTCCGTGTGCCAAAAATAGGCCACGGCCAAAACCGCGCCAGAAAATTAGCTACCGATGGCCGGGTTTGCCAAAACCCCCCAGTGGAAAAATGGCCAAAAAACGGGTGGGCTATAGCCTTGCTGGGGGGCGTGGGCGAAGTTCGTCCGCCGGACTCAGAATGGCCCAAGACTTTGCGGGTGGCCTCCGTGTGCCAAAAATAGGCCACGGGGACAGACGCCTGCGCCCGAAGGGGGTACCAAGACCCCAGCGGAAAAATGGCCAAAAGCAGGTGGGCTATAGCCTTGGTGGGGCGTGGGCGAGGTTCGTCCGCCCGGACTCGGAATGGCCCGAGACTTTGCTGGCAGCCTCCGTGTGCCAAAAATAGGCCACGGGCACGGCCGCGCCCAAAAATTAGCACCCGAAGGTCGGGGTTCCAAAACCCACCAGCGGAAAAATGGCCAAAAAACGGGTGGGCTATAGCCTTGGTGGGGGGCGTGGGCGAGGTTCGTCCGCCGGACTCGGAATGGCCCGAGACTTTGTGGGCAACCTCCGTGTGCCAAAAAAAGGCCATGGGCACGGCCGCGCCCAAAGGTCGGGGTTCCAAAACCCACCAGCGGAAAAATGGCCAAAAAACGGGTGGGCTATAGCCTTGGTGGGGGGCGTGGGCGAAGTTCGTCCGCCGGACTCGGAATGGCCCGAGACTTTGTGGGTGGCCTCCGTGTGCAAAAGATAGGCCACGGGCATAGCCGCGCTAAAAAATTAGCGCCCGATGGTCGGGGTGCCAAAACCCCCCTACGGAAAAATGGCCAAAAAACGTGTGGGCTATAGCCTTGGTGGGGGGTGTGGGCGATTAAATCCGCGGACTAGAATAGCCCGAGACTCGGCGGCGGCCTACGTGTGCCAAAGATAGGACACGGTCAAATCCGCGCCAGAAAATTAGCGACCGAAGGCCGGGGTTGCCAAAACCCCCCTGTGGAAAAATGGCCAAAAAACGGGTGGGCTATAGCCTTGGTGGGGGGCGTGCGCGAAGTTCGTCCGCCGGACTCAGAATGTTCCAAGACTTTGTTGGCGGCCTCCGTGTGCCAAAAATAGGGCACGGGGACAGACACGCCCAAAAATTAGCGTCCGAAGGCCGGGGTGCCAAATCCCCCCAGCGGAAAAATGGCCAAAAAACGGGTGGGCTATAGCCTTGGTGGGGGGCGTGGGCGAGGTTCGTCCGCCGGACTCGGAATGGCCCGAGACTTATGGGCGGCCTCCGTGTGCCAAAGATAGGCCACGGGCATAGCCACGCTAAAAAATTAGCGCCCGATGGTCGGGGTGCCAAAACCCCCCTGCGGAAAAATGGCCAAAAAACGTGTGGGCTATAGCCTTGGTGGGGGGTGCGGGCGAAGTTCGTCCGCCGGACTCGGAATGGCCCGAGACTTTGCGGGCGGCCTCCGTGTGCCAAAAATAGGCCACGGGCAAAACCGCGCCAGAAAATTAGCTACCGAAGGCCGGGTTTGCCAAAACCCCCCAGTGGAAAAATGGCCAAAAAACGGGTGGGCTATAGCCTTGGTGGGGGGCGTGGGCGAAGTTCGTCCGCCGGACTCGGAATGGCCTGAGACTTTACGGGCGGCCTGCGTGTGCCAAAAATAGGCCACGGGCACATCCGAGCCAAAAAAAATTAGGGCCCGAAGGTCGGGGTAACAAAACCCACCAGCGGAAAAATGGCCAAAAAATGGGTGGGCTATAGCCTTGGTGGGGGGCGTGGGCGAAGTTCGTCCGCCGGACTCGGAAGGGCCCGAGACTTTTTGGGTGGCCTCCGTGTGCCAAAGATAGGCCACGGGCAAAGCCACGCACAAAAATTAGCACCCGAAGGTCGGATGCCAGAACCCCCCAGCGGAAAAATGGCGAAAAAACGGGTGGGCTATAGCCTTGGTGGGGGGCGTGGGCGAAGTTTGTCCTCCGGACTCAGAATTGCCCGAGACTTTGCGGGCGGCCTCCGTGTGCCAAAAAATGGCCACGGGCATAGCCACGCTAAAAAATTAGCGCCCGATGGTCGGGGTGCCAAAACCCCCCTGCCGAAAAATGGCCAAAAAACGTGTGGGCTATAGCCTTGGTGGAGGGTGTGGGCGAAGTTCGTCCGCCGGACTCGGAATGGCCCGAGACTTTGCGGGCGGCCTCCGTGTGCCAAAAATAGGCCACGGGCACAGCCGCGCCCAAAAATTAGCGCCCGAAGGTCGGGGTTCCAAAACCCACCAGCGGAAAAATGGCCAAAAAACGGGTGGGCTATAGCCTTGGTGGGGGGCGTGGGCGAGGTTCGTCCGCCGGACTCGGAATTGCCCGAGACTTTGCGGACAGCCTCCGTGTGCCAAAAATTAGCCACGGGCGCGGCCGCGCCCAAAAATTACTGCCTGAAGGTCGGGGTTCCAAAACCCACCATCGGAAAAATGGCCAAAAAACGGGTGGGCTATAGCCTTGGTGGGGGGCGTGGGCGATGTTCGTCCGCCGGACTCGGAATTGCCCAAACTTTGCGGGCAGCCTCCGTGTGCCAAAAATAGGCCACAGGCACGGCCGCGCCCAAAAATTACCGCCCGAAGGTCGGGGTTCCAAAACCCACCGGCGGAAAAATGGCCAAAAAACGGGTGGGCTATAGCCTTGGTGGGGGGCGTGGGCGAAGTTCGTCCGCCGGACTCGGAATGGCCCGAGACTTTGTCGGTGGCCTCCGTGTGCCAAAGATATGCCACGTGCAAAGCCGCGCACAAAAATTAGCACCCGAAGGTTGGATGCCAAAACCCCCCAGCAGAAAAATGGCGAAAAAACGGATTGGCTATAGCCTTGGTGGGGGGTGTGGACGATGTTCGTCCGCCGGACTCGGAATTGCCCAAACTTTGCGGGCAGCCTCCGTGTGCCAAAAATAGGCCACAGGCACGGCCGCGCCCAAAAATTACCGCCCGAAGGTCGGGGTGCCAAAACCCCCTAGCGGAAAAATGGCCAAAAAACGAGTGGGCTATAGCCTTGGTGGGGGGCGTGCGCGAAGTTTGTCCGCCGGACTCGGAATGGCCCGAGACTTTGCGGGTGGCCTCCGTGTGACAAAAATAGGCCACGGGCACAGCCGCGCCCAAAAATTAGCGCCCGAAGGTCGGGGTTCCAAAACGCACCAGCGGAAAAAAGGCCAAAAAACGGGTGGGCTATAGCCTTGGTGGGGGGGCGTTGGCGAAGTTCGTCCGCCGGACTCGGAATGGCCCGAGACTTTGTGGGTGGCCTCCGTGCGCCAAAAATAGGCCACGGTAAAAGCTGAGCACAAAAATTAGCAGCCGAAGGTCGGGATCCCAAAACCCCCCGGCGGAAAAATGGCCAAAAAACGGGTGGGCTATAGCCTTGGTAGGGGGCGTTGGCAAAGTTCGTCCTCCGGACTCAGAATGGCCCGAGACTTTGCGGGCGGCCTCCGTGTTCCACAAATAGGCCACGGGCACAGCCGCGCCCAAAAATTAGCGCCCGAAGGTCGGGGTTCCAAAACCCACCAGCGGAAAAATGGCCAAAAAACAGGTGGGCTATAGCCTTGGTGGGGGGCGTGGGCGAAGTTCGTCCGCCGGACTCGGAATGGCCCGAGACTTTGTGGGTGGCCTCCGTGCGCCAAAAATAGGCCACGGGCAAAGCCGCGCACAAAAATTAGCGGCCGAAAGTCGGGATCCAAAAACCCCCCAGCGGAAAAATGGCCAAAAAACGGGTGGGCTATAGCCTTGGTGGGGGGCGTTGGCGAAGTTCGTCCTCCGGACTCAGAATGGCCCGAGACTTTGCGGGCGGCATCCGTGTGCCAAAAATAGGCCACGGGCACAGCCGCGCCCAAAAATTACCGCCCGAAGGTCGGGGTTCGAAAACCCACCAGCGGAAAAATGGCCAAAAAACGGGTGGGCTATAGCCTTGGTGGGGGGCGTGGGCGAGGTTCGTCCGCCGGACTCGGAATTGCCCGAGACTTTGCGGACAGCCTCCGTGTGCCAAAAATAGGCCACGGGCGCGGCCGCGCCCAAAAATTACTGCCCGAAGGTCGGGGTTCCAAAACCCACCAGCGGAAAAATGCCCAAAAAACGGGTGGGCTATAGCCTTGGTGGGGGGCGTGGGCGAGGTTTGTCCGCCGGACTCGGAATTGCCTGAGACTTTGCGGGCAGCCTCCGTGTGCCAAAATTAGGCCACGGGCACGGCCGCGCCCAAAAATTACCGCCCGAAGGTCGGGGTTCCAAAACCCACCGGCGGAAAAATGGCCAAAAAACGGGTGGGCTATAGCCTTGGTGGGGGGCGTGGGCGAAGTTCGTCCGCCGGACTCGGAATGGCCCGAGACTTTGTCGGTGGCCTCCGTGTGCCAAAGATACGCCACGGGCAAAGCCGCGCACAAAAATTAGCACCCGAAGGTTGGATGCCAAAACCCCCCAGCAGAAAAATGGCGAAAAAACGGGTTGGCTATAGCCTTGGTGGGGGACGTGGGCGAAGTTCGTCCTCCGGACTCAGAATGGACCGAGACTTTGCGGGCGGCCTCCGTGTGCCAAAAAATTGCCACGGGCATAGCCGCGCTAAAAAATTAGCGCCCGATGGTCGGGGTGCCAAAACCCCCCTGCGGAAAAATGGCCAAAAAACGTGTGGGCTATAGCCTTGGTGGGGGGTGTGGACGAAGTTCGTCCGCCGGACTCGGAATGGCCCGAGACTTTGCGGGCGGCCTCCGTGTGCCAAAAATAGGCCACGGGCACAGCCACGCCCAAAAATTTGTGCCCGAAGGTCGGGGTGCCAAAACCCACCAGCGGAAAAAGGACAAAAAACGGTTGGGCTATAGCCTTGGTGGGGGGCGTTGGCGAAGTTCGTCCTCCGGACGCAGAATGGCCCGAGACTTTGCCGGCGGCCTCCGTGTGCCAAAAATAAGCCACGGGCACAGCCGCACCCAAAAATTAGCCCCCGAAGGTCGGGGTTCGAAAACCCACCAGCGGAAAAATGGCCAAAAAACGGGTGGGCTATAGCCTTGGTGGGGGGCGTGGGCGAAGTTCTTCCGCCGGGCTCGGAATGGCCCGAGACTTTACGGGCGGCCTCCGTGTGCCAAAAATAGGCCACGGGCACAGCCACGCCCAAACATTAGCGCCCGAAGGTCGGGGTGCCAAAACCCACCAGCAGAAAAATGGCCAAAAAATGGGTGGGCTATAGCCTTGGTGGGGGGCGTTGGCGAAGTTCGTCCGCCGGACTCAGAATGGCCCTAGACTTTGCGGGCAGCCTCCGTGTGCCAAAAATAGGCCACGGGCACAGCCGCGCCCAAAAATTAGCGTCCGAAGGTCGGGGTTCCAAAACCCACCAGCGGAAAAATGGCCAAAAAACGGGTGGGCTATAGCCTTGGTGGGGGGCGTGGGCGAAGTTCGTCCGCCGGACTCAGAATGGCCCGAGACTTTGCGGGCGGCCTCCGTGTGCCAAAAATAGGCCACGGGCACAGCCGCGCCCAAAAATTAACGCCTGAAGGTCGGAGTTCCAAAACCCACCAGCGGAAAAATGGCCAAAAAACGGGTGGGCTATAGCCTTGGTGGGGGGCGTGGGCGAAGTTCGTCCGCCGGACTCGGAATGGCCCGAGACTTTGTACGTGGCCTCCGTACGCCAAAAATAGGCCACGGGCAAAGCCGCGCACAAAAATTAGCCGCCGAAGGTCGGGATCCCAAAACCCCCCAGCGGAGAAATGGCCAAAAAACGGGTGGGCTATAGCCTTGGTTTGGGGCATTGGCGAAGTTCATCCGCCGGACTCAGAATGGCCCGAGACTTTGCGGGCGGCCTCCGAGTGCCAAAAAATAGGCACAGCCGCGCCAAAATTATCGCCTGAAGGTCGGAGTTCCAAAACCCACCAGCGGAAAAATGGCCAAAAACGGGTGGGCTATAGCCTTGGTGGGGGCGTGGCGAGATCGTCCCGGACTCGGAATGGCCCGAGACTTTGTACGTGGCCTCCGTGCGCCAAAAATAGGCCACGGGCAAAGCCGCGCACAAAAATTAGCCGCCGAAGGTCGGGATCCCAAAACCCCCCAGCGGAGAAATGGCCAAAAAACGGGTGGGCTATAGCCTTGGTGGGGGGCGTGGGCGAGGTTCGTCCGCCGGACTCGGAATGGCCCAAGACTTTGCGGGCAGCCTCCGTGTGCCAAAAATAGGCCACGGGCAAAGCCGCGCACAAAAATTTTTGGCCGAAGGTTGGGATCCCAAAACCCCCCAGCGGAGAAATGGCCAAAAAACGGGTGGGCTATAGCCTTGGTGGGGGGCATTTGCGAAGTTCATCCGCCGGACTCAGAATGGCCCGAGACTTTGCGGGCGGCCTCCGTGTGCCAAAAATAGGCCACGGGCACAGCCGCGCCCAAAAATTAGCGCCTGAAGGTCGGGGTTCCAAAACCCACCAGCGGAAAAATGGCCAAAAAACGGGTGGGCTATAGCCTTGGTGGGGGGCGTGGGCGAGGTTCGTCCGCCGGACTCGGAATGGCCCGATACTTTGCGGGCAGCCTCCGTGTGCCAAAAATAGGCCACGGGCAAAGCCGCGCACAAAAATTTGTGGCCGAAGGTCGGGATCCCAAAACCCCCCAGCGGAGAAATGGCCAAAAAACGGGTGGGCTATAGCCTTGGTTTGGGGCGTTGGCGAAGTTCGTCCGCCGGACTCAGAATGGCCCGAGACTTTGCGGGCGGCCTCCTTGTGCCAAAAATAGGCCACGGGCACAGCCGCGCCCAAAAATTAACGCCTGAAGGTCGGGGTTCCAAAACCCACCAGCGGAAAAATGGCCAAAATACGGGTGGGCTATAGCCTTGGTGGGGGGCGTGGGCGAAGTTCGTCCGCCGGACTCGGAATGGCCCGAGACTTTGTGCATGGCCTCCGTGCGCCAAAAATAGGCCACGGGCAAAGCCGCGCAGAAAAATTAGCAGCCGAAGGTCGGGATCCCAAAACCCCCCAGCGGAGAAATGGCCAAAAAACGGGTGGGCTATAGCCTTGGTGGGGGGCGTGGGCGAAGTTCGTCCGCCGGACTCGGAATTTCCCTAGACTTTGTGGGTGGCCTCCGTGCGCCAAAAATAGGGCACGGACAAAGCCACGCACAAAAATTAGCGGCCGAAGGTCGGGATCCCAAAACCCCCCAGCGGAAAAATGGCCAAAAAACGGGTGGGCTATAGCCTTGGTGGGGGGCGTGGGCGAAGTTCGTCCTCCGGACTCAGAATGGCCCGAGACTTTGCGGGCGGCCTCCGTGTACCAAAAATAGGCCACGGGCACAGCCGCGCCCAAAAATTAGCCCCCGAAGGTCGGGGTTCCAAAACCCACCAGCGGAAAAATGGCCAAAAAACGGGTGGGCTATAGCCTTGGTGGGGGGCGTGGGCGAAGTTCGTCCGCCGGACTCGGAATGTCCCTAGACTTTGTGGGTGGCCTCCGTGCGCCAAAAATAGGGCACGGGCAAAGCCACGCACAAAAATTAGCGGCCGAATGTCGGGATCCCAAAACCCCCCAGCGGAAAAATGGCCAAAAAACGGGTGGGCTATAGCCTTGGTGGGGGGCGTTGGCGAAGTTCGTCCTCCGGACTCAGAATGGCCCGAGACTTTGCGGGCGGCCTCCGTGTTCCAAAATTAGGCCACGGTCACAGCGCCTTAAAAATTAGCACCAAGGTCGGGTACCAAAACCCACCAGCGGAAAAATGGCCAAAAACGGGTGGGCTATAGCCCGGGTGGGGGCGTGTGCGAGGTTCGTCCGGACTCTGAATGGCCCGAGACTTTGCGGGCGGCCTCCGTGTGCCAAAAATAGGCCACGGGCACAGCCGCGCCCAAAAATTAGCTCCCGAAGGTCGGGGTACCAAAACCCACCAGCGGAAAAATGGCCAAAAAACGGGTGGGCTATAGCCTTGGTGGGGGGCGTGGGCGAAGTTCTTCCGCCGGACTCGGAATGGCCCGAGACTTTACGGGCGGCCTCCGTGTGCCAAAAATAGGCCACGGGCACAGCCGCGCCCAAATATTAGCCCCCGAAGGTCGGGGTGCCAAAACCCACCAGCGGAAGAATGGCCAAAAAACGGGTGGGCTATAGCCTTGGTGGGGGGCGTTGGCGAAGTTCGTCCGCCGGACTCAGAATGGCCCGAGACTTTACGGGCAGCCTCCGTGTGCCAAAAATAGGCCACGGGCACAGCCGCGCCCAAAAATTAGCGCCCGAAGGTCGGGGTACCAAAACCCACCAGCGGAAAAATGGCCAAAAAACGGGTGGGCTATACCCTTGGTGGGGGGCGTGGGCGAAGTTCGTCCGCCGGACTCGGAATGGCCCGAGACTTTTTGGGTGGCCTCCGTGTACCAAAGATAGGCCACGTTCAAAGCCGCGCACAAAAATTAGCACCCGAAGGTCGGACGCAAAAACCCCCCAGCGGAAAAATGGCGAAAAAACGGGTGGGCTATAGCCTTGGTGGGGGGCGTGGGCGAAGTTCGTCCTCCGGACTCAGAATGGCCCGAGACTTTGCGGGCGGCCTCCGTGTACCAAAAAATGGCCACGGGTATAGCCGCGCTAAAAAATTAGCGCCCGATGGTCAGGGTGCCAAAACCCCCCAGCGGAAAAATGGCCAAAAAACGGGTGGGCTATAGCCTTGGTGGGGGGCGTGGGCGAAGTTCGTCCGCCGGACTCGGAATGGCCCGAGACTTTGCGGGTGGCCTCCGTGTGCCAAAAATAGGCCACGGGCACAGCCGCGCCCAAAAATTAGCGCCCGAAGGTCGGGGTGCCAAAACCCCCCAGCGGAAAAATGGCCAAAAAACGGGTGGGCTATAGCCTTGGTGGGGGGGTTGGGGGAGGTTCGTACGCCGGACTCGGAATGGCCCGAGACTTTGTGGGCAGCCTCCGTGTGCCAAAAATAGGCCACGGGAATGGCCGCGCCAAAAATTAGCACCCGAAGGTCGGGGTTCCAAAACCCACCAGCGGAAAAATGGCCAAAAAACGGGTGGGCTATAGCCTTGGTGGGGGGCGTGGGCGAGGTTCGTCCGTCGGACTCGGAATGCCCCTAGACTTGGCGGGCAGCCTCCGTGTGCCAAAAATAGGCCACGGGCATGGCCGCTCCCAAAAATTAGCGCCCAAAGGTCGGGGTTCCAAAACCCACCAGCGGAAAAATGGCCAAAAAACGGGTGGGCTATAGCCTTGGTGGGGGCCGTGGGCGAAGTTCGTCCGCCGGACTCGCAATGGCCCGAGACTTTGTGGGTGGCCTCCGTGTGCCAAAGATAGGCCACGGGCAAAGCTGTCCACAAAAATTAGCACCCGATGGTCGGATGCCAAAACCCCCCAGCGGAAAAATGGTGAAAAAACGGGAGGGCTATAGCCTTGGTGGGGGGCGTGGGCGAAGTTCGTCCTCCGGACTCAGAATGGCCCGAGACTTTGTGGGCGGTCTCCGTGTGCCAAAAATAGGCCACGGGGACAAACGCGCCCAAAAATTAGCGTCCGATGGCCGGGGTACCAAATCCCCCCAGCGGAAAAATGGCCAAAAAACGGGTGGGCTATAGCCTTGGTGGGGGGTGTGGGCGAAGTTCGTCCGCCGGACTCGGAATGGCCCGAGACTTTACGGGCAGCCTCCGTGTGCCAAAAATAGGCCACGGGCATGGCCGCGCCCGAAGGTCGGGGTTCCAAAACCCACCAGCGGAAAAATGGCCAAAAAACGGGTGGGCTATAGCCTTGGTGGGGGGCTTTGGCGAAGTTCGTCCTCCGGACTCAGAATGGACCGAGACTTTGCGGGCGGCCTCCGGGTGCCAAATAATGGCCACGGGTATAGCCGCGCTAAAAAATTAGCACCCGATGGTTTGGGTGCCAAAACCCCCCTGCGGAAAAATGGCCAAAAAACGGGTGGGCTATAGCCTTGGTGGGGGGCGTGGGCGAAGTTCGTCCGCCGGACTCAGAATGGCCCGAGACTTTGCGGGCGGCCTCCGTGTGCCAAAAATAGGCCACGGGGACAGACGCGCCAAAAAATTAGCGTCCGAAGGCCGGGGTGCCAAATCCTCCCAGCGGAAAAATGGCCAAAAAACGGGTGGGCTATAGCCTTGGTGGGGGGCGTGGGCAAGGTTCGTCCGTCGGACTCGGAATGCCCCTAGACTTTGCGGGCAGCCTCCGTGTGCCAAAAATAGGCCACGGGCACGGCCGCGCCCAAAAATTAGTGCCCAAAGGTCGGGGTTCCAAAACCCACCAGCGGAAAAATGGCCAAAAAACGGGTGGGCTATAGCCTTGGTGGGGGCCGTGGGCGAAGTTCGTCCGCCGGACTCGCAATGGCCCGAGACTTTGTGGGTGGCCTCCGTGTGCCAAAGATAGGCCACGGGCAAAGCCGTCCACAAAAATTAGCACCCGAAGGTCGGATGCCAAAACCCCCCAGCGGAAAAATGGTGAAAAAACGGGAGGGCTATAGCCTTGGTGGGGGGCGTGGGCGAAGTTCGTCCTCCGGACTCAGAATGGCCCGAGACTTTGTGGGCGGCCTCCGTGTGCCAAAAATAGGCCACGGGGACAAACGCGCCCAAAAATTAGCGTCCGATGGCCGGGGTACCAAATCCCCCCAGCGGAAAAATGGCCAAAAAACGGGTGGGCTATAGCCTTGGTGGGGGGTGTGGGCGAAGTTCGTCCGCCGGACTCGGAATGGCCCGAGACTTTACAGGCAGCCTCCGTGTGCCAAAAATAGGCCACGGGCACGGCCGCGCCCGAAGGTCGGGGTGCCAAATCCCCCCAGCGGAAAAATGGCCAAAAAACGGGTGGGCTATAGCTTCGGTGGGGGGCCTGGGCGAGGTTCGTCCGCCGGACTCGGAATGGCCCGAGACTTTGCGGGCAGCCTCCGTGTGCCAAAAATAGGCCACGGGCATGGCCGCGCCCGAAGGTCGGGGTTCCAAAACCCACCAGCGGAAAAATGGCCAAAAAATGGGTGGGCTATAGCCTTGGTGGGGGGCCTGGGCGAGGTTCGTCCGCCGGACTCGGAATGGCCCGAGACTTTCCGGGCAGCCTCCGTGTGCCAAAAATAGGCCACGGGAAAAGCCGTGCCCAAAAATTAGAGCCCGAAGGTCGGGGTGCCAAAACCCACCAGCGGAAAAATGTGCAAAAAACGGGTGGGCTATAGCCTTGGTGGGGGGCGTTGGCGAAGTTCGTCCTCCGGACTCAGAATGGCCCGAGACTTTGCGGACGGCCTCCGTGTGCCAAAAAATGGCCACGGGCATAGCCGCGCTCAAAAATTAGCGCCCGATGGTCAGGGTGCCAAAACCCCCCTGCGGAAAAATGGCCAAAAAACGTGTGTGCTATAGCCTTGGTGGGGGGTGTGGGCGAAGTTTGCCCGCCGGACTCGGAATGGCCCGAGACTTTGCGGGCGGCCTCCGTGTGCCAAAAATAGGCCACGGGCACAGCCGCGCACAAAAATTAGCGCCCGAAGGTCGGGGTTCCAAAACCCACCAGCGGAAAAATGGCCAAAAAACGGGTGGGCTATAGCCTTGGGGGGGGCGTGGGCGAAGTTCGTCCGCCGGACTCGGAAGGCCCGAGACTTTGTGGGTGGCCTCCGTGCGCCAAAAATAAGCCACCGGCAAAGCCGCGCACAAAAATTAGCGGCCGAAGGTCGGGATCCCAAAACCCCCCAGCGGAACATTGGCCAAAAAACGGGTGGGCTATAGCCTTGGTGGGGGGCGTTGGCGAAGTTCGTCCTCCGGACTCAGAATGGCCCGAGACTTTGCGGGCGGCCTCCGTGTGCCAAAAATAGGCCACGGGCACAGCCACGCCCAAAAATTAGCGCCCGAAGGTCGGGGTTCCAAAACCCACCAGCGGAAAAATGGCCAAAAAACGGGTGGGCTATAGCCTTGGGGGGGGGTGGGCGAAGTTCGTCCGCCGGACGTGGAATGGCCCGAGACTTTGTGGGTGGCCTCCGTGCGCCAAAAATAGACCACTGGCAAAGCCGCGCACAAAAATTAGCGGCCAAAGGTCGGGATCCCAAAACCCCCCAGCGGAGAAATGGCCAAAAAACGAGTGGGCTATAGCCTTGGTGGGGGGCGTTGGCGAAGTTCGTCCGCCGGACTCAGAATGGCCCGAGACTTTGCGGGCGGCCTCCGTGTGCCAAAAATAGGCCAGGGGCAAAACCGCGCCCAAAAATTAGCGACCGAAGGCCGGGGTTGCCAAAACCCCCCAGTGGAAAAATGGCCAAAAAACGGGTGGGCTATAGCCTTGGTGGGGGGCGTGGCCGAAGTTCGTCCGCCGGACTCAGAAGTGCCCGAGACTTTGCGGGTGGCCTCCGTGTGCCAAAAATAGGCCACGGGGACAGACGCACCCAAAAATTAGTGCCCGAAGGTTGGGGTGCCAAAACCCCCCGAGCGGAAAAATGGCCAAAAAACGGGTGGGCTATAGCCTTGGTGGGGGGCGTTGGCGAAGTTCGTCCGCCGGACTGGGAATGGTCCGAGACTTTGCGGGCGGCCTCCGTATGCCAAAAATAGGCAACGGGGACAGACACGCCCAAAAATTAGCGCCCGAAGGCCGGGGTGCCAAAACCCCCCAGCAGAAAAATGGCCAAAAAACGGGTGGGCTATAGCCTTGGTGGGGGGCGTGGGCGAAGTTCGTCCGCCGGACTCGGAATGGCCCGAGACTTTGCGGGTGGCCTTCGTGTGCCAAAAATAGGCAACAGGGACAGACGCGATAAAAAATTAGCGTCCGAAGGCCGGGGTGCCAAATCCCCCCAGCGGAAAAATGGCCAAAAAACGGGTGGGCTATAGCCTTGGTGGGGGGCGTGGGCGAGGTTCGTCCGCCGGACTCGGAATGGGCCGAGACTTTGCGGGCAGCCTCCGTGTGCCAAAAATAGGCCACGGGCATGGCCGCGCCCAAAAATTAGCGCCCGAAGGTCGGGGTTCCAAAACCCACCAGCGGAAAAATGGCCAAAAAACGGGTGGGCTATAGCCTTGGTGGGGGGCGTGGGCGGAGTTCGTCCGCCAGACTCGGAATGGCCCGAGACTTTGTGGGTGGCCTCCGTGCGCCAAAAATAGGCCACGGGCAAAGCCGCGCACAAACATTAGCGGCCGAAGGTCGGGATCCCAAAACCCCCCAGCGGAAAAATGGTCAAAAACCGGGTGGGCTATAGCCTTGGTGGGGGGTGTGGGCGAAGTTCGTCCGCCGGACTCGGAATGGCCCGAGACTTTGTGGGTGGCCTCCGTACGCCAAAAATAGGCCACGGGCAAAGCCGCGCACAAAAATTAGCGGCCGAAGGTCGGGATCCCAAAACCCCCCGGCGGAAAAATGGCCAAAAAACGGGTGGGCTATAGCCTTGGTGGGGGGCGTTGGCGAAGTTCGTCCTCCGGACTCAGAATGGCCTGAGACTTTGCGGGCGGCCTCCGTGTGCCAAAAATTGGCCACGGGCATAGCCGCGCCCAAAAATTAGCGCCCGATGGTCGGGGTGCCAAAACCCCCCAGCGGAAAAATGGCCAAAAAACGTGTGGGCTATAGCCTTGGTGGGGGGCGTGGGCGAGGTTCGTCCGCCGGACTCGGAATGGCCCGAGACTTTGCGGGCGCCATCCGTTTGCCTAAGATAGGCCACAGGCAAAGCCGTGCCAAAAAAATTAGCGCCCGAAGGTCGGGGTTCCAAAACCCACCAGCGTAAAAAAGGCCAAAAAACGGGTGGGCTATAGCCTTGGTGGGGGGCGTGGGCGAAGTTTCTCCGCCGGACTCGGAATGGCCCGAGACTTTGTGGGTGCCTCCGTGTGCCAAAAATAGTACAGGGGCAAAACCGCGCCAGAAAATTAGAGACCGAAGGCCGGGGTTGCCAAACCCCCCAGTGGAAAAATGGCCAAAAAACGGGTGGGCTATAGCCTTGGTGGGGGGCGTCGGCGAAGTTCGTCCGCCGGACTCAGAATGGCCCGAGACTTTGCGGGTGGCCTCCGTGTGCCAAAAATAGGCCACGGGGACAAACGCGCCAAAAAATTAGCGCCCGAAGGACGGGGTACCAAGACCCCCCAGCGGAAAAATGGCCAAAAAATGGGTGGGCTATAGCCTTGGTGGGGGGCGTGGGCGAAGTTCGTCCGCCGGACTCGGAATGGCCCGAGACTTTGCGGGCGGCCTCCGTGTGCTAAAAATAGGCCACGGGGACAGACACGCCCAAAAATTAGCGTCCGTAGGCCGGGTTGCCAAATCCCCCCAGCGGAAAAATGGCCAAAAAAGGGGTGGGCTATAGCCTTGGTGGGGGGCCTGGGCGAGGTTCGTCCGCCGGACTCGGAATGGCCCGAGACTTTGCGGGCAGCCTCCGTGTGCCAAAAATAGGCCACGGGCATGGCCGCGCCCGAAGGTCGGGGTTCCAAAACCCACCAGCGGAAAAATGGCCAAAAAATGGGTGGGCTATAGCCTTGGTGGGGGGCCTGGGCGAGGTTCGTCCGCCGGACTCGGAATGGCCCGAGACTTTCCGGGCGGCCTCCGTGTGCCAAAAATAGGCCACGGGCACAGCCGTGCCCAAAAATTAGCGCCCGAAGGTCGGGGTGCCAAAACCCACCAGCGGAAAAATGTGCAAAAAACGGGTGGGCTATAGCCTTGGTGGGGGGCGTTGGCGAAGTTCGTCCTCCGGACTCAGAATGGCCCGAGACTTTGCGGGCGGCCTCCGTGTGCCAAAAAATGGCCACGGGCATAGCGGCGCTCAAAAATTAGCGCCCGATGGTCAGGGTGCCAAAACCCCCCTGCGGAAAAATGGCAAAAAAACGTGTGTGCTATAGCCTTGGTGGGGGGTGTGGGCGAAGTTTGTCCGACGGACTCGGAATGGCCCGAGACTTTGCGGGCGGCCTCCGTGTGCCAAAAATAGGCAAGGGCACAGCCGCGCCCAAAAATTAGCGCCCGAAGGTCGGGGTGCCAAAACCCACAAGCGGAAAAATGGCCAAAAAACGGGTGGGCTATAGCCTTGGTGGGGGGCGTGGGCGAGGTTCGTCCGCCGGACTCGGAATGGCCCGAGACTTTGCTGGCAGCCTCCGTGTGCCAAAAATAGGCCACGGGCATAGCCGCGCCCGAAGGTCGGGGTTCCAAAACCCACCAGCGGAAAAATGGCCAAAAAATGGGTGGGCTATAGCCTTGGTGGGGGGCGTGGGCGAAGTTCGTCCGCCGGACTCGGAATGGCCCGAGACTTTCTGGGCGGCCTCCGTGTGCCAAAAATAGGCCACGGGCACAGCCGTGCCCAAAAATTAGCGCCCGAAGGTCGGGGTGCCAAAACCCACCAGCGGAAAAATGTGCAAAAAACGGGTGGGCTATAGCCTTGGTGGGGGGCGTTGGCGAAGTTCGTCCTCCGGACTCAGAATGGCCCGAGACTTTGCGGACGGCCTCCGTGTGATAAAAAATGGCCACGGGCATAGCCGTGCTAAAAAATTAGCGCCCGATGGTCAGGGTGCCAAAACCCCCCTGCGGAAAAATGGCCAAAAAACGTGTGTGCTATAGCCTTGGTGGGGGGTGTGGGCGAAGTTCGTCCGCCGGACTCGGAATGGCCCGAGACTTTGCTGGCAGCCTCCGTGTGCCAAAAATAGGCCACGGGCATAGCCGCGCCCGAAGGTCGGGGTTCCAAAACCCACCAGCGGAAAAATGGCCAAAAAACGGGTGGGCTATAGCCTTGGTGGGGGGCGTTGGCGAAGTTCGTCTGCCGGACTCGGAATGGCCCGAGACTTTGTGGGTGGCCTCCGTGTGCCAAAAATAGGCCACGGGGACAAAAGCGCCCAAAAATTAGCCCCCGAAGGCCGGGGTGCCAAAACCCCCCAGCAGAAAAATGGCCAAAAAACGGGTGGGCTACAGCCTAGGTGGGCGTGGCGGTTCGTCCGCCTCGGACTCGGTTTGGCCCGAGACTTTGTGTGCGGCCTCCGTGTGCCAAAAATAGGCCACGGGCACAGACGCGCCCAAAAATTAGCGCCCGAAGGCCGGGGTGCCAAACCCCCCAGCGGAAAAATGGCCAAAAAACGGGTGGGCTATAGCCTTGGTGGGGGGCGTGGGCGAAGTTCGTCCGCCGGACTCAGAATGGCCCGACAATTTGCGGGCAGCCTCCGTGTGCCAAAAATAGGCCACGGGGACAAAAGCGCCCAAAAATTAGTGCCCGAAGGCCGGGGTGCCAAAACCCCCCTGCGGAAAAATGGCCAAAAAACGGGTGGGCTACATTTGTGGCGTGGCGGTTCGTCCGCCGGACTCGGAATGGCCCGAGACTTTGCGGGCGGCTTCCGTGTGCCAAAAATTGGCCACGGGCAGAGCCGCGCCCAAAAATTAGCGCCCGAAGGTGGGGGTGCCAAAACCCCCCAGCGGAAAAATGGCCAAAAAACGTGTGGGCTATAGCCTTGGCGGGGGGCGTGGGCGAAGTTCGTCCGCCGGACTCAGAATGGCCCGAGACTTTGCGGACGGCCTCCGTGTACCAAAAATAGGCAACAAGCAAAGCCGCTCACAAAAACTAGTGCCCGAATGTTGGGGTGCCAAAACCCCCCAGCGGAAAAAAGGCCAAAAAACGGGTGGGCTATAGCCTTGGTGGGGGGCGTGGGCGAAGTTCGTCCGCCGGACTCGGAATGGCCCGAGACTTTGTGGGCGGCCTCCGTGTGCCAAAAATAGGCCACGGGCACAGACGCGCCCAAAAATTAGTGCCCGAAGGTTGGGGTGCCAAAACCCCCCAGCGGAAAAAAGGCCAAAAAACGGGTGGGCTACAGCCTAGGTGGGGGGCGTGGGCGAAGTTCGTCCGCCGGACTAGGAATGGCCCGAGACTTTGTGGGCGGCCTCCGTGTGCCAAAAATAGGCCACGGGCACAGACGCGCCCAAAAATTAGCGCCCGAAGGCCGGGGTGGAAAAACCCCCCAGCGGAAAAATGGCCAAAAAACGGGTGGGCTATAGCCTTGATGGGGGGCGTGGGCGAAGTTCGTCCGCCGGACTCAGAATGGCCCGACACTTTGCGGGCGGCCTCCGTGTGCCAAAAATAGGCCACGGGGACAAAAGCCCCCAAAAATTAGCGCCCGAAGGCCGGGGTGCCAAAACCCCCCAGCAGAAAAATGGCCAAAAAACGGGTGGGCTACAGCCTAGGTGGGGGGCGTGGGCGAAGTTCGTCCGCCGGACTTGGAATGGCCCGAGACTTTGTGGGCGGCCTCCGTGTGCCAAAAATAGGCCACGGGCACAGACGCGCCCAAAAATTAGCGCCCGAAGGCCGGGGTGCCAAAACCCCCAACGGAAAAATGGCCAAAAAACGGGTGGGCTATACCCTTGATGGGGGGCGTGGGCGAAGTTCGTCCGCCGGACTCGGAATGGCCCGAGACTTTGCGGGCGGCCTCTGTGTGCCAAAAATAGGCCACGGGCACAGACGCGCCCAAAAATTAGCAACTGATGCCCGGGGTGCCAAACCCCCCCCGCGGAAAAATGGCCAAAAAACGGGTGGGCTATAGACTTGGTGGGGGGCGTGGGCGAAGTTCGTCCGCCGGACTCAGAATGGCCCGACACTTTGCGGGCGGCCTCCGTGTGCCAAAAATAGGCCACGGGGCCAGCCGCGCCCAAAAATTAGCGCCCGAAGGCCGGGTTGCCAAAACCCCCCAGCGGAAAAAAGGCCAAAAAACGGGTGGGCAATAGCCTTGGTGGGGGGTGTGGGCGAAGTTCGTCCGCCGGACTCAGAATGGCCCGAGACTTTGCGAGCGGCCTCCGTGTACCAAAAATAGGCCACGGGGACAGACGTGCCCAAAAATTAGCACCCGAAGGCCGGGGTGCCAAAACCCCCCAGCGGAAAAATGGGCAAAAAAGGGGTGGGCTATAGCCTTGGTGGGGGGCGTGGGCGGAGTTCGTCCGCCGGACTCGGAATGCCCCGAGACTTTGTGGGTGGCCTCCGTGTGCCAAAAATAGGCCACGGGCACAGCCGCGTACAAAAATTAGTGCCCGAAGGTCGGGGTGCGAAAACCCCCCAGTGGGAAAATGGTCAAAAAACGGGTGGGCTATAGCCTTGGTGGGGGGCGTTGGCAAAGTTCGTCTGCCGGACTCGGAATGGCTCGAGACTTTGCGGGCGGCCTCCGTGTGCCAAAAATAGGCCACGGGGACAAAAGCGCCCAAAATTAGCGCCCGAAGGCCGGGGTGCCGAAACCCCCCAGCGGAAAAATGGCCAAAAAACGGGTGGGCTACAGCCTGGTGGGGCGTGGCGAGTTCGTCCGGACTCAGAATGGCCCGAGACTTTGCGGGCGGCCTCCGTGTGCCAAAAATAGGCCACGTGCACAGCCGCGCCTAAAATTAGCGCCCGAAGGTCGGGATCCAAAACCCCAGCGGAAAAATGGCCAAAAACGGGTGGGCTATAGCCTTGGTGGGGGGTTGGCGGTTCGTCCGGACTCGGAATGGCCCGAGACTTTGTGGGTGGCCTCCGTGTGCCACAAATAGGCCACGGTCACAGCCGCGCTAAAAAATTAGCGCCCGATGGTCGGGGTGCCAAAACCCCCCTGCAGAAAAATGGCCAAAAAACGTGTGGGCTATAGCCTTGGTGGGGGGTGTGGGCGAAGTTCGTCCGCCGGACTCGGAATGGCCCGAGACTTTGCGGGTGGCCTCCGTGTTCCAACAATAGGCCATGGGCACAGCCGCACCCAAAAATTAGTGCCCGAATGTCGGGGTGCCAAAACCCACCAGCGGAAAAATGGCCAAAAAACGGGTGGGCTATAGCCTTGGTGGGGGGCGTGGGAGAGGTTCGTCCGCCGGACTCGGAATGGCCCGAGACTTTGTGGGCAGCCTCCATGTGCCAAAAATAGGCCACGGGCATGGCCACGCCCAAAAATCAGCGCCCGAAGGTCGGGGTTCCAAAACCCACCAGCGGAAAAATTGCCAAAAAACGGGTGGGCTATAGCCTTGGTGGGGGGCGTGGGCGAGGTTCGTCCGCCGGACTCGGAATGGCCCGGGACTTTGCAGGCAGCCTCCGTGTGCCAAAAATAGGCCACGGGCACGGCTGCGCCCAAAAATTAGCTCCCGAAGGTCGGGGTTCCAAAACCCACCAGCTGAAAAATGGCCAAAAAACGGGTGGGCTATAGCCTTGGTGGGGGGCGTGGGCGAAGTTCGTCCGCTGGACTCGGAATGGCCCGAGACTTTGTGGGTGGCCTCCGTGTGCCAAAGATAGGCCACGGGCAAAGCCGCGCACAAAAATTAGCACCCGAAGGTCGGATGCCAAAACCCCCCAGCGGAAAAATGGCGAAAAAACGGGTGGGCTATAGCCTTGGTGGGGGGCGTGGGTGAAGTTCGTCCTCCGGACTCAGAATGGCCCGATACTTTGCGGGCGACCTCCGTGTGCCAAAAAATGGCCACGGGCATAGCCGCGCTAAAAAATTAGCGCCCGATGGTCGCTGTGCCAAAACCCCCCAGCGGAAAAATGGCCAAAAAACGTGTGGGCTATAGCCTTGGTGGGGGGTGTGGGCGAAGTTCGTCCGCCGGACTCGGAATGGCCCGAGACATTGCGGGTGGCCTCCGTGTTCCACAAATAGTCCACGGGCACAGCCGCACCCAAAAAGTAGCACCCGAAGGTCGGGGTGCCAAAACCCACCAGTGGAAAAATGGCCAAAAAACGGGTGGGCTATAGCCTTGGTGGGGGGCGTGGGCGAGTTCGTCCGCCGGACTCGGAATGGCCCGAGACTTTGTGGGCAGCTTCCGTGTGCCAAAAATAGCCACAGGCGCGCGCCTAAAAATTAGCACCCAAGGTCGGGTTCCAAACCCACCAGCGGAAAAATTGCCAAAAAACGGGTGGGCTATAGCCTTGGTGGGGGGCGTGGGCGAGGTTCGTCCGCCGGACTCGGAATGGCCCGAGACTTTGCCGGCAGCCTCCGTGTGCCAAAAATAGGCCACGGACACGGCCGCGCCCAAAAATTAGCGCACGAAGGTCGGGGTTCCAAAACCCACCAGCGGAAAAATGGCCAAAAAACGGGTGGGCTATAGCCTTGGTGGGGGGCGTGGGCGAACTTCGTCCGCCGGACTCGGAATGGCCCGAGACTTTGTGGGTGGCCTCCGTGTGCCAAAGATAGGCCACGGGCAAAGCCGCGCACAAAAATTAGCACCCGAAGGTCGGATGCCAAAACCCCCCAGCGGAAAAATGGCGAAAAAACGGGTGGGCTATAGCCTTGGTGGGGGGCGTGGGTGAAGTTCATCCTCCGGACTCGGAATGGCCCGAGACTTTGTGAGTGGCCTCCGTGCGCCAAAAATAGGCCACGGGCAAAGCCGCGCACAAAAATTAGCGCCCGAAGGCCGGGGTTGCCAAAACCCCCCAGCGGAAAAATGGCCAGAAAACGGACTGGCTATAGCCTTGGTGGGGGGCGTGGGCGAAGTTCGTCCGTCGGACTCAGAATTGCCCGAGACTTTGCGTGCGGCCTCCGTGTGCCAGAATTAGGCCACGGGGATAGACGCACCCAAAAATTAGCGCCCGAAGGCCGGGGTTGCCAAAACCCCCCAGCGGAAAAATGGCCAAAAAACGGGTGGGCTATAGCCTTGGTGGGGGGCGTGGGCGAAGTTCGTCTGCCGGACTCGGAATGGCCCGAGACTTTGCGGGCGGCCTCCGTGTGCAAAAAATAGGCCACGTTGACAAAAGCGCCCAAAAATTAGCGCCCGAAGGCCAGGGTGCCAAAACCCCCCAGCGGAAAAATGGCCAAAAAACGGGTGGGCTACAGCCTTTGTGGGGGGCGTGGGCGAGGTTCGTCCGCCGGACTCGGAATGGCCCGAGACTTTGCAGGCAGCCTCCGTGTGCCAAAAATAGGCCACGGGCACGGCTGCGCCCAAAAATTAGCTCCCGAAGGTCGGGGTTCCAAAACCTACCAGCGGAAAAATGGCCAAAAAACGGGTGGGCTATAGCCTTGGTGGGGGGCGTGGGCGAAGTTCGTCCGCTGGACTCGGAATGGCCCGAGACTTTGTGGGTGGCCTCCGTGTGCCAAAGATAGGCCACGGGCAAAGCCGCGCAAAAAAATTAGCACCCGAAGGTCGGATGCCAAAACCCCCCAGCGGAAAAATGGCGAAAAAACGGGTGGGCTATAGCCTTGGTGGGGGGCGTGGGTGAAGTTCGTCCTCCGGACTCAGAATAGCCCGATACTTTGCGGGCGACCTCCGTGTACCAAAAAATGTCCACGGGCATAGCCGCGCTAAAAAATTAGCGCCCGATGGTCGCTGTGCCAAAACCCCCCAGCGGAAAAATGGCCAAAAAACGTGTGGGCTATAGCCTTGGTGGGGGGTGTGGGCGAAGTTCGTCCGCCGGACTCGGAATGGCCCGAGACATTGCGGGTGGCCTCCGTGTTCCACAAATAGGCCACGGGCACAGCCGCACCCAAAAAGTAGCACCCGAAGGTCGGGGTGCCAAAACCCACCAGTGGAAAAATGGCCAAAAAACGGGTGGGCTATAGGCTTGGTGGGGGGCGTGGGCGAGTTCGTCCGCCGGACTCGGAATGGCCCGAGACTTTGTGGGCAGCTTCCGTGTGCCAAAAATAGGCCACGGGCGCGGCCGCGCCCAAAAATTAGCACCCGAAGGTCGGGGTTCCAAAACCCACCAGCGGAAAAATTGCCAAAAAACGGGTGGGCTATAGCCTTGGTGGGGGGCGTGGGCGAGGTTCGTCCGCCGGACTCGGAATGGCCCGAGACTTTGCCGGCAGCCTCCGTGTGCCAAAAATAGGCCACGGACACAGCCGCGCCCAAAAATTAGCGCCCGAAGGTCGGGGTTCCAAAACCCACCAGCGGAAAAATGGCCAAAAAACGGGTGGGCTATAGCCTTGGTGGGGGGCGTGGGCGAACTTCGTCCGCCGGACTTGGAATGGCCCGAGACTTTGTGGGTGGCCTCCGTGTGCCAAAGATAGGGCACGGGCAAAGCCGCGCACAAAAATTAGCCCCGAAGGTCGGATGCGAAAACCCCCCAGCGGAAAAATGGCGAAAAAACGGGTGGGCTATAGCCTTGGTGGGGGGCGTGGGTGAAGTTCATCCTCCGGACTCGGAATGGCCCGAGACTTTGTGAGTGGCCTCCGTGCGCCAAAAATAGGCCACGGGCAAAGCCGCACACAAAAATTAGCGCCCGAAGGCCGGGGTTGCCAAAACCCCCCAGCGGAAAAATGGCCAGAAAACGGGCTGGCTATAGCCTTGGTGGGGGGCGTGGGCGAAGTTCGTCCGCCGGACTCAGAATTGCCCGAGACTTTGCGTGCGGACTCCGTGTGCCAAAATTAGGCCACGGGGACAGACGCACCCAAAAATTAGCACCCGAAGGCCGGGGTTGCCAAAACCCCCCAGCGGAAAAATGGCCAAAAAACGGGTGGGCTATAGCCTTGGTGGGGGGCGTGGGCGAAGTTCGTCTGCCGGACTCGGAATGGCCCGAGACTTTGCGGGCGGCCTCCGTGTGCCAAAAATAGGCCACGGGCACAGCCGCGCCAAAAAATTAGGGCCCGAAGGTCGGGTTGCCAAAACCCCCCATCGGAAAAAGGCCAAAAAACGGGTGGGCTATAGCCTTGGTGGGGGGCGTGGGTGAAGTTCGTCCGCCGGACTCGGAATGGTCCGAGACTTTGCGGGTGGCCTCCGTGTGCAAAAAATATGCCACGGGCACAGCCGCGTCCGAAGTTCGGGATGCCAAAACCCACCAGGGGAAAAATGGCCAAAAAACGGGTGGGCTTTAGCCTCGGTGGGGGGCGTGTGCGAAGTTCGTCCGCCGGACTCGGAATTGTCCGAGAATTTACGGGTGGACTCCGTGTCCAGAAAATAGGCCACGGGCATAGACGCGCCCAAAAATTAGCGCCCGACGATCGTAGTGCCAAAACCCCCCAGCGGAAAAATGGCCAAAAAACGAGTGGGCTATAGCCTTGGTGGGGGGCGTGGGCGAAGTTCGTCCGCCGGACTCGGAATCGCCCGAGACTTTGCGGGTGGCCTCCGTGTTCCACAAATAGGCCACGGGCACAGCCGCGCCCAAAAATTAGCGCCCGAAGGCCGGGGTGCCACTACCCCCCAGCGGAAAAATGCCCAAAAAACGGGTGGGCTATAGCCTTGGTGGGGGGCGTGGGCGAAGTTCGTCTGCCGGACTCGGAATGGCCCGAGACTTTGCGGCCGGCCTCCGTGTGCCAAAAATAGGCCACGGGGACAAAAGCGCCCAAAAATTAGCGCCCGAAGGCCGGGGTGCCAAAACCCCCCAGCGGAAAAATGGCCAAAAAACGGGTGGGCTACAGCCTTTGTGGGGGGTGTTGGCAAAGTTCGTCCGCCGGACTCGGAATGGCCCGAGACTTTGCGGGCGGCTTCCGTGTGCCAAAAATTGGCCACGGGCAGAGCCGTACCCAAAAATTAGCGCCCGATGGTTGGGGTGCCAAAACCCCCCAGCTGAAAAATGGCCAACAAACGTGTGGGCTATGGCCTTGGCGGGGGGCGTGGGCGAAGTTCGTCCGCCGGACTCGGAATGGCCCGAGACTTTGCGGGGGGCCTCCGTGTGCCAAAAATAGGCCACGGGCACAGCCGCGCCCAAAAATTAGCGCCCGAAGGTCGGGTTGCCAAAACCCCCCATCGGAAAAATGGCCAAAAAACGGGTGGGCTATAGCCTTGGTGGGGGGCGTGGGTGAAGTTCGTCCGCCGGACTCGGAATGGTCCGAGACTTTGCGGGTGGCCTCCGTGTGCAAAAAATAGGCCACGGGCAGAGCCGCGTCCGAAGTTCGGGATGCCAAAACCCACCAGGGGAAAAATGGCCAAAAAACGGGTGGGCTTTAGCCTCGGTGGGGGGCGTGTGCGAAGTTCGTCCGCCGGACTCGGAATGGTCCGAGAATTTGCGGGTGGACTCCGTGTCCAGAAAATAGGCCACGGGCATAGACGCGCCCAAAAATTAGCGCCCGACGATCCTAGTGCCAAAACCCCCCAGCGGAAAAATGGCCAAAAAACGAGTGGGCTATAGCCTTGGTGGGGGGCGTGGGCGAACTTCGTCCGCCGGACTCGGAATGGCCCGAGACTTTGCGGGTGGCTTCCGTATTCCACAAATAGGCCACGGGCACAGCCGCGCCCAAAAATTAACACCCGAAGGTCGGGTTACCAAAACCCACCAGCGGAAAAATGGCCAAAAAATGGGTGGGCTATAGCCTTGGTGGGGGGCGTGGGCGAAATTCGTCCGCCGGACTCAGATGGGCCGAGCCTTTGTGGGTGGCCTCCATGTGCCAATAATAGGGCACGGGAACAGCCGCACCCAAAAATTAGCGCCCGAAGGTCGGGGTGCCAAAACCCCCCAGCGGAAAAATGGCCAAAAAACGAGTGGGCTATAGCCTTGGTGGGGGGCGTGGGCGAAGTTCGTCCGCCGGACTCGGAATGGCCCGAGACTTTGCGGGTGGCCACCGTGTGCCAAAAATAGGCCACGGGCACAGCCGCGCCCAAAAATTAGCGCCCAAAGGTCGGGGTGCCAAAACCCACCAGCGGAAAAATGGCCAAAAAACGGGTGGGCTATAGCCTTGGTGGGGGGCGTGGGCGAAGTTCATCCTCCGGACTCGGAATGGCCCGAGACTTTGTGGGTGGCCTCCGTGTGCCAAAAATAGGCCACGGGCAAAGCCGCGCACAAAAATTAGTGCCCGAAGGTCGGGGTGCCAAAACCCCCCAGCGGAAAAAATGGCCAAAAAACGGGTGGGCTATAGCCTTGGTGGGGGGCGTTGGCGATGTTCGTCCTCCGGACTCAGAATGGCCCGAGACTTTGCGGGTGGCCTCTGTGTGCCAAAAATAGGCCACGGGCACAGCCGCGCCCAAAAATTTGTGCCCGAAGGTCGGGGTTCCAAAACCCACCTACGGAAAAATGGCCAAAAAACGGGTGGGCTATAGCCTTGGTGGGGGGCGTGGGCGAAGTTCGTCCGCCGGACTCGGAATGGCCCGAGACTTTGCGGGTGGCCTCCGTGCGACAAAAATAGGCCACGGGAAAAGCCGCGCAAAAAATTAGCGGCCGAAGGTCGGGATCCCAAAACCCCCCAGCGGAAAAATGGCCAAAAAATGGGTGGGCTATAGCCTTGGTGGGGGGCGTTGGCGAAGTTCGTCCTCCGGACTCAGAATGGCCTGAGACTTTGCGGGCGGCCTCCGTGTGCCAAAAATTGGCCACGGGCATAGCCGCGCCCAAAAATTAGCGCCCGATGGTCGGGGTGCCAAAACCCCCCAGCGGAAAAATGGCCAAAAAACGGGTGGGCTATAGCCTTGGTGGGGGGCGTGGGCGAAGTTCGTCCGCCGGACTCGGAATGGCCCGAGACTTTGTGGGTGGCCTCCGTGTGCCAAAAATAGGCCACAGGCAAAGCCGCGCACAAAAATTAGCGCCCGAAGGTCAGGGTGCCAAACCCACCAGCGGAAAAATGGCCAAAAAACGGGTGGGCTATAGCCTTGGTGGGGGGCGTGGGCTAAGTTCGTCCGCCGGACTCGGAATGGCACGAGACTTTGTGGGTGGCCTCCGTGCACCAAAAATAGGCCATGGGCAAAGCCGCACACAAAAAATTAGCGGCCGAAGGTCGGGTTGCCAAAACCCCCCATCGGAAAAATGGCCAAAAAACGGGTGGGCTATAGCCTTGGTGGGGGGCGTGGGTGAAGTTCGTCCGCCGGACTCGGAATGGTCCGAGACTTTGCGGGTGGCCTCCGTGTGCAAAAAATAGGCCACGGGCACAGCCGCGTCCGAAGTTCGGGATGCCAAAACCCACCAGGGGAAAAATGGCCAAAAAATGGGTGGGCTTTAGCCTCGGTGGGGGGCGTGTGCGAAGTTCGTCCGCCGGACTCGGAATGGTCCGAGAATTTGCGGATGGACTCCGTGTCCAGAAAATAGGCCACGGGCATAGACGCGCCCAAAAATTAGCGCCCGACGATCGTAGTGCCAAAACCCCCCAGCGGAAAAATGGCCAAAAAACGAGTGGGCTATAGCCTTGGTGGGGGGCGTGGGCGAAGTTCGTCCGCCGGACTCGGAATGGCCCGAGACTTTGTGGGTGGCCTCCGTGTTCCACAAATAGGCCACGGGCACAGCCGCGCCCAAAAATTAGCGCCCAAAGGTCGGGGTGCCAAAATCCCCCAGCGGAAAAAAGGCCAAAAAACGAGTGGGCTATAGCCTTGGTGGGGGGCGTGGGCGAAGTTCGTCCGCCGGACTAGGAATGGCCCGAGACTTTGCGTGTGGCCACGGTGTGCCAAAAATAGGCCACGGGCACAGCCGCACCCAAAAATTAGCGCCCAAAGGTCGGGGTGCCAAAACCCACCAGCGGAAAAATGGCCAAAAAACGGGTGGGCTATAGCCTTGGTGGGGGGCGTGGGCGAAGTTCATCCTCCGGACTCGGAATGGCCCGGGACTTTGTGGGTGGCCTCCGTGTGCCAAAAATAGGCCACGGGCAAAGCCGCGGACAAAAATTAGTGCCCGAAGGTCGGGGTGCAAAAACCCCCCAGCGGAAAAAAGGCCAAAAAACGGGCGGGCTATAGCCTTGGTGGGAGGCGTGGGCGAAGTTCGTCCGCCGGACTCAGAATGGCCCGAGACTTTGCAGGCGGCCTCCGTGTGCCAAAAATAGGCCACAGGCACAGCCGCGCCCAAAAATTAGCGCCCGATGGTAGGGGTGCCAAAACCCCAGCGGAAAAATGGCCAAAAACGGGTGGGCTATAGCCTTGGTGGGCGTGGCGAAGTTCGTCCGCCGGACTCCGAATGGCCCGAGACTTTGTGGGTGGCCTCCGTGCACCAAAAATAGGCCACGGGAAAAGCCGCGCACAAAAATTAGCGCCCGATGGTTGGGGTGCCAAAACCCACCAGTGGAAAATGGCCAAAAATCGGGTGGGCTATAGCCTTGGTGGGGGACGTGGGCGAAGTTCGTCCGCCGGACTCGGAATGGCCCGAGACTTTGTGGGTGGCCTCCGTGTGCCAAAAATAGGCCACGGGCAAAGCCGTACACAAAAATTATTCCCCGAAGGTTGGGGTGCCAAAACCCCCCAGCGGAAAAAAGGCCAAAAAACGGGCGGGCTATAGCCTTGGTGGGAGGCGTGGGCGAAGTTCGTCCGCCAGACTCAGAATGGCCGAGACATTGCAGGCAACCTCCGTGTGCGAAAAATAGACCACAGGCACAGCCGCGACCAAAAATTAGCGCCCGAAGGTCAGGGTGCCAAAACCCCCCAGCGGAAAAATGGCCAAAAAACGGGTGGGCTATAGCCTTGGTGGGGGGCGTTGGCGAAGTTCGTCCTCCGGACTCAGAATGGCCCGAGACTTTGCAGGCGGCCTCCGTGTGCGAAAAATAGGCCACGGGCACAGCCGCGCCCAAAAAGTTGCGCCCGAAGGTCGGGGTTCCAAAACCCACCTGCGGAAAAATGGCCAAAAAACGGGTGGGCTATAGCCTTGGTGGGGGGCGTGGGCGAAGTTCGTCCGCCGGACTCGGAATTGCCCGAGACTTTGCGGGTGGCCTCCGTGCACCAAAAATAGGCCACGGGCAAAGCCGCGCACAAAAATTAGCGGCCGAAGGTCGGGACCCCAAAACCCCCCAGCGAAGAAATGGCCAAAAAACGGGTGGGCTATAGCCTCGGTGGGGGGCATGGGCGAAGTTCGTCCGCCGGACTCAGAATGGCTCGATACTTTGCGGGCGGCCTCCGTGTACCAAAAATAGGCCACGGGCACAGCCGCACCCAAAACTTTGCGCCCGAAGGTCGGGGTTCCAAAACCCACCAGCGGAAAAATGGCCAAAAAACGGGTGGGCTATAGCCTTGGTGGGGGGCGTTGGCGAAGTTCGTCCTCCGGACTCAGAATGGCCTGAGACTTTGCGGGTGGCCTGCGTGTGCGAAAAATTGGCCACGGGCATAGCCGCGCCCAAAAATTAGCGCCCGATGGTCGGGGTGCCAAAACCCCCCAGCGCAAAAATGGCCAAAAAACGGGTGGGCTATAGCCTTGGTGGGGGGCGTTGGCGAAGTTCGTCCTCCAGACTCAGAATGGCCGAGACATTGCAGGCGACCTCCGTGTGCCAAAAATAGACCACAGGCACAGCCGCGACCAAAAATTAGCGCCCGAAGGTCAGGGTGCCAAAACCCCCCAGCGGAAAAATGGCCAAAAAACGGGTGGGCTATAGCCTTGGTGGGGGGCGTTGGCGAAGTTCGTCCGCCGGACTCGGAATGGCCCGAGATTTTGGGGGTGGCCTCCGTGCGCCAAAAATAGGAAACGGGCAAAGCCGCGCACAAAAATTAGCGGCCGAAGGTCGGGATCCCAAAACCCCCCAGCGGAAAAATGGCCAAAAAACGGGTGGGCTCTAGCCTTGGTGGGGGGCGTGGACGAAGTTCGTCCGCCGGACTCAGAATGGCCCGAGACTTTGCGGGCGGTCTCCGTGTGCCAAAAATAGGCCACGGGGACAGACGCGCCCAAAAATTAGCGCCCGAAGGCCGGGGTGCCAAAACCCCCCAGCAGAAAAATGGCCAAAAAACGGGTGGGCTATAGCCTTGGTGGGGTGCGTGGGCGAAGTTCGTCCGCCGGACTCGGAATGGCCCGAGACTTTGCGGGCGGCCTCCGTGTGCCAAAAATAGGCCACGGGCTCAGCCGCGCCCAAAAATTAGCTCCCGAAGGTCGGGGTGCCAAAACCCCCCGAACGGAAAAATGGCTAAAAAACAGGTGGGCTATAGCCTTGGAGGGGGGCGTGGGCGAAGTTCGTCCGCCGGACTCGGAATGGCCCGAGACTTTGCGGGTGGCCTCTGTGTTCCACATATAGGCCACGGGCACAGCCGCGCCCAAAAATTAGCGCCCGAAGGTCGGGGTGCAAAAACCCACCAGCGGAAAAATGGCCAAAAAACGGGTGGGCTATAGCCTTGGTGGGGGGCGTGGACGAAGTTCGTCCGCCGGACTCGGAATGGCCCGAGCCTTTTTTGGTTGCCTCCATGTGCCAAAAATAGGCCACGGGAACAGCCGTACCCAAAAATTAGCACCCGAAGGTCGGGGTGCCAAAACCCACCAGCGGAAAAATTGCCAAAAAACGGGTGGACTATAGCCTTGGTGGGAGGCATGGGCGAAGTTCGTCCGCCGGACTCGGAATGGTCCGAGACTTTGCGGGTGGCCACCGTGTGCCAAAAATAGGCCTCGGGCACAGCCGCGCCCAAAAATATGTGCCCGAAGGTCGGGGTGCCAAAACCCACCAGTGGAAAAATGGCCAAAAAATGGGTGGGCTATAGCCTTGGTGGGAGGCATGGGCGAAGTTCGTCCGCCGGACTCGGAATGGCCCGAGACTTTGCGGGCGGCCTCCGTGTGCTAAAAATAGGCCAGGGGCAAAACCGTGCCCAAAAATTAGCTACCGAAGGGCGGGGTTGCCAAAACCCCCCAGTGGAAAAATGGCCAAAAAACAGGTGGGCTAAACCCTTGGTGGGGGACGTGGGCGAAGTTCGTCCGCCGGACTCGGAATGGCCCGAGACGTGGCGGGCGGCCTCCGTGTGCCAAAAATAGACCACAGGCACAGCCGCACCCAAAAATTAGCGCCCGAAGGTCGGGGTGCCAAAACCCCCCAGCGGGAAAAAGGCCAAAAAACGGGTGGGCTATAGCCTTGGTGGGGGGCGTGGGCGAAGTTCGTCCGCCGGACTCAGAATGGCCCGAGACTTTGTGGGCGGCCTCCGTGTGCCAAAAATAGGCCACGGGAACAGCGGCGCACAAAAATTAGCGCCCGAAGGTCAGGGTGCCAAAACCCACCAGCGGAAAAATGGCCAAAAAACGGGTGGGCGCCTTGGTGGGAGGCATGGGCGAAGTTCGTTCGCCGGACTCGGAATGGCCCGAGACTTTGTGGGTGGCCTCCGTGTGCAAAAAATAGGCCACGGGAACAGCTGCACCCAAAAATTAGCGCCCGAATGTCGGGGTGCCAAAACCCCCCAGCGGGAAAATGGCTAAAAAACGAGTGGGCTATAGCCTTGGTGGGGGACGTGGGCGAAGTTCGTCCGCCGGACTCGGAATGGCCCGAGATTTTGGGGGTGGCCTCCGTGCGCCAAAAATAGGCCACGGGCAAAGCCGCGCACAAAAATTAGCGGCCGAAGGTCGGGACGCCAAAACCCCCCAGCGAAGAAATGGCCAAAAAACGGGTGGGCTATAGCCTTGGTGGGGGGCATGGGCGAAGTTCGTCCGCCGGACTCAGAATGGCTCGATACTTTGCGGGCGGCCTCCGTGTGCCAAAAATAGGCCACGGGCACAGCCGCACCCAAAACTTTGCGCCCGAAGGTCGGGGTTCCAAAACCCACCAGCGGAAAAATGGCCAAAAAACGGGTGGGCTATAGCCTTGGTGGGGGGCGTGGACGAAGTTCGTCCGCCGGACTCAGAATGGCCCGAGACTTTGCGGGCGGTCTCCGTGTGCCAAAAATAGGCCACGGGGACAGACGCGCCCAAAAATTAGCGCCCGAAGGCCGGGGTGCCAAAACCCCCCAGCAGAAAAATGGCCAAAAAACGGGTGGGCTATAGCCTTGGTGGGGTGCGTGGGCGAAGTTCGTCCGCCGGACTCGGAATGGCCCGAGACTTTGCGGGCGGCCTCCGTGTGCCAAAAATAGGCCACGGGCTCAGCCGCGCCCAAAAATTAGCTCCCGAAGGTCGGGGTGCCAAAACCCCCCGAACGGAAAAATGGCTAAAAAACAGGTGGGCTATAGCCTTGGAGGGGGGCGTGGGCGAAGTTCGTCCGCCGGACTCGGAATGGCCCGAGACTTTGCGGGTGGCCTCTGTGTTCCACATATAGGCCACGGGCACAGCCGCCAAAAATTAGCGCCCAAGGTCGGGGTGCAAAAACCCACCAGCGGAAAAATGGCCAAAAAACGGGTGGGCTATAGCCTTGGAGGGGGGCGTGGCCGAAGTTCGTCCGCCGGACTCGGAATGGCCCGAGCCTTTTATGGTTGCCTCCATGTGCCAAAAATAGGCCACGGGAACAGCCGTACCCAAAAATTAGCACCCGAAGGTCGGGGTGCCAAAACCCACCAGCGGAAAAATTGCCAAAAAACGGGTGGACTATAGCCTTGGTGGGAGGCATGGGCGAAGTTCGTCCGCCGGACTCGGAATGGTCCGAGACTTTGCGGGTGGCCACCGTGTGCCAAAAATAGGCCTCGGGCACAGCCGCGCCCAAAAATATGTGCCCGAAGGTCGGGGTACCAAAACCCACCAGTGGAAAAATGGCCAAAAAATGGGTGGGCTATAGCCTTGGTGGGAGGTATGGGCGAAGTTCGTCCGCCGGACTCGGAATGGCCCGAGACTTTGCGGGCGGCCTCCGTGTGCTAAAAATAGGCCAGGGGCAAAACCGTGCCCAAAAATTAGCTACCGAAGGGCGGGGTTGCCAAAACCCCCCAGTGGAAAAATGGCCAAAAAACGGGTGGGCTATAGCCTTGGTGGGGGACGTGGGCGAAGTTCGTCCGCCGGACTCGGAATGGCCCGAGACGTGGCGGGCGGCCTCTGTGTGCCAAAAATAGACCACAGGCACAGCCGCACCCAAAAATTAGCGCCCGAAGGTCGGGGTGCCAAAACCCCCCAGCGGGAAAAAGGCCAAAAAACGGGTGGGCTATAGCCTTGGTGGGGGGCGTGGGCGAAGTTCGTCCGCCGGACTCAGAATGGCCCGAGACTTTGTGGGCGGCCTCCGTGTGCCAAAAATAGGCCACGGGAAAAGCGGCGCACAAAAATTAGCGCCCGAAGGTCAGGGTGCCAAAACCCACCAGCGGAAAAATGGCCAAAAAACGGGTGGGCGCCTTGGTGGGAGGCATGGGCGAAGTTCGTTCGCCGGACTCGGAATGGCCCGAGACTTTGTGGGTGGCCTCCGTGTGCAAAAAATAGGCCACGGGAACAGCTGCACCCAAAAATTAGCGCCCGAAGGTCGGGGTGCCAAAACCCCCCAGCGGGAAAATGGCTAAAAAACGAGTGGGCTATAGCCTTGGTGGGGGACGTGGGCGAAGTTCGTCCGCCGGACTCGGAATGGCCCGAGACTTTGCGGGCGGCCTCCGTGTGCCAAAAATAGACCACAGGCACAGCCGCACCCAAAAATTAGCGCCCGAAGGTCGGGGTGCCAAAACCCCCCAGCGGGAAAAAGGCCAAAAAACGGGTGGGCTATAGCCTTGGTGGGGGGCGTGGGCGAAGTTCGTCCGCCGGACTCAGAATGGCCCGAGACTTTGTGGGCGGCCTCCGTGTGCCAAAAATAGGCCACGGGAACAGCGGCGCACAAAAATTAGCGCCCGAAGGTCAGGGTGCCAAAACCCACCAGCGGAAAAATGGCCAAAAAACGGGTGGGCTATAGCCTTGGTGGGAGGCATGGGCGAAGTTCGTTCGCCGGACTCGGAATGGCCCGAGACTTTGTGGGTGGCCTCCGTGTGCAAAAAATAGGCCACGGGAACAGCTGCACCCAAAAATTAGCGCCCGAAGGTCGGGGTGCCAAAACCCCCCAGCGGGAAAATGGCTAAAAAACGAGTGGGCTATAGCCTTGGTGGGGGGCGTGGGCGAAGTTCGTCCGCCGGACTCGGAATGGCCCGAGAATTTGTGGGTGGCCTCCGTGTGCCAAAAATAGGCCACGGGCAAAGCCGCGCACAAAAAGTAGCGCCCGAAGGTCGGGGTTCCAAAACCCACCAGCGGAAAAATGGCAAAAAAACGGGTGGGCTATAGCCTTGGTGCGGGGCGTGGGCGAAGTTTTTCCGCCGGACTCGGAATGGCCCGAGACTTTGTGGGTGGCCTCCGTGTGCCAAAAATAGGCCACGGGGAAAGCCGAGCATAAAAATTAGCGCCCGAAGGTGGGGGTGCCAAAACCCCCCAGCGGGAAAAAGGCCAAAAAACGGGTGGGCTATAGCCTTGGTGGGAGGCGTGGGTGAAGTTCGTCCGCCGGACTCGGAATGACCCGAGACTTTGTGGGTGGCCTCCGTGCGCCAAAAATAGGCCAGGGCAAAGCCGCGCACAAAAATTAGCGCCCGACGGTCGGGGTGCCAAAACCCACCAGCGGAAAATGGCAAAAAAACGGGTGGGCTATAGCCTTGGTGGGAGGCATGGGCGAAGTTCGTCCGCCGGACTCGGAATGGCCCGAGACTTTGCGGGCGGCCTCCGTGTGCCAAAAATAGGCCACGGGCAAAGCCGCGCACAAAAATTAGCGCCCGAAGGTCGGGGCGCCAAAACCCCCCAGCGGAAAAAAGGCCAAAATCGGGTGGGCTACAGCCTTGGTGGGAGGCGTGGGCGAAGTTCGTCCGCCGGACTCGGAATGGCCCGAGACATTGCTGGCAGCCTCCGTGTGCCAAAAATAGGCCACGGGAACAGCCGCCCACAAAAATTAGCTCCCGAAGGTCAGGGTGCCAAAACCCACCAGCGGAAAAATGGCCAAAAAACGGGTGGGCTATAGCCTTGGTGGGAGGCATGGGCGAAGTTCGTTCGCCGGACTCGGAATGGCCCGAGACTTTGTGGGTGGCCTCCGTGTGCAAAAAATAGGCCACGGGAACAGCCGCGCACAAAAATTAGCGCCCGACGGTCGGGGTGCCAAAACCCACCAGCGGAAAATGGCCAAAAAACGGGTGGGCTATAGCCTTGGTGGGGGGCGTGGGCGAAGTTCGTCCGCCGGACTCGGAATGGCCCGAGACTTTGTGGCCGGCCTCCGTGCGCCAAAAATAGGCCACGGGCAAAGCCGCACACAAAAATTAGCGGCCGAAAGTCGGGATCCCAAAACCCCCCAGCGGAGAAATGGCCAAAAAACGGGTAGGCTATAGCCTTGGTGGGGGGAGTGGGCGAAGTTCGTCCGCTGGACTCAGAATGGCCCGAGACTTTGCGGGCGTCCTCCGTGTGCCAAAAATAGGCCACGGGCACAGCCGCGACAATAAATTAGCGCCCGAAGGTCGGGGTTCCAAAACCCACCAGCAGAAAAATGGCCAAAAAACGGGTGGGCTATAGCCTTGGTGGGGGGCGTGGGCGAAGTTCGTCCGCCGGACTCGGAATGGCCCGAGACTTTGTGGGTGGCCTCCGTGTGCCAAAAATAGGCCACGGGCAAAGCCGCGCACAAAAATTAGCGCCCGAAGGTCGGGGTGCCAAAACCCCCCAGCGGAAAAAAGGCCAAAATCGGGTGGGCTACAGCCTTGGTGGGAGGCGTGGGCGAAGTTCGTCCGCCGGACTCAGAATGGCCCGAGACTTTGCGGGCGGCCTCCGTGTGCCAAAAATAGGCCACCGACACAGCCGCGCCCAAAAATTGGCTCTCGAAGGTTGGTGTTCCAAAACCCACCAGCGGAAAAATGGTCAAAAAACGGGTGGGCTATAGCCTTGGTGGGGGGCGTGGGCGAAGTTCGTCCGCCGGACTCGGAATGGCCCGAGACTTTGTGGGTGGCCTCCGTGTGCCAAAAATAGGCAACGGGCAAAGCCGCGCACAAAAATTAGCGCCCGAAGGTTGGGGTGCCAAAACCCCCCAGCGGAAAAAAGGCCAAAAAACGGGTGGGCTATAGCCTTGGTGGGGGGCGTGGGCGGAGTTCGTCCGCCGGACTCGGAATGGCCAGAGACTTTGTGGGTTGCCTCCGTGCGCCAAAAATAGACCACAGGCAAAGCCGCGCACAAAAATTAGCGGCCGAAGGTCGGGATCCCAAAACCCCCCAGCGGAAAAATGGCCAAAAAACGGGTGGGCTAGAGCCTTGGTGGGGGGCGTGGGCGAAGTTCGTCCGCCGGACTCGGAATGGCCCGAGACTTTGGGGGTGGCCTCCGTGTGCCAAAAATAGGCAACGGGGAAAGCCGAGCATAAAAATTAGCGCCTGAAGGTGGGGGTGCCAAAACCCCCCAGCGGAAAAAAGGCCAAAAACGGGTGGGCTATAGCCTTGGTGGGGGGCGTGGGCGGAGTTCGTCCGCCGGACCCGGAATGGCCCGAGACTTTGTGGGTGGCCTCCGTGCGCCAAAAATAGGCCACGGGCAAAGCCACGCACAAAAATTAGCGGCCGAAGGTCGGGGTTCAAAAACCCACCAGCGGAAAAATGGCCAAGAAACGGGTGGGCTATAGCCTTGGTGGGGGGCGTGGGCGAAGTTCGTCCGCCGGACTCGGAATGGCCCGAGACTTTAGGTGGCCTGCGCAAAAAGGCCACGGGCAAAGCCGCGCACAAAAATTAGCGCCCGAAGGTCGGGGTTCCAAAACCCACCAGCGGAAAAATGGCCAAAAAACGGGTGGGCTATAGCCTTGGTGGGGGGGGTGGGCGAAGTTCATCCGCCGGACTCGGAATGGCCCGAGACTTTGTGGGCGGCCTCCGTGCGCCAAAAATAGGCCACGGGCAAAGCCGCGCACAAAAATTAGCGGCCGAAAGTCGGGATCCCAAAACCCCCCAGCGGAGAAATGGCCAAAAAACGGGTAGGCTATAGCCTTGGTGGGGGGCGTGGGCGAAGATCGTCCGCCGGACTCAGAATGGCCCGAGACTTTGCGGGCGGCCTCCGTGTGCCAAAAATAGGCCACGGGCACAGCCGCGCCCAAAAATTATCGCCCGAAGGTCGGGGTGCCAAAACCCCCCAGCGGAAAAAAGGCCAAAATCGGGTGGGCTACAGCCTTGGTGGGAGGCGTGGGCGAAGTTCGTCCGCCGGACTCAGAATGGCCCGAGACTTTGCAGGCGGCCTCCGTGTGCCAAAAATAGGACACCGACACAGCCGCGCCCAAAAATTGGCGCTCGAAGGTTGGTGTTCCAAAACCCACCAGCGGAAAAATGGTCAAAAAACGGGTGGGCTATAGCCTTGGTGGGGGGAGTGGGCGGAGTTCGTCCGCCGGACCCGGAATGGCCCGAGACTTTGTGGGTGGCCTCCGTGCGCCAAAAATAGGCCACGGGCAAAGCCACGCACAAAAATTAGCGGCCGAAGGTCGGGGTTCAAAAACCCACCAGCGGAAAAATGGCCAAGAAACGGGTGGGCTATAGCCTTGGCGGGGGGCGTGGGCGAAGTTCGTCCGCCGGACTCGGAATGGCCCGAGACTTTGCGGGCGGCCTCCGTGTGCGAAAAATAGGCCACGGGGATAAAAGCGCCCAAAAATTAGTGCCCGAAGGCCGGGGTGCCAAAACCCCCCAGCGGAAAAATGGCCAAAAAACGGGTGGGCTATAGCCTTGGTGGGGGGCGTGGGCGGAGTTCGTCCGCCGGACTCGGAATGGCCAGAGACTTTGTGGGTGGCCTCCATGCGCCAAAAATAGACCACAGGCAAAGCCGCGCACAAAAAATAGCGGCCGAAGGTCGGGATCCCAAAACCCCCCAGCGGAAAAATGGCCAAAAAACGGGTGGGCTATAGCCTTGGTGGGGGGCGTGGGCGAAGTTCGTCCGCCGGACTCAGAATGGCCCGAGACTTTGCGGGTGGCCTCTGTGTGCCAAAAATAGGCCACGGGCACAGCCGCGCCCAAAAATTAGCGCCCGAAGGTCGGGGTTCCAAAACCCACCAGCAGAAAAATGGCCAAAAAACGGGTGGGCTATAGCCTTGGTGGGGGGCGTGGGCGAAGTTCGTCCGCCGGACTCGGAATGGCCCGAGACTTTGTGGGTGGCCTCCGTGCGCCAAAAATAGGCCACGGGCAAAGCCACGCACAAAAATTAGTGGCCGAAGGTCGGGGTCCAAAAACCCACCAGCGGAAAAATGGCCAAGAAACGGGTGGGCTATAGCCTTGGCGGGGGGCGTGGGCGAAGTTCGTCCGCCGGACTCGGAATGGCCCGAGACTTTGGGGGTGGCCTCCGTGTGCCAAAAATAGGCAACGGGGAAAGCCGAGCATAAAAATTAGCGCCTGAAGGTGGGGGTGCCAAAACCCCCCAGCGGAAAAAAGGCCAAAAAACGGGTGGGCTACAGCCTTGGTGAGGGGCGTGGGCGAAGTTCGTCCGCCGGATTCCGAATGGCCCGAGACTTTGCGGGCGGCTTCCGTGTGCCAAAAATTGGCCACGGGCAGAGCCGCGCCCAAAAATTAGCGCCCGAAGGTGGGGGTGCCAAAACCCCCCAGCGGAAAAATGGCCAAAAAGCATGTGGGCTATAGCCTTGGCGGGGGGCGTGGGCGAAGTTCGTCCGCCGGACTCGGAATGGCCCGAGACTTTGCGGGCGGCCTCCGTGTGCCAAAAATAGGCCACGGGCACAGACGCGCCCAAAAATTAGCGCCCGAAGGCCGGGGTGCCAAAACCCCCCTGAGGAAAAATGGCCAAAAAACGGGTGGGCTATAGCCTTGGTGGGGGGCGTGGGCGAAGTTCGTCCGCCGGACTCGGAATGGCCCGAGACTTTGGGGGTGGCCTCCGTGTGCCAAAAATAGGCAACGGGGGAAGCCGAGCATAAAAATTAGCCCCCGAAGGCCGGGGTTGCCAAAACCCCCCAGCGGAAAAAAGGCCAAAAACGGGTGGGCTATAGCCTTGGTGGGGGGCGTGGACGGAGTTCGTCCGCCGGACTCGGAATGGCCCGAGACTTTGTGGGTGGCCTCCGTGCGCCAAAAATAGGCCACGGGCAAAGCCGCGCACAAAAATTAGCGCCCGAAGGTCGGGGTTCCAAAACCCACCAGCGGAAAAATGGCCAAAAAACGGGTGGGCTATAGCCTTGGTGGGGGGCGTGGGCGAAGTTCATCCGCCGGACTCGGAATGGCCCGAGACTTTGAGGGCGGCCTCCGTGCGCCAAAAATAGGCCACGGGCAAAGCCGCACACAAAAATTAGCGGCCGAAAGTCGGGATCCCAAAACCCCCCAGCGGAGAAATGGCCAAAAAACGGGTGGGCTATAGCCTTGGTGGGGGGCGTGGGCGAAGTTCGTCCGCCATACTCAGAATGGCCCGAGACTTTGCGGGCGGCCTCCGTGTGCCAAAAATAGGCCACGGGCAGAGACGCGCCCAAAAATTAGCGCCCGAAGGCCGGGGTGCCAAAACCCCCCAGAGGAAAAATGGCCAAAAAACGGGTGGGCTATAGCCTTGGTGGGGGGCGTGGGCGAAGTTCGTCCGCCGGACTCGGAATGGCCCGAGACTTTGGGGGTGGCCTCCGTGTGCCAAAAATAGGCAACGGGGAAAGCCGAGCATAAAAATTAGCGCCTGAAGGTGGGGGTGCCAAAACCCCCCAGCGGAAAAAAGGCCAAAAACGGGTGGGCTATAGCCTTGGTGGGGGGCGTGGGCGGAGTTCGTCCGCCGGACCCGGAATGGCCCGAGACTTTGTCGGTGGCCTCCGTGCGCCAAAAATAGGCCACGGGCAAAGCCACGCACAAAAATTAGCGGCCGAAGGTCGGGGTTCAAAAACCCACCAGCGGAAAAATGGCCAAGAAACGGGTGGGCTATAGCCTTGGCGGGGGGCGTGGGCGAAGTTCGTCCGCCGGACTCGGAATGGCCCGAGACTTTGTGGGTGGCCTCCGTGTGCCAAAAAAAGCCACGGGCAAAGCCGCGCACAAAAATTAGCGCCCGAAGGTCGGGGTTCCAAAACCCACCAGCGGAAAAATGGCCAAAAAACGGGTGGGCTATAGCCTTGGTGGGGGGCGTGGGCGAAGTTCATCCGCCGGACTCGGAATGGCCCGAGACTTTGAGGGCGGCCTCCGTGCGCCAAAAATAGGCCACGGGCAAAGCCGCACACAAAAATTAGCGGCCGAAAGTCGGGATCCCAAAACCCCCCAGCGGAGAAATGGCCAAAAAACGGGTGGGCTATAGCCCTGGTGGGGGGCGTGGGCGAAGTTCGTCCGCCATACTCAGAATGGCCCGAGACTTTGCGGGCGGCCTCCGTGTGCCAAAAATAGGCCACGGGCAGAGACGCGCTCAAAAATTAGCGCCCGAAGGCCGGGGTGCCAAAACCCCCCAGAGGAAAAATGGCCAAAAAACGGGTGGGCTATAGCCTTGGTGGGGGGCGTGGGCGAAGTTCGTCCGCCGGACTCGGAATGGCCCGAGACTTTGGGGGTGGCCTCCGTGTGCCAAAAATAGGCAACGGGGAAAGCCGAGCATAAAAATTAGCGCCTGAAGGTGGGGGTGCCAAAACCCCCCAGCGGAAAAAAGGCCAAAAACGGGTGGGCTATAGCCTTGGTGGGGGGCGTGGGCGGAGTTCGTCCGCCGGACCCGGAATGGCCCGAGACTTTGTGGGTGGCCTCCGTGCGCCAAAAATAGGCCACGGGCAAAGCCACGCACAAAAATTAGCGGCCGAAGGTCGGGGTTCAAAAACCCACCAGCGGAAAAATGGCCAAGAAACGGGTGGGCTATAGCCTTGGCGGGGGGCGTGGGCGAAGTTCGTCCGCCGGACTCGGAATGGCCCGAGACTTTGTGGGTGGCCTCCGTGCGCCAAAAAAAGGCCACGGGCAAAGCCGCGCACAAAAATTAGCGCCCGAAGGTCGGGGTTCCAAAACCCACCAGCGGAAAAATGGCCAAAAAACGGGTGGGCTATAGCCTTGGTGGGGGGCGTGGGCGAAGTTCATCCGCCGGACTCGGAATGGCCCGAGACTTTGAGGGCGGCCTCCGTGCGCCAAAAATAGGCCACGGGCAAAGCCGCACACAAAAATTAGCGGCCGAAAGTCGGGATCCCAAAACCCCCCAGCGGAGAAATGGCCAAAAAACGGGTGGGCTATAGCCTTGGTGGGGGGCGTGGGCGAAGTTCGTCCGCCATACTCAGAATGGCCCGAGACTTTGCGGGCGGCCTCCGTGTGCCAAAAATAGGCCACGGGCAGAGACGCGCCCAAAAATTAGTGCCCGAAGGCCGGGGTGCCAAAACCCCCCAGAGGAAAAATGGCGAAAAAACGGGTGGGCTATTGCCTTGGTGGGGGGCGTGGGCGAAGTTCGTCCGCCGGACTCGGAATGGCCCGAGACTTTGGGGGTGGCCTCCGTGTGCCAAAAATAGGCAACGGGGAAAGCCGAGCATAAAAATTAGCGCCTGAAGGTGGGGGTGCCAAAACCCCCCAGCGGAAAAAGGCCAAAAACGGGTGGGCTATAGCCTTGGTGGGGGGCGTGGCGGAGTTCGGACCCGGAATGGCCCGAGACTTTGTCGGTGGCCTCTGTGCGCCAAAAATAGGCCACGGGCAAAGCCACGCACAAAAATTTGCGGCCGAAGGTCGGGGTTCAAAAACCCACCAGCGGAAAAATGGCCAAAAAACGGGTGGGCTATAGCCTTGGTGGGGGGCGTGGGCGAAGTTCGTCCGCCGGACTCGGAATGGCCCGAGACTTTGGGGGTGGCCTCCGTGTGCCAAAAATAGGCAACGGGGAAAGCCGAGCATAAAAATTAGCGCCTGAAGGTGGGGGTGCCAAAACCCCCCAGCGGAAAAAAGGCCAAAAACGGGTGGGCTATAGCCTTGGTGGGGGGCGTGGGCGGAGTTCGTCCGCCGGACCCGGAATGGCCCGAGACTTTGTCGGTGGCCTCCGTGCGCCAAAAATAGGCCACGGGCAAAGCCACGCACAAAAATTAGCGGCCGATGGTCGGGGTTCAAAAACCCACCAGCGGAAAAATGGCCAAGAAACGGGTGGGCTATAGCCTTGGCGGGGGGCGTGGGCGAAGTTCGTCCGCCGGACTCGGAATGGCCCGAGACTTTGCGGGCGGCCTCCGTGTGCCAAAAATAGGCCACGGGCACAGCCGCGCCCAAAAATTAGCGCCCGAAGGTCGGTGTTCCAAAACCCACCAGCAGAAAAATGGCCAAAAAACGGGTGGGCTATAGCCTTGGTGGGGGGCGTGGGCGAAGTTCGTCCGCCGGACTCGGAATGGACCGAGACTTTGCGGGCGGCCTCCGTGTGCCAAAAATAGGCCACGGGCACAGCCGCGCCCAAAAATTAGCGCCCGAAGGTTGGGGTTCCAAAACCCACCAGCGGAAAAATGGCCAAAAAACGGGTGGGCTATAGCCTTGGTGGGGGGCGTTGGCGAAGTTCGTCCTCCGGACTCAGAAAGGCCCGAGACTTTGCGGGCGGCCTCCGTGTAAAAAAAATAGGCCACGAGCACAGCCGCAACAAAAAATTAGCGCCCGAAGGTCGGGGTTCCAAAACCCACCAGCGGAAAAAAGGCCAAAAAACGGGTGGGCTATAGCCTTGGTGGGGGGCGTGGGCGAAGTTCGTCCGCCGGACTCGGAATGGCCCGAGAATTTGTGGGTGGCCTCCGTGCGCCAAAAATAGGCCACGGGCAAAGCCGCGCACAAAAATTAGCGGCCGAAGGTCGGGATCCCAAAACCCCCAGCGGAGAAATTGCCAAAAAACGGGTGGGCTATAGCCTTGGTGGGGGGCGTGGGTGAAGTTCGTCCGCCGGACTCAGAATGGCCCGAGACTTTGCGGGCGGCCTCCGTGTGCCAAAAATAGGCCACGGGTACAGCCGCGCCCAAAAATTAGTGCCCGAAGGTCGGGGTTCCAAAACCCACCAGCGGAAAAATGGCCAAAAAACGGGTGGGCTATAGCCTTGGTGGGGGGCGTGCGCGAAGTTCGTCCGCCGGACTCGGAATGGCCCGAGACTTTGTGGGTGGCCTCCGTGCGCCAAAAATAGGCCACGGGCAAAGCCGCGCACAAAAATTATTGGCCGAAGGTCGGGATCCCAAAACCCCCCAGCGGAGAAATGGCCAAAAAACGGGTGGGCTATAGCCTTGGTGGGGGGCGTGGACGAAGTTCGTCCGCCGGACTCAGAATGGCCCGAGACTTTGCGTGCAGCCTCCGTGTGGCAAAAATAGGCCACGGGGACAAAAGCGCCCAAAAATTAGCGCCCGAAGGCCGGGGTGCCAAAACCCCCCAGCGGAAAAATGGCCAAAAAACGGATGGGCTACAGCCTTTGTGGGGGGCGTGGGCGAAGTTCGTCCGCCGGACTCGGAATGGCCCGAGACTTTGCGGGCGGCATCCGTGTGCCAAAAATTGGCCACGGGCAGAGCCGCGCCCAAAAATTAGCGCCCGATGGTCGGGTTGCAAAAACCCCCCAGCTGAAAAATGGCCAAAAAACGTGTGGGCTATAGCCTTGGCGGGGGGCGTGGGCGAAGTTCGTCCGCCGGACTCGGAATGGCCCGAGACTTTGCTGGCGGCCTCCGTGTGGCAAAAATAGGCCACGGGCACAGCCACGCCCAAAAATTAGCGCCCGAAGGTCGGGGTGCAAAAACCCCCCAGCGGAAAAATGGCCAAAAAACGGGTGGGCTATAGCCTTGGTGGAGGGCGTGGACGAAGTTCGTCCGCCGGACTCAGAATGGCCCGAGACTTTGCATGCGGCCTCCGTGTGCCAAAAATAGGCCACGGGGACAGACGCGCCCAAAAATTAGCGCCCGAAGGCCGGGGTGCCAAAACCCCCCAGCGGAAAAATGGCCAAAAAACGGATGGGCTACAGCCTTTGTGGGGGGCGTGGGCGAAGTTCGTCTGCCGGACTCGGAATGGCCCGAGACTTTGCGGGCGGCTTCCGTGTGCCAAAAATTGGCCACGGGCAGTGCCGCGCCCAAAAATTAGTGCCCGATGGTCGGGTTGCAAAAACCCCCCAGCTGAAAAAAGGCCAAAAAACGTGTGGGCTATAGCCTTGGCGGGGGGCGTGGGCGAAGTTCGTCCGCTGTACTCGGAATGGCCCGAGACTTTGTGGGTGGCATCCGTGCGCCAAAAATAGGCCACGGACAAAGCCGCGCACAAAAATTAGCCCCCGAAGGCCGGGGTTGCCAAAACCCCCCAGCGGAAAAATGGCCAGAAAACGGGTGGGCTATAGCCTTGGTGGGGGGCGTGGACGAAGTTCGTCCGCCGGACTCAGAATGGCCCGAGACTTTGCGTGCGGCCTCCGTGTGCCAAAAATAGGCCACGGGGACAAAAGCGCCCAAAAATTAGCGCCCGAAGGCCGGGGTTGCCAAAACCCCCCAGCGGAAAAATGGCCAAAAAACGGGTGGGCTATAGGTTTGGTGGGGGGCGTGGGCGAAGTTCGTCCGCCGGACTCGGAATGGCCCGAGACTTTGTGGGTGGCATCCGTGCGCCAAAAATAGGCCACGGGCAAAGCCGCGCACAAAAATTAGCCCCCGAAGGCCGGGGTTGCCAAAACCCCCCAGCGGAAAAATGGCCAGAAAACGGGTGGGCTATAGCCTTGGTGGGGGGCGTGGACGATGTTCGTCCGCCGGACTCAGAATGGCCCGAGACTTTGCGTGCGGCCTCCGTGTGCCAAAAATAGGCCACGGGGACAAAAGCGCCCAAAAATTAGCGCCCGAAGGCCGGGGTTGCCAAAACCCCCCAGCGGAAAAATGGCCAAAAAACGGGTGGGCTATAGCCTTGGTGGGGGGCGTGGGCGAAGTTCGTCCGCCGGACTCGGAATGGCCCGAGACTTTGCGGGCGGCTTCCGTGTGCCAATTATTGGACACGGGCAGAGCCGCGCCCAAAAATTAGCACCCGAAGGTGGGGGTACCAAAACCCCCCAGCGGAAAAATGGCCAAAAAACGTGTGGGCTATAGCCTTGGAGGGGGGCGTGGGCGAAGTTTGTCCGCTGGACTCGGAATGGCCCGAGACTTTGCGGGCGGCCTCCGTGTGCCAAAAATAGGCCACGGACACAGCCGCGCCCAAAATTTATCGCCCGAAGGCCGGGTTGCCAAAACCCCCTGCGGAAAAATGGCCAAAAAACGGGTGGGCTATAGCCTTGGTGGGGGGCGTGGGCGAAGTTCGTCTGCCGGACTCGGAATGGCCCAAGACTTTGCGGGCGGCCTCCGTGTGCCAAAAATAGGCCACGGGCACAGCCGCGCCCAAAAATTAGCTCCCGAAGGTTGGGGTACCAAAACCCACCAACGGAAAAATGGCCAAAAAATGGGTGGGCTATAGCCTTGGTGGGGGGCGTGGGCGAAGTTCGTCCGCCGGACTCGGAATGGCCCGAGACTTTGCGGGCGGCTTCCGTGTGCCAAAAATTGGACACGGGCAGAGCCGCGCCCAAAAATTAGCGCCCGAAGGTAGGGGTGCCAAAACCCCCCAGCGTAAAATTGGCCAAAAAACGTGTGGGCTATAGCCTTGGCGGGGGGCGTGGGTGAAGTTCGTCCGCCGGACTCGGAATGGCCCGAGACATTGCGGGCGGCCTCCGTGAGCCAAAAATAAGCCACGGGGACAGCCGCGCCCAAAAATTAGCGCCCGAAGGTCGGGGTGCCAAAACCCCCCAGCGGAAAAAAAGGCCAAAAAACGGGTGGGCTATAGCCTTGGTGGGGGGTGTGGGCGAAGTTCATCCGCCGGACTCAGAATGGCCCGAGAATTTGCGGGCGGCCTCCGTGTACCAAAAATAGGCCACGGGGACTGACGCGCCCAAAAATTAGCGCCCGAAGGCCGGGGTGCCAAAACCCCCCAGCGGAAAAATGGCCAAAAAACGGGTGGGCTATAGCCTTGGTGGGGGGCGTGGGCGAAGTTCGTCTGCCGGACTCGGAATGGCCCGAGACTTTGTGGGTGGCATCCGTGCACCAAAAATAGGCCACGGGCAAAGCCGCGCACAAAAATTAGCCTCCGAAGGCCGGGGTTGCCAAAACCCCCCAGCGGAAAAATGGCCAGAAAACGGGTGGGCTATAGCCTTGGTGGGGGGCGTGGACGAAGTTCGTCCGCCGGACTCAGAATGGCCCGAGACTTTGCGGGCGGCTTCCGTGTGCCAATTATTGGACACGGGCAGAGCCGCACCCAAAAACTAGCACCCGAAGGTGGGGGTACCAAAACCCCCCAGCGGAAAAATGGCCAAAAAACGTGTGGGCTATAGCCTTGGAGGGGGGCGTGGGCGAAGTTTGTCCGCTGGACTCGGAATGGCCCGAGAATTTGCGGGCGGCCTCCGTGTTCCAAAAATAGGCCACGGACACAGCCGCGCCCAAAATTTAGCGCCCGAAGGCCGGGTTGCCAAAACCCCCTGCGGAAAAATGGCCAAAAAAAGGTTGGGCTATAGCCTTGGTGGGGGGCGTGGGCGAAGTTCGTCTGCCGGAATCGGAATGGCCCAAGACTTTGCGGGAGACCTCCATGTGCCAAAAATAGGCCACGGGCACAGCCGCGCCCCAAGGTCGGGGTACCAAAACCCACCAACGGAAAAATGGCCAAAAAATGGGTGGGCTATAGCCTTGGTGGGGGGCGTGGGCGAAGTTCGTCCGCCGGACTCGGAATGGCCCGAGACTTTGTGCGCGGCCTCCGTGTGCCAAAAATAGACCAGGTGCACAGCCGCTCCGAAAAATTAGCGCCCGAACGCTGGGGTTGCCAAAACCCCCCAGCGGAAAAATGGCCAAAAAACGGGTGGGCTATAGCCTTGGTGGGGGGCGTGGGCGAAGTTCGTCCGCCGGACTCGGAATGGCCCGAGACTTTGTGGGTGGCATCCGTGCGCCAAAAATAGGCCACGGGCAAAGCCGCGCACAAAAATTAGCCCCCGAAGGCCGGGGTTGCCAAAACCCCCCAGCGGAAAAATGGCCAGAAAACGGGTGGGCTATAGCCTTGGTGGGGGGCGTGGGCGAAGTTCGTCCGCCGGACTCGGAATGGCCCGAGACTTTGCGTGCGGCCTCCGTGTGCCAAAAATAGGCCACGGGGACAAAATCGCCCAAAAATTAGCGCCCGAAGGCCGGGGTTGCCAAAACCCCCCAGCGGAAAAAAGGCCAAAAAACGGGTGGGCTATAGCCTTGGTGGGGGGCGTGGGCGAAGTTCGTCCGCCGGACTCGGAATGGCCCGAGACTTTGTGGGTGGCATCCGTGCGCCAAAAATAGGCCACGGGCAAAGCCGCGAACAAAAATTAGCCCCCGAAGGCCGGGGTTGCCAAAACCCCCCAGCGGAAAAATGGCCAGAAAACGGGTGGGCTATAGCCTTGGTGGGGGGCGTGGACTCAGTTCGTCCGCCGGACTCAGAATGGCCCGAGACTTTGCGTGCGGCTTCCGTGTGCCAAAAATTGGACACGGGCAGAGCCGCACCCAAAAATTAGCGCCCGAAGGTGGGGGTGCCAAAACCCCCCAGCGGAAAATTGGCCAAAAAACGTGTGGGCTATAGCCTTGGCGGGGGGCGTGGGTGAAGTTCGCCCGCCGGACTCGGAATGGCCCGAGACATTGCGGGCGGCCTCCGTGAGCCAAAAATAAGCCACGGGGACAGCCGCGCCCAAAAATTAGCGCCCGAAGGTCGGGGTGCCAAAACCCCCCAGCGGAAAAAAGGCCAAAAAACGGGTGGGCTATAGCCTTGGTGGGGGGTGTGGGCGAAGTTCATCCGCCGGACTCAGAATGGCCCGAGACTTTGCGGGCGGCCTCCGTGTACCAAAAATAGGCCACAGGGACTGACGCGCCCAAAAATTAGCGCCCGAAGGCCGGGGTGCCAAAACCCCCCAGCGGAAAAATGGCCAAAAAACGGGTGGGCTATAGCCTTGGTGGGGGGCGTGGGCGAAGTTCGTCCGCCGGACTCGGAATGGCCCGAGACTTTGCGGGCGGCCTCCGAGTGCCAAAAATAGGCCACGGGGACAGACGCGTCCAAAAATTAGCGCCCGAAGGCCGAGGTGCCAAAACCCCCCAGCGGAAAAATGGCCAAAAAATGGGTGGGCTATAGCCTTGGTGGGGGGCGTGGGCGAAGTTCGTCCGCCTGACTCGGAATGGCCCGAGACTTTGCGGGCGGCCTCCGAGTGCCAAAAATAGGCCACGGGGACAGACGCGTCCAAAAATTAGAGCCCGAAGGCCGAGGTGCCAAAACCCCCCAGCGGAAAAATGGCCAAAAAATGGGTGGGCTATAGCCTTGGTGGGGGGTGTGGGCGAAGTTCGTCCGCCTGACTCGGAATCGCCCGAGACTTTGCGGGCGGCTTCCGTGTGCCAAAAATTGGACACGGGCAGAGCCGCGCCCAAAAATTAGTGCCCGATGGTCGGGTTGCAAAAACCCCCCAGCTGAAAAATGGCCAAAAAACGTGTGGGCTATAGCCTTGGCGGGGGGCGTCGGCGAAGTTCGTCCGCCGGACTCGGAATGGGCCAAGACTTTGCTGGTGGCCTCCGTGTGCCAAAAATAGGCCACGGGGACAGACGCGTCCAAAAATTTGCGCCCGAAGGCCGAGGTGCCAAAACCCCCCTGCGGAAAAATGGCCAAAAAACGTGTGGGCTATAGCGTTGGTGGGGGGCGTGGGCGAAGTTCGTCCGCCGGACTCGGAATGGCCAGAGACTTTGCGCGTGGCCTCCGTGTGCCAAAAATAGACCAGGTACACAGCCGCTCCGAAAAATTAGCTCCCGAAGGCCGGGGTTGCCAAAACCCCCCAGCGGAAAAATGGCCAAAAAACGGGTGGGCTATAGCCTTGATGGGGGGCGTGGGCGAAGTTCGTCCGCCGGACTCGGAATGGCCCGAGACTTTGCGGGCGGCCTCCGTGTGCCAAAAATAGACCACGGACACAGCCGCGCCCAAAATTTAGCGCCCGAAGGCCGGGTTGCCAAAACCCCCCAGCGGAAAAATGGCCAAAAAACGGGTGGGCTATAGCCTTGGAGGGGGGCGTGGGGGAAGTTCGTCTGCCGGACTCGGAATGGCCCAAGACTTTGCGGGTGGCCTCCGTGTGCCAAAAATAGGCCACGGGCACAGCCGCGCCCAAAAATTAGCGCCCGAAGGCCGGGGTTGCCAAAACCCCCCAGCGGGAAAATGGCCAGAAAACGGGTGGGCTATAGCCTTGGTGGGGGGCGTGGACGAAGTTCATCCGCCGGACTCAGAATGGCCCGAGACTTTGCGTGCGGCCTCCGTGTGCCAAAAATAGGCCACGGGGACAAAAGCGCCCAAAAATTAGCGCCCGAAGGCCGGGGTTGCCAAAACCCCCCAGCTGAAAAATGGCCAAAAAACGTGTGGGCTATAGCCTTGGAGGGGGGCGTGGGCGAAGTTTGTCCGCTGGACTCGGAATGGCCCGAGACTTTGCGGGCGGCCTCCGTGTGCCAAAAATAGGCCACGGACACAGCCGCGCCCAAAATTTAGCGCCCGAAGGCCGGGTTACCAAAACCCACCAGCGGAAAAATGGCCAAAAAACGGGTGGGCTATAGCCTTGGTGGGGGGCGTGGGCGAAGTTCGTCCGCCGGACTCGGCATGGCCCGAGACTTTGCAGGTGGCCTCCGTGCGCCAAAAATATGCCACGGGCAAAGCCGCGCACAAAAATTAGCGCCTGAAGGTAGGGATACCAAAACCCACCCCGCGGAAAAATGGCGAAAAAATGGGTGGGCTATAGCCTTGGTGGGGGGCGTGGGCGAAGTTCGTCCTCCGGACTCAGAATGGCCCGAGACTTTCCGGGCGGCCTCCGTGTTCCAAAAAATGGCCACGGGCATAGCCGCGCCCAAAAATTAGCGCCCGATGGTCGGGGTACCAAAACCCCCCAGCGGAAAAATGGCCAAAAAATGTGTGGGCTATAGCCTTGGTGGGGGGTGTGGGCGAAGTTCGTCCGTCGGACTCGGAATGGCCCGAGACTTTGCTGGCGGCCTATGTGTGCCAAAAATAGGCCACGGGCACAGCCACGCCCAAAAATTAGCTCCCGAAGGTCGGGGTGCAAAAACCCCCCAGCGGAAAAATGGCCAAAAAATGGGTGGGCTATAGCCTTGGTGGGGGGCGTGGGCAAAGTTCATCCGCCGGACTCGGAATGGCCCGAGACTTTGTGGGTGGCCTCCGTGCGCCAAAAATAGGCCACGGGCAAAGCCGCGCACAAAAATTAGCCCCCGAAGGCCGGGGTTGCCAAAACCCCAGCGGAAAAATGGCCGTAAAAGCAGGTGGGCTATAGCTTGGTGGGGCGTGTTCGTCCGCCGGACTCAGAATGGCCCGAGACTTTGCGTGCGGCCTCCGTGTGCCAAAAATAGGCCACGGGGACAGACGCGCCCAAAAATTAGCGCCCGAAGGCCGGGGTGCCAATACCCACCAGCGGAAAAATGGCCAAAAAATGGGTGGGCTATAGCCTTGGTGGGGGGCGTGGGCGAAGTTCGTCCGCCGGACTCGGAATGGCCCGAGACTTTGCGGGCGGCTTCCGTGTTCCAAAAATTGGCCACGGGCAGAGCCGCGCCCAAAAATTAGTGCCCGATGGTAGGGTTGCAAAAACCCCCCAGCTGAAAAATGGCCAAAAAACGTGTGGGCTATAGCCTTGGCGGGGGGCGTCGGCGAAGTTCGTCCGCCGGACTCGGAATGGCCCGAGACTTTGCTGGCGGCCTCCGTGTGCCAAAAATAGGCCACGGGCACAGCCACGCCCAAAAATTAGGGCCCGAAGGTCGGGGTGCAAAAACCCCCCAGCGGAAAAATGGCCAAAAAACGGGTGGGCTATAGCCTTGGTGGGGGGCGTGGGCGAAGTTCGTCCGCCGGACTCGGAATGGCCCGAGACTTTGTGGGTGGCCTCCGTGCGCCAAAAATAGGCCACGGACAAAGCCGCGCACAAAAATTAGCCCCCGAAGGCCGGGGTTGCCAAAACCCCCCAGCGGAAAAATGGCCAGAAAACGGGTGGGCTATAGCTTGGCGGGGGGCGTTGGCGAAGTTCGTCCTCCGGACTCAGAATGGCCCGAGACTTTGCGGGCGGCCTCCGTGTGCCAAAAATTGACCACGGGAACAGCCGCGCCCAAAAATTAGCGCCCGAAGGTCGGGGTTCTAAAACCCACCAGCGGAAAAATGGCCAAAAAACGGGTGGGCTATAGCCTTGGTGGGGGGCGTGGGCGAAGTTCGTCCGCCGGACTCGGCATGGCCCGAGACTTTGCGGGTGGCCTCTGTGCGCCAAAGATATGCCACGGGCAAAGCCGCGCACAAAAATTAGCGCCTGAAGGTCGGGATACCAAAACCCCCCCGCAGAAAAATGGCGAAAAAATGGGTGGGCTATAGCCTTGGCGGGGGGCGTGGGCGAAGTTCGTCCTCCGGACTCAGAATGGCCCGAGACTTTCCGGGCGGCCTCCGTGTTCCAAAAAATGGCCACGGGCATAGCCGCGCCCAAAAATTAGCGCACGATGGTCGGGGTGCCAAAACCCCCCAGCGGAAAAATGGCCAAAAAACGTGTGGGCTATAGCCTTGGTGGGGGGTGTGGGCGAAGTTCGTCCGCCGGACTCGGAATGGCCCGAGACTTTGCTGGCGGCCTCCGTGTACCAAAAATAGGCCACGGGGACAGACGCGCCCAAAAAGTTAGCACCCGAAGGCCGGGGTGCCAAAACCCCCCAGCGGAAAAATGGCCAAAAAACGGGTGGGCTGTAGCCTTGGTGGGGGGCGTGGGCGGAGTTCGTCCGCCGGACTCGGAATGGCCCGAGACTTTGCGGACGGCCTCCGTCCGCCAAAAATAGGCCACGGACAAAGCCGCGCACAAAAATTAGCGGCCGAAGGTCGGGATCCCAAAACCCCCCGGCGGAAAAATGGCCAAAAAACGGGTGGGCTATAGCCTTGGTGGGGGGCGTGGGCGAAGTTCGTCCGCCGGACTCGGAATGGCCCGAGACTTTGCGGGCGGCTTCCGTGTTCCAAAAATTGGCCACGGGCAGAGCCGCGCCCAAAAATTAGTGCCCGATGGTAGGGTTGTAAAAACCCCCCAGCTGAAAAATGGCCAAAAAACGTGTGGGCTATAGCCTTGGCGGGGGGCGTCGGCGAAGTTCGTCCGCCGGACTCGGAATGGCCCGAGACTTTGCTGGCGGCCTCCGTGTGCCAAAAATAGGCCACGGGCACAGCCACGCCCAAAAATTAGGGCCCGAAGGTCGGGGTGCAAAAACCCCCCAGCGGAAAAATGGCCAAAAAACGTGTGGGCTATAGCGTTGGTGGGGGGCGTGGGCGAAGTTCGTCCGCCGGACTCGGAATGGCCCGAGACTTTGCGCGTGGCCTCCGTGTGCCAAAAATAGACCAGGTACACAGCCGCTCCGAAAAATTAGCTCCCGAAGGCCGGGGTTGCCAAAACCCCCCAGAGGAAAAATGGCCAAAAAACGGGTGGGCTTTAGCCTTGATGGGGGGCGTGGGCGAAGTTCGTCCGCCGGGCTCGGAATGGCCCGAGACTTTGCGGGCGGCCTCCGTGTGCCAAAAATAGACCACGGACACAGCCGCGCCCAAAATTTAGCGCCCGAAGGCCGGGTTGCCAAAACCCCCCAGCGGAAAAATGGCCAAAAAACGGGTGGGCTATAGCCTTGGAGGGGGGCGTGGGGTAAGTTCGTCTGCCGGACTCGGAATGGCCCAAGACTTTGCGGGTGGACTCCGTGTGCCAAAAATAGGCCACGGGCACAGCCGCGCCCAAAAATTAGCGCCCGAAGGCCGGGGTTGCCAAAACCCCCCAGCGGGAGAATGGCCAGAAAACGGGTGGGCTATAGCCTTGGTGGGGGGCGTGGACGAAGTTCATCCGCTGGACTCAGAATGGCCCGAGACTTTCCGTGCGGCCTCCGTGTGCCAAAAATAGGCCACGGGGACAAAAGAGCCCAAAAATTAGCGCCCGAAGGCCGGGGTTGCCAAAACCCCCCAGCTGAAAAATGGCCAAAAAACGTGTGGGCTATAGCCTTGGAGGGGGGCGTGGGCGAAGTTTGTCCGCTGGACTCGGATTGGCCCGAGACTTTGCGGGCGGCCTCCGTGTGCCAAAAATAGGCCACGGACACAGCCGCGCCCAAAATTTAGCGCCCGAAGGCCGGGTTACCAAAACCCACCAGCGGAAAAATGGCCAAAAAACGGGTGGGCTATAGCCTTGGTGGGGGGCGTGGGCGAAGTTCGTCCGCCGGACTCGGCATGGCCCGAGACTTTGCAGGTGGCCTCCGTGCGCCAAAAATATGCCACGGGCAAAGCCGCGCACAAAAATTAGCGCCTGAAGGTAGGGATACCAAAACCCACCCCGCGGAAAAATGGCGAAAAAACGGGTGGGCTATAGCCTTGGTGGGGGGCGTGGGCGAAGTTCGTCCTCCGGACTCAGAATGGCCCGAGACTTTCCGGGCGGCCTCCGTGTTCCAAAAAATGGCCACGGGCATAGCCGCGCCCAAAAATTAGCGCCCGATGGTCGGGGTACCAAAACCCCCCAGCGGAAAAATGGCCAAAAAATGTGTGGGCTATAGCCTTGGTGGGGGGTGTGGGCGAAGTTCGTCCGTCGGACTCGGAATGGCCCGAGACTTTGCTGGCGGCCTATGTGTGCCAAAAATAGGCCACGGGCACAGCCACGCCCAAAAATTAGCTCCCGAAGGTCGGGGTGCAAAAACCCCCCAGCGGAAAAATGGCCAAAAAATGGGTGGGCTATAGCCTTGGTGGGGGGCGTGGGCGAAGTTCATCCGCCGGACTCGGAATGGCCCGAGACTTTGTGGGTGGCCTCCGTGCGCCAAAAATAGGCCACGGGCAAAGCCGCGCACAAAAATTAGCCCCCGAAGGCCGGGGTTGCCAAAACCCCCCAGCGGAAAAATGGCCAGAAAACAGGTGGGCTATAGCTTGGTGGGGGGCGTGGACGAAGTTCGTCCGCCGGACTCAGAATGGCCCGAGACTTTGCGTGCGGCCTCCGTGTGCCAAAAATAGGCCACGGGGACAGACGCGCCCAAAAATTAGAGCCCGAAGGGTGCCAATACCCACCAGCGGAAAAATGGCCAACAAATGGGTGGGCCATAGCCTTGGTGGGGGGCGTGGGCGAAGTTCGTCCGCCGGACTCGGAATGGCCCGAGACTTTGCGGGCGGCTTCCGTGTTCCAAAAATTGGCCACGGGCAGAGCCGCGCCCAAAAATTAGTGCCCGATGGTAGGGTTGCAAAAACCCCCCAGCTGAAAAATGGCCAAAAAACGTGTGGGCTATAGCCTTGGCGGGGGGCGTGGGCGAAGTTCGTCCGCCGGACTCGGAATGGCCCGAGACTTTGCTGGCGGCCTCCGTGTGCCAAAAATAGGCCATGGGGACAGCCTTAAAAATTAGGGCCCGAAGGTCGGGGTGCAAAAACCCCCCAGCGGAAAAATGGCCAAAAAACGGGTGGGCTATAGCCTTGGTGGGGGGCGTGGGTGAAGTTCGTCCGCCGGACTCGGAATGGCCCGAGACTTTGTGGGTGGCCTCCGTGCGCCAAAAATAGGCCACGGACAAAGTAGCGCACAAAAATTAGCCCCCGACGGTCGGGGTTGCCAAAACCCCCCAGCGGAAAAATGGCCAGAAAACGGGTGGGCTATAGCTTGGCGGGGGGCGTTGGCGAAGTTCGTCCTCCGGACTCAGAATGGCCCGAGACTTTGCGGGCGGCCTCCGTGTGCCAACAATTGACCACGGGAACAGCCGCGCCCAAAAATTAGCGCCCGAAGGTCGGGGTTCTAAAACCCACCAGCGGAAAAATGGCCAAAAAACGGGTGGGCTATAGCCTTGGTGGGGGGCGTGGGCGAAGTTCGTCCGCCGGACTCGGCATGGCCCGAGACTTTGCGGGTGGCCTCTGTGCGCCAAAGATATGCCACGGGCAAAGCCGCGCACAAAAATTAGCGCCTGAAGGTCGGGATACCAAAACCCCCCCGCGGAAAAATGGCGAAAAAATGGGTGGGCTATAGCCTTGGCGGGGGGCGTGGGCGAAGTTCGTCCTCCGGACTCAGAATGGCCCGAGACTTTCCGGGCGGCCTCCGTGTTCCAAAAAATGGCCACGGGCATAGCCGCGCCCAAAAATTAGCGCACGATGGTCGGGGTGCCAAAACCCCCCAGCGGAAAAATGGCCAAAAAACGTGTGGGCTATAGCCTTGGTGGGGGGTGTGGGCGAAGTTCGTCCGCCGGACTCGGAATGGCCCGAGACTTTGCTGGCGGCCTCCGTGTACCAAAAATAGGCCACGGGGACAGACGCGCCCAAAAAGTTAGCACCCGAAGGCCGGGGTGCCAAAACCCCCCAGCGGAAAAATGGCCAAAAAACGGGTGGGCTGTAGCCTTGGTGGGGGGCGTGGGCGGAGTTCGTCCGCCGGACTCGGAATGGCCCGAGACTTTGCGGACGGCCTCCGTCCGCCAAAAATAGGCCACGGACAAAGCCGCGCACAAAAATTAGCGGCCGAAGGTCGGGATCCCAAAACCCCCCGGCGGAAAAATGGCCAAAAAACGGGTGGGCTATAGCCTTGGTGGGGGGCGTTGGCGAAGTTCGTCCTCCGGACTCAGAATGGTCTGAGACTTTCCGAGCGGCCTCCGTGCGCCAAAAATAGGCCACGGGCAAAGCCGCGCACAAAAATTAGCGGCCGAAGGTCGGTATCCCAAAACCTCCCGGCGGAAAAATGGCCAAAAAACGGGTGGGCTATAGCCTTGGTGGGGGGCGTGGGTGAAGTTCGTCCGCCGGACTCGGAATGGCCCGAGACTTTGTTGGTTGCCTCCGTGCGCGAAAAATAGGCCACGGCCAAAGCCGCGTACAAAAATTAGCGGCCGAAGATCAGGATCCCAAAACCCCCCAGCGGAAAAATGGCCAAAAAAGGGGTGGCCTATAGCCTTGGTGGGGGGCGTTGGCGAAGTTCGTCCGCCGGATTCGGAATGGCCCGAGACTTTGTGGGTGGCCTCCGTGCGCCAAAAATAGGCCACGGACAAAGTAGCGCACAAAAATTAGCGCCCGACGGTCGGGGTGCCAAAACCCAACAGCGGAAAAATGGCCAAAAAACGGGTGGCCTATAGCCTTGGTGGGGGGCGTTGGCGAAGTTCGTCTGCCGGACTCGGAATGGCCCGAGACTTTGGGGGTGGCCTCCGTGTGCCAAAAATAGGCAACAAGCAAAGCTGCGCACAAAAATTAGCGCCCGAAGGTTGGGGTGCCAAGACCCCCCAGCGGAAAAAAGGCCAAAAAACGGGTGGGCCAAAAATAGGCCACGGACAAAGCCGCGCACAAAAATTAGCGGCCGAAGGTCGGGATCCAAAAACCCCCCAGCGGAAAAATGGCCAAAAAACGGGTGGGCTATAGCCCTGGTGGGGGGCGTTGGCGAAGTTCGTCTGCCGGACTCGGAATGGCCCGAGACTTTGCGGGTGGCCTCCGTGTGCCAAAAATAGGCCACGGGGATAAAAGCGCCCAAAAATTAGCGCCCAAGGCGGGTGCGATACCCTAACGGAAAAATGGCCAAAAGCGGGTGGGCTACACCTTGGTGGGGGTGGGCGGTTCGTCCGCCGGGCTCGGAATGGCCCGAGACTTTGCGGGCGGCCTCCGTGTGCCAAAAATAGGCCACGGGCACAGACGCGCCCAAAAATTAGCGCCCGAAGGCCGGGGTGCCAAAACCCCCCAGCGGAAAAATGGCCAAAAAACGGGTGGGCTATAGCCTTGGTGCGGGGCGTGGCGAGTTCGTCCGCCGGACTCAGAATGGCCCGACACTTTGCGGGCGGCCTCCGTGTGCCAAAAATAGGCCACGGGGCCAGCCGCGCCCAAAAATTAGCACCCGAAGGCCGGGTTGCCAAAACCCCCCAGCGGAAAAATGGCCAAAAAACGGGTGGGCTATAGCCTTGATGGGGGGCGTGGGCGAAGTTCGTCCGCCGGACTTAGAAAGGGCCGAGACTTTACGGGCGGCCTCCGTGTGCAAAAAATAGGCCATGGGGACAGACGCGCCCAAAAATTAGCGCCCGAAGGCCGGGGTGCCAATACCCCCCAGCGGAAAAATGGCCAAAAAACGGGTGGGCTATAGCCTTGGTGGGGGGCGTGGGCGAAGTTCGTCTGCCGTTCTCGGAATGGCCCGAGACTTTGTGGGTGGCCTCCGTGTGCCAAAAATAGGCCACGGGCGCAGCCGCGTACAAAAATTAGTGCCCGAAGGTCAGGGTGCCAAAACCCCCCAGCGGTAAAAAGGCCAAAAAACGGGTGGGCTATAGCCTTGGTGGGGGGTGTGGGTGAAGTTCGTCCGCCGGACTCAGAATGGCCCGAGACTTTGCGGGCGGCCTCCGTGTACCAAAAATAGGCCACGGGGACAGACGCGCCCAAAAAATTAGCGCCCGAAGGCCGGGGTGCCAAAACCCCCCAGCGGAAAAATGGCCAAAAAACGGGTGGGCTGTAGCCTTGGTGGGGGGCGTGGGCGGAGTTCGTCCGCCGGACTCGGAATGGCCCGAGACTTTGCGGGCGGCCTCCGTGCGCTAAAAATAGGCCACGGACAAAGCCGCGCACAGAAATTAGCGTCCGAAGGTCGGGATCCCAAAACCCCCCGTCGGAAAATTGGCCAAAAAACGGGTGGGCTATAGCCTTGGTGGGGGGCGTTGGCGAAATTCGTCCTCCGGACTCAGAATGGCCCGAGACTTTCCGAGCGGCCTCCGTGCGCCAAAAATAGGCCACGGGCAAAGCCGCGCAAAAAAATTAGCGGCCGAAGGTCGGGATCCCAAAACCCCCCGGCGGAAAAATGGCCAAAAAACGGGTGGGCTATAGCCTTGGTGGGGGGCTTTGGCTAAGTTCGTCCTCCAGATTCAGAATGGCCCGACACTTTGCGAGCGGCCTCCGTGTGCCAAAAAATGGCCACGGGTATAGCCGCACTCAAAAATTAGCGCCCGATGGTCAGGGTGCCAAAACCCCCCTGCGGAAAAATGGCCAAAAAACGGGTGGGCTATATCCTTGGTGGGGGGTGTGGGCGAAGTTCGTCCGCCGGACTCGGAATGGCCCGAGACTTTGCGGGCAGCCTCCGTGTGCCAAAAATAGGCCACGGACACGGCCGCGCCCGAAGGTCGGGGTTCCAAAACCCACCAGCGGAAAAATGGCCAAAAAACGGGTGGGCTATAGCCTTGGTGGGGGGCTTTGGCGAAGTTCGTCCTCCGGACTCAGAATGGCCCGAGACTTTGCGGGTGGCCTCCGTGCGCCAAAAATAGGCCACGGGCAAAGCCGCGCACAAAAATTAGCGGCCGAAGGTCGGGATCACAAAACCCCCCAGCGGAAAAATTGCCAAAAAACGGGTGGGCTATAACCTTGGTGGGGGGCGTTGGCGAAGTTCGTCCTCCGGACGCAGAATGGCCCGAGACTTTGCGGGCGACCTCCGTGTGCCAAAAATATGCCACGGGCACAACCGCGCCCAAAAATTAGAGCCCGAAGGTCGGGGTTCGAAAACCCACCAGCGGAAAAATGGCCAAAAAACGGGTGGGCTATAGCCTTGGTGGGGGGCGTGGGCAAAGTTCGTCCGCCGGACTCGGCATGGCCCGAGACTTTGCGGGTGGCCTCCGTGCACCAAAAATAGGCGGACAAAGCCGCGCACAAAAATTAGCGGCCGAAGGTCGGGATCCCAAAACCCCCCGGCGGAAAAATGGCCAAAAAACGGGTGGGCTATAGCCTTGGTGGGGGGCGATAGCGAAGTTCGTCCTCCGGACTCAGAATGGCTGAGACTTTGCGGGCGGCCTCCGTGTGCAAAAAATTGGCCACGGGCATAGCCGCGCCCAAAAATTAGCTCCCGATGGTCGGGGTGCCAAAACCCCCCAGCGGAAAAATGGCCAAAAAACGTGTGGACTATAGCCTTTGTGGGGGGCGTGGGCGAGGTTCGTCCGCCGGACTCGGAATGGCCCGAGACTTTGCTGGCGGCCTCCGTGTGCCAAAAATAGGCCACGGGCACAACCGCGCCCAAAAATTAGAGCCCGAAGGTCGGGGTTCGAAAACCCACCAGCGGAAAAATGGCCAAAAAACGGGTGGGCTATAGCCTTGGTGGGGGGCGTGGGCAAAGTTCGTCCGCCGGACTTGGCATGGCCCGAGACTTCGCGGGTGGCCTCCATGCACCAAAAATAGGCCACGGACAAAGCCGCGCACAAAAATTAGCGGCCGAAGGTCGGGATCCCAAAACCCCCCGGCGGAAAAATGGCCAAAAAACGGGTGGGCTATAGCCTTGGTGGGGGGCGTTAGCGAAGTTCGTCCTCCGGACTCAGAATGGCCTGAGACTTTGCGGGCGGCCTCCGTGTGCCAAAAATAGGCCATGGGCACAGCCGCGCCCAAAAATTAGTGCCCGAAGGTCGGGGTACCAAAACCCACCAGCGGAAAAATTGCCAAAAAACGGGTGGGCTATAGCCTTGGTGGGGGGCGTGGGCGAAGTTCGTCCGCCGGACTCGGAATGGCACGAGACTTTTGGGTGGCCTCCGTGTGCCAAAATAGGCCACGGCACAGCCAGCGTAAAAATTAGTGCCCGAAGGTCGGGTGCCAAAACCCCAGCGGGAAAATGGTCAAAAACGGGTGGGCTATAGCCTTGGTGGGGGGCGTTGGCGTAGTTCGTCGGCCGGACTCGGAATGGCCCGAGACTTTGCGGGCGGCCTCCGCGTGCCAAAAATAGGCCACAGGCACAGACGTGCCCAAAAATTAGAGCCCGAAGGCCGGGGTGCCAAAACCCCCCAGCGGAAAAATGGCCAAAAAACGGGTGGGCTATAGCCTTGGTGGGGGGCGTGGGCGAAGTTCGTCCGCCGGACTCAGAATGGCCCGACACTTTGCGGGCGGCCTCCGTGTACCAAAAATAGGCCACGGGGCCAGCCGCGCCCAAAAATTAGCGGCCGAAGGTCGGGTTCCAAAACCCCCCAGCGGAAAAATGGCCAAAAAACGGGTGGGCTATAGCCTTGGTGGGGGGCGTGGGCGAAGTTCGTCCGCCGGACTCGGCATGGCCCGAGAGTTTGCGGGTGGCCTCCGTGCGCCAAAAATAGGCCACGGGAAAAGCCGCGCACAAAAATTAGCGGCCGAAGGTCGGGATCCCAAAACCCCCCGGCGGAAAAATGGCCAAAAAACGGGTGGGCTATAGCCTTGGTGGGGGGCGTTGGCGAAGTTCGTCCTCCGGACTCAGAATGGCCCGAGACTTTGCGAGCGGCCTCCGTGCGCCAAAAATAGGCCACGGGCAAAGCCGCGCACAAAAATTAGCGGCCGAAGGTCGGGATCCCAAAACCCCCCATCGGAAAAATGGCCAAAAAACGGGTGGGCTATAGCCTTGGTGGGGGGCGTTGGCGAAGTTCGTCCTCCGGACTCATAATGGCCCGACACATTGCGGGCGGCCTCCGTGTGCCAAAAATAGGACACGGGTACAGCCGCGCCCAAAAATTGGCGCCCGAAGGTCGGATGCCAACACCCCCCAGCGGAAAAATGGCGAAAAAACGGGTGGGCTATAGCCTTGGTGGGGGGCGTGGGCGAAGTTCGTCCTCCGGACTCAGAATGGCCCGAGACTTTGCGGGCGGCCTCCGTGTGCCAAAAATTGGCCACGGGCATAGCCGCGCCCAAAAATTAGCGCCCGATGGTCGGGGTGCCAAAACCCCCCAGCGGAAAAATGGCCAAAAAACGTGTGGGCTATAGGCTTGATGGGGGGCGTGGGCGAAGTTCGTCCGCCGGACTGAGAATGGCCCGAGACTTTGCAGGCGGCCTCCGTGTGCCAAAAATAGGCCAGGAGTAAAACCGCGCCCAAAAATTAGCGACCGAAGGCCGGGGTTGCCAAAACCCCCCAGTGGAAAAATGGCCAAAAAATGGGTGGGCTATAGCCTTGGTGGGGGGCGTGGGCGAAGTTCGTCCGCCGGACTCAGAATGGCCCGAGACTTTGCGGGCGGCCTCCGTGTGCCAAAAATAGGCCACGGGGACAGACGCGCCCAAAAATTAGCGCCCGAAGGCCGGGGTACCAAAACCCCCCAGCGGAAAAATGGCCAAAAAACGGGTGGGCTATAGCCTTGGGGCGTGGCGAGTTCGTCCGGACTCGGAATGGCCCGAGAATTTGCGGGCTTCCTCCGTGTACCAAAAATAGGCCACGGGGACAGACACGCCAAAAAATTAACGCCCGAAGGCCGGGGTGCCATAACCCCCCCGCGGAAAAATGGCTAAAAAACGGGTGGGCTATAGCCTTGGTGGGGGGCGTGGGCGAAGTTCGTCCGCCGGACTCGGAATGGCCCGAGACTTTGTGGGTGGCCTTCGTGTGTCAAAAATAGGCCACGGGCAAAGCCGCGCACAAAAAATAGAGGCCGAAGGTCGGGATCCCAAAACCCCCCAGCGGAAAAATGGCCAAAAAACGGGTGGGCTATAGCCCTCGTGGGGGGCATTGGCGAAGCTCGTCCTCCGGACTCAGAATGGCCTGAGACTTTGCGGGCGGCCTCCGTGTGCCAAAAATAGGCCACGGGCACAGCCGCGCCCAAAAATTAGCGCCCGAAGGTCGGGGTGCCAAAACCCCCCAGTGGAAAAATGGCCAAAAAATGGGTGGGCTATTGCCTTTGCGGGGGGTGTGGGCGAAGTTCGTCCGCCGGACTCGGAATGGTCCGAGACTTTGCGGGCGGCCTCCGTGTGCCAAAAATAGGCCACGGGCACAGCCCCGCCCAAAAATTAGCACCCGAAGGATGGGGTACCAAAACCCACCAGCGGAAAAATGGCCAAAAAACGGGTGGGCTATAGCCTTGGTGGGGGGCGTGGGCGAAGTTCGTCCGCCGGACTCGGAATGGCCCGAGACTTTTTGGGTGGCCTCCGTGTGCTAAAGATAGGCCACGGGCAAAGTCGCGAACAATAATTAGCACCCGAAGGTCGGATGCCAAAACCCCCCAGCGGAAAAATGGCCAAAAAACGTGTGGGCTATAGCCCTGGTGGGGGGTGTGGGTGAAGTTCGTCCGCCGGACTCGGAATGGCCCGAGACTTTGCGGGCGGCCTCCTTGTGCCAAAAATATGGCACAGCCGAAAATTAGCGGCGAAGGTCGGGTGCCCAAACCCACCAGCGGAAATATGGCCAAAAAGGGTGGGCTATAGCCTTAGTGCGGGCGTGGGCGAGGTTCGTCCGCCGGACTCGGAATGGCCCGAGACTTTGCGGGCAGCCTCCGTGTGCCAAAAATAGGCCACAGGCACGGCCGCGCCCAAAAATTAGCGCCCGAAGGTCGGGGTTCCAAAACCCACCAGCGGAAAAATGGCCAAAAAACGGGTGGGCTATAGCCTTGGTGGGGGGCGTGGGCGATGTTCGTCCGCCGGACTCGGAATGGCCCGAGACTTTGCTGGCGGCCTCCGTGTGCCAAAAATAGGCCACGGGCACTGCCCCGCCCAAAAATTAGCGCCCGAAGGATGGGGGTACCAAAACCCACCAGCGGAAAAATGGCCAAAAAACGGGTGGGCTATAGCCTTGGTGGGGGGCGTGGGCGAAGTTCGTCCGCCGGACTCGGAATGGCCCGATACTTTTTGGGTGGCCTCCGTGTGCTAAAGATAGGCCATGGGCAAAGCCGGGCACAAAAATTAGCACCCGAAGGTCGGATGCCAAAACCCCCCAGCGCAAAAATGGCGAAAAAACGGGTGGGCTATAGCCTTGGTGGGGGGTGTGGGCGAAGTTCGTCCGCCGGACTCGGAATGGCCCGAGACTTTTTGGGTGGCCTCCGTGTGCTAAAGATAGGCCACGGGCAAAGTCGCGAACAATAATTAGCACCCGAAGGTCGGATGCCAAAACCCCCCAGCGGAAAAATGGCCAAAAAACGTGTGGGATATAGCCCTGGTGGGGGGTGTGGGCGAAGTTCGTCCGCCGGACTCGGAATGGCCCGAGACATTGCGGGCGGCCTCCTTGTGCCAAAAATAGGCCACGGGCACAGCCGCGCCCAAAAATTAGCTCCCAAAGGTCGGGGTGCCCAAACCCACAAGCGAAAAAATTGCCAAAATAAGATTGGGCAATACCCTTGGTGCGGGGCGTGGGCGAGGTTCGTCCGCCGGACTCGGAATGGCCCGAGACTTTGTGGGCAGCCTCCGTGTGCCAAAAATAGGCCACAGGCATGGCCGCGCCCAAAAATTAGCGCCCGAAGGTCAGGGTTCCAAAACCCACCAGCGGAAAAATGGCCAAAAAACGGGTGGGCTATAGCCTTGGTGGGGGGCGTGGGCGATGTTCGTCCGCCGGACTCGGAATGGCCCGAGACTTTGCTGGCAGCCTCCGTGTGCTAAAAATAGGCCACGGGCACGGCCGCGCCCAAAAATTAGCGCCCGAAGGTTGGGGTTCCAAAACCCACCAGCGGAAAAATGGCCAAAAAACGTGTGGGCTATAGCCTTGGTGGGGGGCGTGGGCGAAGTTCGTCCGCCGGACTCGGAATGGCCCGAGACTTTGTGGGTGGCCTCCGTGTGCCAAAAATAGGGCACGGGCAAAGCCGCGTACAAAAATTAGCACCCGAAGGTCGGATGCCAAAACCCCCCAGCGGAAAAATGGCGAAAAAACGGGTGGGCTATAGCCTTGGTGGGGGGCGTGGGCGAAGTTCGTCCTCCGGACTCAGAATGGCCCGAGACTTTGCGGGCGGCCTCCGTGTGCCAAAAAATGGCCACGGGCATAGCCGCGCTAAAAAATTAGTGCCCGATGGTCGGGGTGCCAAAACCGCCCTGCGGAAAAATGGCCAAAAAATGTGTAGGCTATAGCCTTGGTGGGAGGTGTGGGCGAAGTTCGTCCGCCGGACTCGGAATGGCCCGAGACTTTGCGGGCAGCCTCTGTGTGCCAAAAAAAAGGCCATGGGCATGGCCGCACCCAAAAATTAGCGCCCGAAGGTCGGGGTTCCAAAACCCACCAGCGGAAAAATGGCCAAAAACGGGTGGGCTATAGCCTTGGTGGGGGGCGTGGGCGGAGTTCGTCCGCCAGACTCGGAAAGGCCCGAGACTTTCTGGGTGGCCTCCGTGCGCCAAAAATAGGCAACGGGCAAAGCCGCGCACAAAAATTAGCGGCCGAAGGTCGGGATCCCAAAACCCCCCAGCGGAAAAATGGCCAAAAAACGGGTGGGCTATAGTCTTGGTGGGGGGCGTTGGCGAAGTTCGTCCTCCGGACTCAGAATGGCCCGAGACTTTGCGGGCGGCCTCCGTGTGCCAAAAATAGGCCACGGGCACAGACGCGCCCAAAAATTAGTGTCCGAAGGCCGGGGTGCCAAATCCCCCCAGCGGAAAAATTGCCAAAAAACGGGTGGGCTATAGCCTTGGTGGGGGGCGTGGGCGAGGTTCGTCCGCCGGACTCGGAATGGCCCGAGACTTTGTGGGCAGCCTCCGTGTGCCAAAAATAGGCCACGGGCATGGCCGGACCAAAAAATTAGCGCCCGAAGGTCGGGGTTCCAAAACCCACCAGCGGAAAAATGACCAAAAACGGGTGGGCTATGGCCTTGGTGGGGGGCGTGGGCGAAGTTCGTCCGCCGGACTCGGAATGGCCCGAGACTTTGTGGGTGGCCTCCGTGCGCCAAAAATAGGCCACGGGCAAAGCCGCGCACAAAAATTAGTCGCCGAAGGTCGGGATCCCAAAACCCCCCAGCGGAGAAATGGCCAAAAAACGGGTGGGCTATAGCCTTGGTGGGTGGCGTGGTCGAAGTTCGGCCGCCGGACTCAGAATGGCCCGAGACTTTGCCGGCGGCCTCCGTGTGCCAAAAATAGGCCATGGACACAGCCGCGCCCAAAAATTAGCGCCCGAAGGTCGGGGTTCCAAAACACACCAGCGGAAAAATGGCCAAAAAACAGGTGGGCTATAGCCTTGGTGGGGGGCGTGGGCGAAGTTCGTCCGCCGGACTCGGAATGGCCCGAGACTTTCTGGGTGGCCTCCGTGCACCAAAAATAGGGCACGGGCAAAGCCGCGCACAAAAATTAGCCGCCGAAGGTCGGGATCCCAAAATCCCCCAGCGGAAAAATGGCCAAAAAACGGGTGGGCTATAGCCTTGGTGGGGGGCGTTGGCGAAGTTCGTCCGCCGGACTCGGCATGGCCCGAGACTTTGAAGGTGGCCTCCGTGCACCAAAAATAGGCCACGGGCAAAGCCGCGCACAAAAATTAGTGGCCAAAGGTCGGGATCCCAAAACCCCCCATCGGAAAAATGGCCAAAAAACGGGTGGGCTATAGCCTTGGTGGGGGGCGTTGGCGAAGTTCGTCCTCCGGACTCAGAATGGCCCGACACTTTGCGGGCGGCCTCCGTGTGACAAAAATTGGCCACGGGCATAGCCGCGCCCAAAAATTAGCGCCCGATGGTCGGGGTGCCAAAACCCCCCAGCGGAAAAATGGCGAAAAAACGTGTGGGCTATAGCCTTGGTGGGGGGCGTGGGCGAAGTTCGTCCGCCGGACTCAGAATGGCCCGAGACTTTGCAGGTGGCCTCCGTGTGCCAAAAATAGGCCACGGGGACAGCCGCGCCCAAAAATTAGCGCCCGATGGTCGGGGTGCCAAAACCCCCCAGCGGAAAAATGGCGAAAAAACGTGTGGGCTATAGCCTTGGTGGGGGGCGTGGGCGAAGTTCGTCCGCCGGACTCGGAATGGCCCGAGACTTTCTGGGTGGCCTCCGTGCGCCAAGAATAGGCCACGGGCAAAGCCGCGCACAAAAATTATCGGCCGAAAGTCGGGATCCCAAAATCCCCCAGCGGAAAAATGGCCAAAAAACGGGTGGGCTATAGTCTTGGTGGGGGGAGTTGGCGAAGTTCGTCCTCCGGACTCAGAATGGCCCGAGACTTTGCGGCCAGCCTCCGTGTGCTAAAAATTGGCCACGGGCATAGCCACGCCCAAAAATTAGCGCCCGATGGTCGGGGTGCCAAAACCCCCCAGCGGAAAAATGGCCAAAAAACGTGTGGGCTATAGCCTTGGTGGGGGGCGTGGGCGAAGTTCGTCCGCCCGACTCAGGATGGCCCGAGACTTTGCGGGCGGCCTCCGTGTGCCAAAAATAGGCCAGGGGTAAAACCGCGCCGAAAAATTAGTGACCGAAGGCTGGGGTTGCCAAATCCCCCCAGTGGAAAAATGGCCAAAAAAACGGGTGGGCTATAGCCTTGGTGGGGGGCGTGGGCGAGGTTCGTCCGCCGGACTCGGAATGGCCCGAGACTTTGCGGGCAGCCTCCGTGTGCCAAAAATAGGCCACGGGCATGGCCGGAACCAAAAATTAGCGCCCGAAGGTCGGGGTTCCAAAACCCACCAGCGGAAAAATGACCAAAAACGGGTGGGCTATAGCCTTGGTGGGGGGCGTGGGCGGAGTTCGTCCGCCAGACTCGGAATGGCCCGAGACTTTCTGGGTGGCCTCCGTGCGCCAAAAATAGGCCACGGGCAAAGCCGCGCACAAAAATTAGCGGCCGAAGGTCGGGATCCCAAAACCCCCCAGCGGAAAAATGGCCAAAAAACGTGTGGGCTATTGCCTTGGTGGGGGGCGTTGGCGAAGTTCGTCCTCCGGACTCAGAATGGCCCGAGACTTTGCGGACGGCCTCCGTGTGCCAAAAATAGGCCACGGGCACAGACGCGCCCAAAAATTAGCGCCCGAAGGCCGGGGTACCAAAACCCCCCAGCGGAAAAATGGCCAAAAAACGGGTGGGTTATAGCCTTGGTGGGGGCCGTGGGCGAAGTTCGTCCGCCGGACTCGGAATGACCCGAGACTTTGCGGGTGGCCTCCGTGTGCCAAAAATAGGCCATGGGGACAGACGCGCCCAAAAATTAGCGTCCGAAGGCCGGGGTGCCAAATCCCCCCAGCGGAAAAATGGCCAAAAAACGGGTGGGCTATAGCCTTGGTGGGGGGCGTGGGCGACGTTCGTCCCGGACTGAATGGAAACTGCGGGCAGCCTCCGTGTGCCAAAAATAGGCCACGGGCATGGCCACGCCAAAAATTAACGCCTGAAGGTCGGGTTCCAAAACCCACCAAGCGGAAAAATGGCCAAAAGCGGGTGGGCTATAGCCGTGGTGGGCGTGGGCGGAGTTCGTGCGGACTCGGAATGGCCCGAGACTTTCTGGGTGGCCTGCGCCAAAAATAGGAACAGGCAAGCCGCGCACAAAAATTAGCGGCCAAGGTCGGGATCCCAAAACCCCAGCGGAAAAATGGCCAAAAACGGGTGGGCTATAGCCTTGGTGGGGCGTGGGCGGGTTCGTCTGCCAGACTGGAATGGCGAGACTTTCTGGGTGGCCTCGTGCGCCAAAAATAGACACGGGCAAAGCCGCGCACAAAATTAGCGGCGAAGGTCGGGATCCCAAAACCCCAGCGGAAAAATGGCCCGGGTGGGCTATAGCCTTGGTGGGCGTTGGATTCGTCCTCCGGACTCGAATGCCCGAGAATTTGGCGGCCTCCGTGTGCCAAAATTGGACAGGCACAGCCGCTTCAAAAATTAGCGCCCGATGGTCGGGGTGCCAAAACCCCAGCGGAAAAATGGCCAAAAACGTGTGGGCTATAGCCTTGGTGGGGGCGTGGCGAGTTCATCTCGGACTCAGAATGGCCCGATACTTTGCGAGGCGGCTTCCGTGTGCCAAAAATAGGCCACGGGCACAGCCGCCTAAAAATTAGCGCCCAGTCGGGTTCCAAAACCCACCAGCGGAAAAATGGCCATGGTGGGCTATAGCCGTGGTGGGGCGTGGCGGAGTTCGTCTGCCAGACTCGGAATGGCCCGAGACTTTCTGGGTGGCCTCCGTGCGCAAAAATAGGCCAGGCAAAGCGCTACAAAATTAGCGGCCGAAGGTCGGGATCCCAAAACCCCAAGCGGAAAAATGGCCAAAAGCGGGTGGGCTATAGCCTTGGTAGGCGGTCGTCCTCCGGACTCAGAATGCCCGAGACTGCGGGCGGCCTCCGTGTGCCAAAAATAGGCCACAGGCACAGCCGCCAAAAATTAGCGCCGAAGGTCGGGTGCCAAAACCCCCCAGCGGAAAAATGGCCAAAAAACGTGTGGGCTATAGCCTTGGTGGGGGGCGTGGGCGAAGTTCATCCTCCGGACTCAGAATGGCCCGATACTTTGCGGGCGGCCTCCGTGTGCCAAAAATAGGCCACGGGCACAGCCGCGCCCAAAAATTAGCGCCCGAAGGTCGGGGTTCCAAAACCCACCAGCGGAAAAATGGCCAAAAAACGGGTGGGCTATAGCCTTGGTGGGGGGTGTGGGCGAAGTTCGTCCGCCGGACTCGGAATGGCCCGAGACTTTGTGGGTGGCCTCCGTGCGCCAAAAATAGGCCACGGGAAAAGCCGCGCTCAAAAATTAGCGGCCGAAGGTCGGTATCCCAAATCCCCCCAGCGGAAAAATGGCAAAAAAACGGGTGGGCTATAGCCTTGGTGGGGGGCGTTGGCGAAGTTCGTCCTCCGGACTCAGAACGCCCGAGACTTTGCGGGCGGCCTCCGTGTGCCAAAAATTGGACACGGGCACAGCCGCTTCCAAAAATTAGCGCCCGATGGTCGGGGTGCCAAAACCCCCCAGCGGAAAAATGGCCAAAAAACGTGTGGGCTATAGCCTTGGTGGGGGGCGTGGGCGAAGTTCATCCTCCGGACTCAGAATGGCCCGATACTTTGCGGGCGGCCTCCGTGTGCCAAAAATAGGCCACGGGCACAGCCGCGTCCAAAAATTAGCGGCCAAAGGTCGGGGTTCCAAAACCCACCAGCGGAAAAATGGCCAAAAAACGGGTGGGCTATAGCCTTGGTGGGGGGCGTGGGCGAAGTTCGTCCGCCGGACTCGGAATGGCCCGAGACTTTGTGGGTGGCCTCCGTGCGCCAAAATAGGCCACGGGAAAAGCCGCGCACAAAAATTAGCGGCCGAAGGTCGGTATCCCAAATCCCCCCAGCGGAAAAATGGCCAAAAAACGGGTGGGCTATAGCCTTGGTGGGGGGCGTTGGCGAAGTTCGTCCTCCGGACTCAGAATGGCCCGATACTTTGCGGGCGGCTTCCGTGTGCCAAAAATAGGCCACGGGCACAGCCGCGCCCAAAAATGACCGCCCGAAGTTCGGGGTTCCAAAACCCACCAGCGGAAAAATGGCCAAAAATCGGGTGGGCTATAGCCTTGGTGGGGGGCGTGGGCGAAGTTCGTCCGCCGGACTCGGAATGGCCCGAGACTTTGTGGGTGGCCTCCTTGTGCCAAAAATAGGCCACGGGCAAAGCCGTGCGCAAAAATTAGCGCCCGAAGGTCGGGGTTCCAAAACCCACCAGCGGAAAAATGGCCAAAAAACGGGTGGGCTATAGCCTTGGTGGGGGGCGTGGGCGAAGTTCGTCCGCCGGACTCAGAATGGCCCGAGACTTTGTGGGTGGCCTCCGTGCGCCAAAAATAGGCCACGGGAAAAGCCGCGCACAAAAATTAGCGGCCGAAGGTCGGGATCCCAAAACCCCCCAGCGGAAAAATGGCCAAAAAACGGGTGGGCTATAGCCTTGGTGGGGGGCGTTGGCGAAGTTCGTCCTCCGGACTCAGAATGCCCGAGACTTTGCGGGCGGCCTCCGTGTGCCAAAAATTGGACACGGGCACAGCCGCTTCCAAAAATTAGCGCCCGATGGTCGGGGTGCCAAAACCCCCCAGCGGAAAAATGGCCAAAAAACGTGTGGGCTATAGCCTTGGTGGGGGGCGTGGGCGAAGTTCATCCTCCGGACTCAGAATGGCCCGATACTTTGCGGGCGGCCTCCGTGTGCCAAAAATAGGCCACGGGCACAGCCGCGCCCAAAAATTAGCGCCCGAAGGTCGGGGTTCCAAAACCCACCAGCGGAAAAATGGCCAAAAAACGGGTGGGCTATAGCCTTGGTGGGGGGCGTGGGCGAAGTTCGTCCGCCGGACTCGGAATGGCCCGAGACTTTGTGGGTGGCCTCCGTGCGCCAAAAATAGGCCACGGGAAAAGCCGCGCACAAAAATTAGCGGCCGAAGGTCGGTATCCCAAATCCCCCCAGCGGAAAAATGGCCAAAAAACGGGTGGGCTATAGCCTTGGTGGGGGGCGTTGGCGAAGTTCGTCCTCCGGACTCAGAATGGCCCGATACTTTGCGGGCGGCTTCCGTGTGCCAAAAATAGGCCACGGGCACAGCCGCTTCCAAAAATTAGCGCCCGATGGTCGGGGTGCCAAAACCCCCCAGCGGAAAAATGGCCAAAAAACGTGTGGGCTATAGCCTTGGTGGGGGGCGTGGGCGAAGTTCATCCTCCGGACTCAGAATGGCCCGATACTTTGCGGGCGGCCTCCGTGTGCCAAAAATAGGCCACGGGCACAGCCGCGCCCAAAAATGACCGCCCGAAGGTCGGGGTTCCAAAACCCACCAGCGGAAAAATGGCCAAAAAACGGGTGGGCTATAGCCTTGGGGGGAGGGGCTGGGCAAGTTCGTCCGCCGGACTCGGAATGGGGTGAGACTTGGCGAGCACCCTCCGTGTGCCAAAAATAGGCTGTGGGCACAGCCGGAACCAACAATAAGCGCCCGAATCCCGTCCCCAAATTCGTCCGCCGCAAAAAAGCCAAAAAAACGGGTGGGCTACAGCCTTGGGGGGAGGGGCTGGCCAAGTTCGTCGGCCGCACTCGGAATCGGGTGATACTTTGGGAGCGCCCTACATGTGCCAAAAATAGGCCACGGGCACAGGCGCGCCCAAAAATAAGCGCCCGAAGGTCCCGTCCCCAAGTTCGTCCGCCGAAAAAATGCCTAAAAAACGGGTGGGATATAGCCTTGGGGGGAGGGGTTGGCCAAGTTTGTCCGCCGGACTCGGAATGGGACGAGACTTTGTGAGCACCCTCCGTGTGCCAAAAATTGGACACGGGCACAGCCGCGCCCAAAAATAAGCGCCCGAAGGTCCCGTCCCCAGGTTCGTCCGCCGCAAAAATGCCCAAAAAACCGGTGGGCTATAGCCTTGGGGGGAGGGGCTGGCCAAGTTCGTCGCTGGACTCCGAATGGGACGAGACTTTGGGAGTGACCTCCGTGTGTCAAAAATAGGCCACGGCAACAGCCGCGCCCAAAAATAAGCGCCCGAAGGTCCCGTCCCCAAGTTCGTCCTCCGCAAAAATGCCCAAAAAACGGTTGGGGTATAGCCTTGGGGGGAGGGGCTGGCCAAGTTCATCCGCCGGACTCGGAATGGGGCGAGACTTTGCAAGCCCCTCCGTGTTCCAAAAATAGGCCACGGGCACAGCCGCTTCCAAAAATTAGCGCCCTATGGTCGGGGTGCCAAAACCCCCCAGCGGAAAAATGGCCAAAAAACGTGTGGGCTATAGCCTTGGTGGGGGGCGTGGGCGAAGTTCATCCTCCGGACTCAGAATGGCCCGATACTTTGCGGGCGGCCTCCGTGTGCCAAAAATAAGCCACGGGCACAGCCGCGCCCAAAAATGACCGCCCGAAGGTCGGGGTTCCAAAACCCACCAGCGGAAAAATGGCCAAAAAACGGGTGGGCTATAGCCTTGGGGGGAGGGGCTGGGCAAGTTCGTCCGCCGGACTCGGAATGGGGCGAGACTTGGCGAGCACCCTCCGTGTGCCAAAAATAGGCTGTGGGCACAGCCGGAACCAACAATAAGCGCCCGAATCCCGTCCCCAAATTCGTCCGCCGCAAAAAAGCCAAAAAAACGGGTGGGCTACAGCCTTGGGGGGAGGGGCTGGCCAAGTTCGTCGGCCGCACTCGGAATGGGGTGATACTTTGGGAGCGCCCTACATGTGCCAAAAATAGGCCACGGGCACAGGCGCGCCCAAAAATAAGCGCCCGAAGGTCCCGTCCCAAAGTTCGTCCGCCGCAAAAATGGCCAAAAAACGGGTGGGCTATAGCCTTGGTGGGAGGGGCTGGCCAAGTTTATCCGCCGGACTCCGAATGGAGTGAGACTTTGCGAGCGCCCTCCGTGTGCCAAAAATAGGCCACGGCCACAGCCGTGTCCAAAAATAAGCGCCCGAAGGTCCCGTCCCCAAGTTCGTCCGCCGCAAAAATGCCCAAAAAACGGGTGGGCTATAGCCTTGCGGGGAGGGGCTGGCCAAGTTCGTCCGCCGGACTCGGAATGGGACGAGACGTGGCGAGCACCCTCCGTGTGCCAAAAATAGGCCACGGCAACAGCCGCGCCCAAAAATAAGCGCCCGAAGGTCCCGTCCCCAAGTTCGTCCTCCGCAAAAATGCCCAAAAAACGGTTGGGCTATAGCCTTGGGGGGAGGGGCTGGCCAAGTTCATCCGCCGGACTCGGAATGGGGCGAGACTTTGCAAGCCCCTCCGTGTTCCAAAAATAGGCCACGGGCACAGCCGCGCCCAAAAATAAGCACCCGAAGGTCCCGTCCCCAAGTTCGTCTGCCGCAAAAATGCCCAAAAAACGGGTGGGCTGTAGCCTTGGGGGGAGGGGCTGGCCAAGTTCGTCCGCCGGACTCGGAATGGGGCGAGACTTTTTGAATGCCCTCCGTGTGCCAAAAATAGGCTGCGCGCACAGCAGCGCCCAAAAATAAGCGCCAGTCGCGTCCCCAAGTTCGCTTAAAAATACCAAAAAAATGGGTGGGATATAGCCTTGGGGGAGGGGTTCGTCCGCCGGACTCGGAATGGGGCGAGACTTTTCGAGTGCCCTCTATGTACCAAAAATAGGCCGCGGCGCAGCCGCCCAAAATAAGCACCGAAGGTCCCGTCCCCAAGTTCGTCCGCCCAAAAAGCGGGTGGGCTATAGCCTTGGGGGAGGGTTGGCCAAGTTCGTCCGCGGACTCGGAATGGGGCGAGACTTTGCGGCGTCCTCTGTGTGCCAAAAAAATGGGCACAGCCGCGCCCAAAAATAAGTGCCCGAAGGTCCCGTCCCCAAGTTCATCCGCCGTAAAAATGCCCAAAAAAGCGGGTGGGCTATAGCCTTGCGGGGAGGGGGCTGGCCAAGTCCGCCGGACTCGGGAATGGGGCGAGGCGTGGCGAGCACCCTCCGTGTGCCAAAAATGCGCCAAAAATCGAAAAGTAAAAAAATGCCTTACAAGTTCGTCCTCCGCAAAATGCCCAAAAAGCGGTTGGGCTATAGCCGGGGAGGGCTGGCCAAGTTCATCCGCCGGACTCGGAATGGGCGAGACTTTGCAAGCCCCTCCGTGTTCCAAAAATAGGCCACAGGCACAGCCGCCCAAAAATAAGCACCGAAGGTCCCGTCCCCAAGTTCGTCTGCCGCAAAATGCCCAAAAGCGGGTGGGCTGTAGCCTTGGGGGGAGGGGCTGGCCAAGTTCGTCCGCCGGACTCGGACTGGGGCGAGACTTTGCGAGCGCCCTCAGTGTGCCAAAAATAGGCAGAGCGCACAGCAGCGCCCAAAAATAGCGCCAGTCGCGTCCCCAAGACAAGACCGCCGCAAAAATACCAAAAAAATGGGTGGGATATAGCCTTGGGGAGGGTGGCCAAGTCGTCCGCGGACTCGGAATGGGGCGAGACTTTTCGAGTGCCCTCTATGTACCAAAAATAGGCGCAGCCGCGCCCAAAAATAAGCACCCGAAGGTCCCGTCCCCAAGTTCGTCCGCCGCAAAAATGACCAAAAAACGGGTGGGCTATAGCCTTGGGGGGAGGGGTTGGCCAAGTTCGTCCGCCGGACTCGGAATGGGGCGAGACTTTGCGAGCGTCCTCTGTGTGCCAAAAATAGGACGCGGGCACAGCCGCGCCCAAAAATAAGTGCCCGAAGGTCCCGTCCCCAAGTTCGTCCGCCGTAAAAATGCCCAAAAAACGGGTGGGCTATAGCCTTGCGGGGAGGGGCTGGCCAAGTTCGTCCGCCGGACTCGGAATGGGACGAGACGTGGCGAGCACCCTCCGTGTGCCAAAAATAGGCCATGGCAACAGCCGCGCCCAAAAATAAGCGCCCGAAGGTCCCGTCCCCAAGTTCGTCCTCCGCAAAAATGCCCAAAAAACGGTTGGGCTATAGCTTTGGGGGGAGGGGCTGGCCAAGTTCATCCGCCGGACTTGGAATGGGGCGAGACTTTGCAAGCCCCTCCGTGTTCCAAAAATAGGCCACGGGCACAGCCGCGCCCAAAAATAAGCACCCGAAGGTCCCGTCCCCAAGTTCGTCTGCCGCAAAAATGCCCAAAAAACGGGTGGGCTGTAGCCTTGGGGGGAGGGGCTGGCCAAGTTCGTCCGCCGGACTCGGAATGGGGCGAGACTTTTTGAACGCCCTCCGTGTGCCAAAAATAGGCTGCGCGCACAGCTGCGCCCAAAAATAAGCGCCCGAAGGTCGCGTCCCCAAGTTCGTCCGCCGCAAAAATACCAAAAAAATGGGTGGGATATAGCCTTGGGGGGAGGGGTGGCCAAGTTCGTCCGCCGGACTCGGAATGGGGCGAGACTTTTCGAGTGCCCTCTATGTACCAAAAATAAGCACCCGAAGGTCCCGTCCCCAAGTTCGTCCGCCGCAAAAATGACCAAAAAACGGGTGGGCTATAGCCTTGGGGGGAGGGGTTGGCCAAGTTCGTCCGCCGGACTCGGAATGGGGCGAGACTTTGCGAGCGTCCTCTGTGTGCCAAAAATAGGACGCGGGCACAGCCGCGCCCAAAAATAAGCGCCCGAAGGTCCCGTCCCGAAGTTCGTCCGCCACAAAAATGCCCAAATACCGGGTGGGCTACAACCTTGGGGGGAGGGGCTGGCCAAGTTCGTCCGCCGGACTCGGAATGGGGCGAGACTTTGCGAGTGCCCTCCGTGTGCCAAAAATAGGCTGCGACCACAGCCGCACCCAAAAATAAGTGCCCGAAGGTCCCGTCCCCAAGTTCGTCCGCCGTAAAAATGCCCAAAAAATGGGTGGGCCATAGCCTTGGGGGGAGCGGCTGGCCAAGTTCGTCCGCCGGACTCGGAATGGGGCGAGACTTTGCGAGTGCCCTCCGCGTGCCAAAAATAGGCCGTGGGCACAGCTGCGCCTAAAAATAAGCGCCCGAAGGTCCCGTCCCCAAGTTCGTCCGCCGCAAAAATGCCCAAAAAACGGGTGGGCTATAGCCTTGGGGGGAGGGGCTGGCCAAGTTCGTCCGCCGGACTCGGAATGGGGTGAGACTTTGTGAGCACCCTCCGTGTTCCAAAAATAGGCCGCGGACACAGCCGCGGCCAAAAATAAGCACCCGAAGGTCCCGTCCCCAAGTTCGTCCGCCGGACTCGGAATGGGGTGAGACTTAGCGAACGCCCTCCGTGTGCCAAAAATAGGCCGCGGGCTCAGCCACGCCCTAAAATAAGCGCCCAAAAGTCCCGTCCCCAAGTTCGTCCGCCGCAAAAATGCCCAAAAAACGGGTGGGCTATAGCCTTGGGGGGAGGGGCTGGCCAAGTTCGTCCGCCGGACTCGGAATGGGGCGAGACTTGGCGAGCGCCCTCCGTGTTCCAAAAATAGGCCGCGGACACAGCCGCGCCCAAAAATAAGCGCCCGAAGGTCCCGTCCCCAAGTTCGTCCTCCGCAAAATTGCCCAAAAAACGGGTGGGCTATAGCCTTGGGGGAAGGGGATGGCCAAGTTCGTCCGCCGGACTTGGAATGGGGTGAGACTTAGCGAGCGTCCTCCGTGTGCCAAAAATAGGCCGCGGGCTCAGCCACGCCCAAAAATAAGTGCCCGAAGGTCCCGTCCCCAAGTTCGTCCGCCGCAAAAATGCCCAAAAGCGGGTGGGCTATAGCCTTGGGGAGGGCTGGTCAAATCCGCGGACTCGGAATGGGGCGAGACTTTTGAGGCACCCTCCGTGTGCAAAAAATAGGCGAGGACAGCCGCACCCAAAAATAAGTGCCCGAAGGTCCCGTCCCCAAGTTCGTCCGCCGCAAAAATGCCCAAAAAATGGGTGGGATATAGCCTTGGGGGTAGGGGCTGGCTAAGTTCGTCCGCCGGACTCGGAATGGGGTGAGACTTTGCGAGCGCCCTCCGTGTGCCAAAAAAAGGCCGCGGGCACACCCGCGCCCAAAAATAAGCGCCCGAAGGTCCAGTCCCCAAGTTCGTCCGCCGCAAAAATGCCCAAAAAAAGGGTGGGCCATAGCCTTGGGGGGAGGGGCTGGCCAAGTTCGTCCGCCGGACTCGGAATGGGGTGAGACTTTGTGAGCGCCCTCCGTGTACCAAAAAAAGGCCGCGGGCAAATCCGCGCCCAAAAATAAGCACCTGAAGGTCTGGTCCCCAAGTTCGTCCGCCGCAAAAATGCCCAAAAAACGGGTGGGCTATAGCCTTGGGGGGAGGGGCTGGGCAAGTTCGTCCGCCGGACTCGGAATGGGGCGAGACTTGGCGAGCACCCTCCGTGTGCCAAAAATAGGCTGTGGGCACAGCCGGAACCAACAATAAGCGCCCGAATCCCGTCCCCAAATTCGTCCGCCGCAAAAAAGCCAAAAAAACGGGTGGGCTACAGCCTTGGGGGGAGGGGCTGGCCAAGTTCGTCGGCCGCACTCGGAATGGGGCGATACTTTGGGAGCGCCCTACATGTGCCAAAAATAGGCCACGGGCACAGGCGCGCCCAAAAATAAGTGCCCGAAGGTCCCGTCCCCAAGTTCGTCCGCCGCAAAAATGGCCAAAAAACGGGTGGGGTATAGCCTTGGGGGGAGGGGCTGGCCAAGTTCGTCCGCCGGACTCGGAATGGGGCGAGACTTGGCGAGCGCCCTCCGTGTGCCAAAAATAGGCCACGGGCGCAGCTGCGCCCAAAAATAAGTGCCCGAAGGTCCCGTCCCCAAGTTCGTCCGCCGAAAAAATGCCCAAAAAACGGGTGGGATATAGCCTTGGGGGGAGGGGTTGGCCAAGTTCGTCCGCCGGACTCGGAATGGGACGAGACTTTGTGAGCGCCCTCCGTGTGCCAAAAATTGGACGCGGGCACAGCCGCGCCCAAAAATAAGCGCCCGAAGGTCCCGTCCCCAAGTTCGTCCGCCGCAAAAATGCCCAAAAAACCGGTGGGCTATAGCCTTGGGGGGAGGGGCTGGCCAAGTTCGTCGCCGGACTCCGAATGGGACGAGACTTTGGGAGTGACCTCCGTGTGCCAAAAATAGGCCGCGGGCACAGCCGCGTCCAAAAAGAAGCGCCCGAAGGTCCCGTCCCAAAGTTCGTCCGCCGCAAAAATGGCCAAAAAACGGGTGGGCTATAGCCTTGGTGGGAGGGGCTGGCCAAGTTTATCCGCCGGACTCCGAATGGAGTGAGACTTTGCGAGCGCCCTCCGTGTGCCAAAAATAGGCCACGGCCACAGCCGTGCCCAAAAATAAGCGCCCGAAGGTCCCGTCCCCAAGTTCGTCCGCCGCAAAAATGCCCAAAAAACGGGTGGGCTATAGCCTTGGGGGGAGGGGCTGGCCAAGTTCGTCCGCCGGACTCGGAATGGGGCGAGACTTTTTGAACGCCCTCCGTGTGCCAAAAATAGGCTGCGCGCACAGCTGCGCCCAAAAATAAGCGCCCGAAGGTCCCGTCCCCAAGTTCTTCCGCCGCAAAAATGCCCAAAAAACGGGTGGGCTATAGCCTTGGGGGGAGGGGCTGGCCAAGTTCATCCGCCGGACTCCGAATGGGGCGAGACTTTTCGAGTGCCCTCCGTGTGTCAAAAATAGGCCGCAAACACAGCCGCGCCCAAAAATAAGCACCCGAAGGTCCCGTCCCCAAGTTCGTCCGCCGCAAAAATGCCCAAAAAACGGGTGGGCTATAGCCTAGGGGGAGGGCTGGCCAACTCGTCCGCCCGGACTCGGAATGGGGCGAGACTTTGCGGCGCCCTCCGTGTACAAAAAAAATAGGCAGGCACAGCCGCACCCAAAAATAAGCCCCGAAGGTCCGTTCCCAAGTTCGTCCGCCTTAAAAATACCCAAAAAGCGGGTGGGCTATAGCCTTGGGGGAGGCTGGCCAACAAATCCGCGGACTCGGAATGGGATGAGATTTGCGAGCACCCTCCGTCTGCCAAAAATAGGCCGCGGGCACAGCCGCGCCCAAAAATAAGCCCCCGAAGGTCCCGTCCCCAAGTTCGTCCGCCGCAAAAATGCCCAAAAAACTGGTGGGCTATAGCCTTGGGGGGAGGGGCTGGCCAAGTTCGTCCGCCGCACTCGGAATGGGGCGAGACTTTGTGAGCGCCCTCCGTGTGCCAAAAATAGGCTGCAGGCACAGCTGCGCCCAAAAATAAGCGCCCGAAGGTCCCGTTCCCAAGTTCGTCCGCCTTAAAAATGCCCAAAAAACGGGTGGGCTATAGCCTTGGGGAGAGGGGCTGGCCAAGTTCGTCCGCCGCACTCGGAATGGGCCGAGACTTTTCGAGCACCCTCCGTGTGCCTAAAATAGGCCGCGGGCACAGCCATGCACAAAAATAAGCGCCCGAATGTCCCGTCCCCAAGTTCGTCCGCCGCAAAAATGCCCAAAAAACGGGTGAGGTATAGCCTTGGGGAGAGGGGCTGGCCAAGTTCGTCCGCCGGACTCGGAATGTGGCGAGACTTTGCGAGCGCCCTGCGTGTGCCAAAAAGAGGCTGCAGGCATAGCCGCGCCCAAAAATAAGAGCCTGAAGGTCCCGTCCCCAAGTTCTTCTGCCGCAAAAATGCCCAAAAAACGGGTGGGCTGTAGCCTTGGGGGGAGGGGCTGGCCAAGTTCGTCCGCCGGACTCGGAATGGGGAGAGACTTTGCGAGCGCCCTCCGTGTGCCAAAACTAGGCTACGGGCACAGCCGCGCCCAAAAATATGCGCCCGAAGGTCCCGTCCCCAAGTTCGTCCGCCGCAAAAATGACCAAAAAACGGGTGGGCTGTAGCCTTGGGGGGAGGGGCAGGCCAAGATCGTCCGCCGGACTCGGAATGGGGCGAGACTTTGCGAGTGCCCTCCGTGTGCCAAAAAGAGGCTGTAGACACAGCCGCGCCCAAAAATAAGCTCCCGAAGGTCCCGTCCCCAAGTTCGTCCGCTGCAAAAATGCCCAAAAAACAGGTGGGCTTTAGCCTTGGGGGGAGGGGCTGACCAAATTCGTCCGCCGGACTCGGAATGGGGTGAGACTTTGCGAGCGCCCTCTGTGTGCCAAAACTAGGCTGCGGGCACAGCCGCGCCCAAAAATAAGAGCCCGAAGGCCCCGTCCCCAAGTTCGTCCGCCGCAAAAATGACCAAAAAACGGGTGGGCTATAGCCTTGGGGGGAGGGGCTGGCCAAGTTCGTCCGCCGGACTCGGAATGGGGCGAGACTTTGCGAGCGCCCTCCGAGTGCCAAAAATAGGCCGCGGGCACTGCCGCGGCCAAAAATAAGCGCCCGAAGGTCCCGTCCCCAAGTTCATCCGCCGCAAAAATGCCCACAAAACGGGTGGTCTATAGCCTTGGGGGGAGGGGCTGGCCAAGTTCGTCCGCCGGACTCAGAATGGCCCGAGACTTTGCGGGCGGCCTCCGTGTGCCAAAAATAGGCCACGGGCACATCCGCGCCCAAAAATTAGCGCCCGATGGTCGGGGTGCCAAAACCCCCCAGCGGAAAAATGGCCAAAAAACGTGTGGGCTATAGCCTTGGTGGGGGGCGTGGGCGAAGTTCGTCCGCCGGACTCAGAATGGCCCGAGACTTTGCGGGCGGCCTCCGTGTGCCAAAAATAGGCCACGGGCACATCCGCGCCCAAAAATTAGCGCCCGATGGTCGGGGTGCCAAAACCCCCCAGCGGAAAAATGGCCAAAAAACGTGTGGGCTATAGCCTTGGGGGGGCGTAGGCGAAGTTCGTCCGCCGGACTCAGAATGGCCCGAGACTTTGCAGGCGGCCTCCGTGTGCCAAAAATAGGCCACAGGCACAGCCGCACCCAAAAATTAGCGCCCGATGGTCGGGGTGCCAATACCCCCAAGCGGAGAAATGGCCAAAAAACGGGTGGGCTAAAGCCTTGGTGGGGGGCGTGGGCGAACTTCGTCCGCCGGACTGTGAATGGTCCGAGACTTTGCGGGTGGCCACCGTGTGCAAAAAATAGGCCACAGGCAAAAATTAGCGCGCCGAAGGTCGGGGTGCTAATACCAGTGGAAAAATGGCCAAAAAACGGGTGGGCTATAGCCTTGGTGGGTGGCTTGGGCGAAGTTCGTCCGCCGGACTCGGAATGGCCCGAGACTTTGTGGGTGGTCTTCGTGTGCAAAAAATAGACCACGGGCTAAGCCGCGCACAAAAATTAGCGCCCGAAGGTCGGGGTGCCAAAACCCCCAAGCGGAAAAATGGCCAAAAAACGGGTGGGCTATAGCCTTGGTGGGGGGCGTGGCGGAGTCGTCCGCGGACTCAGAAATGGCCGAGACTTTGCAGGCGGCCTCCGTGTGCCAAAAATAGGCCACAGAGCACAGCGCAAAAGTAGCGCCGAAGGTCGGGGTGCCAAAACCCCAGCGGAAAAATGGCCAAAAGCGGGTGGGCTATAGCCTTGGTGGGCGTGGCGAGATTAAATCCGCGGACTCGGACTGGCCGAGACTTTGTGGGTGGCCTCCGTGCGCCAAAAATGGCCACGGGAAAAAGCGCACAAAAATTAGCGCCCCGGTCAGGGTGCCAAAACCCACCAGCGGAAAATGGCCAAAAAACGGGTGGGCTATAGCCTTGGTGGGGTGCGTGGGCGAAGTTCGTCCGAAGGACTCGGAATGGCCCGAGACTTTGTGGGTGGCCTCCGTGCGCCAAAAATAGGCCACGGGAAAAGACGCGCACAAAAATTAGCGCCCAGTCGGGTGCCAAAACCCCAGCGGAAAAAAGGCCAAAAGCGGGTGGGCTATAGCCTTGGTGGTAGGCGTGGCGAGTTCGTCCGCCGGACTCAGAATGGCCGAGACTTTGCAGCGGCCTCCGTGTGCCAAAAATAGGCCACAGGCACAGCCGCGCCCAAAATTAGCGCCGAAGTCGGGTGCCAAAACCCCAGCGGAAAAATGGCCAAAAGCGGGTGGGCTATAGCCTTGGTGGGCGTTGGCGAGATTCGTCCTCCGGACTCAGAATGGCCGAGACTTTTTGGGTGGCCTCCGTGCGCCAAAAATAGGCCACCAGGCAAAGCAGCGCCTAAAAATTAGCGGCCGAAGGTTGGGATCCCAAAACCCCAGCGGAAAAATGGCCAAAAGCGTGTGGGCTATAGCCTTGGTAGGGGCGTAGGCGGGATCCGCCCGGACTGGGCAGCCCCGACTGCAGGCGGCCTCCGTGTGCCAAAAATAGGCCACAGGTACAGCAAAAAAATTAATGACTGAAGGCCGGGGTTGCCAAAACCCCCAGTGGAAAAATGGCTAAAAGCAGGTCGGCTATAGCCTTGGTGGGCGTGGCGAGATTGGTCCGCGGACTCAGAAGTGCGAGACTTTGCGGGCGGCCTCCGTGTGCCAAAAATAGGCCCACGAGGGACACGCGCCAAATTTAGCGTCCGAAGGCCGGGTGCCAAATCCCCAGCGGACAAATGGCAAAAGCGGGTGGGCTATAGCCTTGGTGGGCGTGGGCGGGTTCGTCCGCGGACTCGGAATACCGAGACTGCGGCGGCCTCCGTGTGCCAAAAATAGGCCACCCAGGCAAAAATTAGCACCGAAGTCGGGGTTCAAGACCCACCAGCGGAAAAATGGCCAAAAAACGGGTGGGCTATAGCCTTGGTGGGGGGCGTGGGCGAAGTTCTTCCGCCGGACTCGGAATGTCCGAGACTTTGTGGGCGGCCTCCGTGTGCCAAAAATAGGCCACGGGCACATCGCCAAAATTAGCGCCCGAAGGTCGGGTTCCAAAACCCGAGGCGGAAAAATGGCCAAAAGCGGGTGGGCTATAGCCTTGGTGGGGGCGTTAGCGAAGTTCATCCTCCGGACTTAGAATGGCCTGAGACTTTGGGCGGCCTCCGTGTGCCAAAAATTGGCCACAGGCATAGCGCCTTAAAAATTGGCGCCCGATGGTGGTGCCAAAACCCCAGCGGAAAAATGGCCAAAAGCGTGTGGGTTATAGCCTTGGTGGGGGGCATTGGCGAGGTTCGTCCGCCGGACTCAGAATGGGCCGAGACTTTACGGGCGGCCTCCGTGTGCCAAAAATAGGCCACGGGCACAGCCTCGTCCAAAAATTAGCGCCCGAAGGTCGGGGTTCCAAAACCCCCGTGCGGAAAAATGGCCAAAAAACGTGTGGGCTATAGCCTTGAGTAGAGTGCGGGCGAGATTAAATCCGCCGGACTCGGAATGGCCCGAGACTTTGCGGGCGGCCTCCATGTGCCAAAAATAGGCCACGGTCAAAACCGCGCCAGAAAATTAGCTACCGAAGGCCGGGTTTGCCAAAACCCCCCAGTGGAAAAATGGCCAAAAAACGGGTGGGCTATAGCCTTGGTGGGGGCGTGGCGGATTCGTCCGCGGACTCAGAATGGCCTAAGACTTTGCGGGTGGCCTCCGGGTGCCAAAATAGGCCCACGGGACAGAGCAGGCCCAAAAATTAGCGCCCGAAGGCCGGGGTACCAAGACCCCCCAGCGGAAAAATGGCCAAAAAACGGGTGGGCTATAGCCTTGGTGGGGGGCGTGGGCGAGGTTCGTCCGCCGGACTCGGAATGGCCCGAGACTTTGCTGGCAGCCTCCGTGTGCCAAAAAAAGGCCACGGCACGCAGCCTTAAAAATTAGCGCCCGAAGGTCGGGGTTCCAAAACCAACCAGCGGAAAAATGGCCAAAAAACGGGTGGGCTATAGCCTTGGTGGGGGGCGTGGGCGAAGTTCGTCCGCCGGTCTCGGAATGGCCCGAGACTTATGGGCGGCCTCCGTGTGCCAAAAATAGGCCACGGGAACAGCCGTGCCCAAAAAGTAGCGCCCAAAGGTCGGGGTACCAATACCCACCAGCGGAAAAATGGCCAAAAAACGGGTGGGCTATAGCCTTGGTGGGGGGCGTGGGCGAAGTTCGTCCGCCGCGCTCGGAATGGCCCGAGACTTTTTGGGTGGCCTCCGTGTACCAAAGATAGGCCACGGGCAAAGCCACGCACAAAAATTAGCACCCGAAGGTCGGATGCCAAAACCCCCCAGCGGAAAAATGGCGAAAAAACGGGTGGGCTATAGCCTTGGTGGGGGGCGTGGGCGAAGTTCGTCCTCCGGACTCAGAATGGCCCGAGACTTTGCGGGCGGCCTCCATGTGCCAAAAAATGGCCACGGGCATAGCCACGCTAAAAAATTAGCGCCCGATGGTCGGGGTGCCAAAACCCCCCTGCGGAAAAATGGCCAAAAAACGTGTGGGCTATAGCCTTGGTGGGGGGTGCGGGCGAAGTTCGTCCGCCGGACTCGGAATGGCCCGAGACTTTGCGGGCGGCCTACGTGTGCCAAAAATAGGACACGGTCAAAACCGCGCCAGAAAATTAGCTACCGAAGGCCGGGTTTGCCAAAACTCCCCAGTGGAAAAATGGCCAAAAAACGGGTGGGCTATAGCCTTGGTGGGGGGCGTGGGCGAAGTTCGTCCGCCGGACTCAGAATGGCCTAAGACTTTGCGGGTGGCCTCCGGGTGCCAAAAATAGGCCACGGGGACAGACGGGCCCAAAAATTAGCGCCCGAAGGCCGGGGTACCAAGACCCCCCAGCGGAAAAATGGCCAAAAAACGGGTGGGCTATAGCCTTGGTGGGGGGTGGCGAGATTCGTCCGCGGACTCGGAATGGCCCGAGACTTTGTTGGTGGCCTCCGTGTGCCAAAGATAGCCCACAGGCATAGCGCTAAAAAGTGCGCCCGATGGTGGTGCCAAAACCCCCTACGGAAAAATGGCCAAAAAACGGGTGGGCTATAGCCTTGGTGGGGGGTGTGGGCGAAGTTCGTCCGACGGACTCGGAATGGCCCGAGACTCTGCGAGCGGCCTCCGTGTGCCAAAAATAGGCCACGGGCAAAACCGCGCCAGAAAATTAGCGACCGAAGGCCGGGGTTGCCAAAACCCCCCTGTGGAAAAATGGCCAAAAAACGGGTGGGCTATAGCCTTGGTGGGGGGCGTGGGCGAACTTCGTCCGCCGGACTCAGAATGGCCCAAGACTTTGTTGGCGGCCTCCGTATGCCAAAAATAGGGCATGGGGACAGACACGCCCAAAAATTAGCGTCCGAAGGCCGGGGTGCCAAATCCCCCCAGCGGAAAAATGGCCAAAAAACGGGTGGGCTATAGCCTTGGTGGGGGGCGTGGGCGAGGTTCGTCCGCCGGACTCGGAATTGCCCGAGACTTTGCGGGCAGCCTCCGTGTGCCAAAAATAGGCCACGGGCATGGCTGCGCCCGAATTTCGGCATTCCAAAACCCACCAGCGGAAAAATGGCCAAAAAACGGGTGGGCTATAGCCTTGGTGGGGGGCGTGGGCGAAGTTCGTCCGCCGGACTCGGAATGGCCCGAGACTTTGCGGGCGGCCTCCGTGTGCCAAAAATAGGCCACGGGCACAGCCGTACCCAAAAATTAGCACCCGAAGGTCGGGGTGCCAAAACCCACCAGCGGAAAAATGTCCAAAAAACGGGTGGGCTATAGCCTTGGTGGGGGGCGTTGGCGAAGTTCGTCCTTCGGACTCAGAATGGCCCGAGACTTTGCGGGCGGCCTCCGTGTGCCAAAAAATGGCCACGGGAATAGCCGCGCTCAAAAATTAGCGCCCGATGGTCAGGGTGCCAAAACCCCCCTGCGGAAAAATGTCCAAAAAACGTGTGGGCTATAGCCTTGGTGGGGGGCGTGGGCGAAGTTCGTCCTCCGGACTCAGAATGGCCCGAGACTTTGCGGGCGGCCTCCGCGTGCCAAAAATAGGCCACGGGCACAGCCGCGCCCAAAAATTAGCGCCCGAAGGTCGGGGTTCCAAAACCCACCAGCGGAAAAATAGCCAAAAAACGGGTGGGCTATAGCCTTGGCGGGGGGCGTGGGCGAGGTTCGTCCGCCGGACTCGGAATGGCCCGAGACTACGCGGGCAGCCTCCGTGTGCCAAAAAAAGGCCATGGGCACGGCCGCGCCCAAAAATTAGCGCCCGAAGGTCGGGGTTCCAAAACCCCCCTGCGGAAAAATGGCCAAAAAACGTGTGGGCTATAGCCTTGGTGGGGGTGTGTCACCGTCCGCGGACTCGGAATGTCCCGAGACTTTGTTGGTGGCCTCCGTGTGCCAAAAATAGGCCACGGGCAAAACCGCGCCAGAAAAATAGCTACCGAAGGCCGGGTTTGCCAAAACCCCCCAGTGGAAAAATGGCCAAAAAACGGGTGGGCTATAGCCTTGGTGGGGGGCGTGGGCGAAGTTCGTCCGCCGGACTCAGAATTGCCCAAGACTTTGCGGGTGGCCTCCGGGTGCCAAAAATAGGCCACGGGGACAGACGCGCCCAAAAATTAGCGCCCGAAGGCCGGGGTACCAAGACCCCCCAGCGGAAAAATGGCCAAAAAACGGGTGGGCTATAGCCTTGGTGGGGGGCGTGGGCGAGGTTCGTCCGCCGGACTCGGAATGGCCCGAGACTTTGCTGGCAGCCTCCGTGTGCCAAAAATAGGCCACGGGCACGGCCGCGCCCAAAAATTAGCGCCCGAAGGTCGGGGTTCCAAAACCCACCAGCGGAAAAATGGCCAAAAAACGGGTGGGCTATGGCCTTGGTGGGGGGCGTGGGCGAGGTTCGTCCGCCGGATCGGCATGGCCCGAGACTTTGCGGGCAGACTCCGTGTGCCAAAAAAAGGCCATGGGCACGGCTGCGCCCAAAAATTAGCGCCCAAAGGTCGGGGTTCCAAAACCCACAAGCGGAAAAATGGCCAAAAAACGGGTGGGCTATAGCCTTGGTGGGGGGCGTGGGCGAAGTTCGTCCGCCGGACTCGGAATGGCCCGAGACTTTGTGGGTGGCCTCCGTGTGCCAAAAATAGGCCATGGGAACAATCGTACTAAAAAATTAGCGACCGAAGGTTGGGGTGCCAAAACCCCCTAGCGGAAAAATAACCAAAAAACGAGTGGGCTATAGCCTTGGTGGGGGGCGTGGGCGAAGTTCGTCCGCCGGACTCGGAATGGCCCGAGACTTTGCGAGCGGCCTCCGTGTGCCATAAATAGACCACGGACATAGCCGCGCCCAAAAATTGGCGCCAGAAGGTCGGGGTGCCAAAACCCCCCAGCGGAAAAATGGCCAAAAGCAGTGGGCTATAGCCTTGGTGGGGCGTGGGCGAGATTCGTCCGCGGACTCGGAATGGCCCGAGACTTTGCGGGCGGCCTCCGTGTGCCAAAAATAGGCCAGGCACAGCGCGCCTTAAAAATTAGCGCCTGAAGGTCGGGGTTCCAAAACCCACCAGCGGAAAAATGGCCATAAAACGGGTGGGCTATAGCCTTGGTGGGGGGCGTGGGCGAAGTTCGTCCGCCGGAATCGAAATGGCCCGAGACTTTGTGGGTGGCCTCCGTGCGCCAAAAATAGGCCACGGGCAAAGCCGCGCACAAAAATTAGCCGCCGAAGGTCGGGATCCCAAAACCCACCAGCGGAGAAATGGCCAAAAAACGGGTGGGCTATAGCCTTGGTGGGGGGGGTGAAGTTCGTCCGCCGGACTCAGAATGGCCTGAGACTTTGCGGGCGGCCTCCGTGTGCCAAAAATAGGCCACGGGCATAGCCGAGCCCAAAAATTAGCGTCCGAATGTCGGGGTTCCAAAACCCACCAGCGGAAAAATGGCCAAAAAACGGGTGGGCTATAGCCTTGGTGGGGGGGTGGGCGAAGTTCGTCCGCCGGACTCGGAATGGCCCGAGACTTTGTGGGTGGCCTCCGTACGCCAAAAATAGGGCACGGGCAAAGCCGCGCACAAAAATTAGCGGCCGAAGGTCGGGATCCCAAAACCCCCCAGCAGAAAAATGGCCAAAAAACGGGTGGGCTATAGCCTTGGTGGGGGGCGTGGGCGAAGTTAGTCCACCGGACTCGGAATGGCCCGAGACTTTGTGGGTGGCCTCCGTGTGCAAAAAATAGGCCACGGGCAAAACCGCGCCAGAAAATTAGTTACCAAAGGCCGGGTTTGCCAAAACTCCCCAGTGGAAAAATGGCCAAAAAACGGGTGGGCTATAGCCTTGGTGGGCGTGGCGAGTTCGTCCGCGGACTCAGAATGGCCCAAGACTTTGCGGGTGGCCTCCGTGTGCCAAAAATAGGCCACGGGGACAGACGCGCCCAAAAACTAGCGCCCGAAGGCCGGGGTACCAAGACCCCCCAGCGGAAAAATGGCCAAACAACGGGTGGGCTCTCGCCTTGGTGGGGGTGTGGCGAGATTCGTCGCGGACTCGGAATAGCCGAGACTTTGCAGGCGGCCTCCGTGTGCCAAAAATAGGCCACAGGCACATGCCTTAAAAATTAGCTCGAAGGTCGGGGTGCCAAAACCCACCAGCGGAAAAATGGCCAAAAGCGGGTGGGCTATAGCCTTGGTGAAGGGCGCGGGCGGTTCGTCCGCCCGGACTCGGAATGGCCGAGACTTTCCTGGCAGCCTCCGTGTGCAAAAATAGGCCACAGGGGCCGCGCCAAATTAGCGCCGAAGGTCGGGGTTCCAAAACCACCAGCGGAAAAATGGCCAAAAGCGGGTGGGCTATAGCCTTGGTGGGGGCTTGGGCGAGGTTCGTCCGCCGGACTCGGAATGGCCGAGACTTTGCTGGCAGCCTCCGTGTGCCAAAAATAGGCCACGGGAGCCGCGCCAAAAATTAGCGCCCGAAGGTCGGGTACCAAAACCCACCAGCGGAAAAATGGCCAAAAGCAGGTGGGCTATAGCCTTGGCGGGCGTGGATTCGTCCGCCGGACTCGGAATGGCCCGAGACTATGCGGGCAGCCTCCGTGCGCCAAAAAAAGGCCATGGGCCCGGCGGCGCCCAAATATTAGCGCCCAAAGGTCGGGGTTCCAAAACCCACCAGCGGAAAAATGGCCAAAAAACGGGTGGGCTATAGCCTTGGTAGGCGTGGCGAGTTCGTCCGCGGACTCGGAATGGCCGAGACTTTGTGGGTGGCCTCGTGTGCCAAAGATAGGCCACGCAGGCATAGCGCTAAAAATTAGCGCCCGAAGGTCGGGGTGCCAAAACCCCCTGCGGAAAAATGGCCAAAACGTGTGGGCTATAGCCTTGGTGGGGGTGTGAGGCGAGATTCGTCCGCGGACTCGGAATAGCCGAGACTTTGTGGGTGGCCTCCAGTGCCAAAGATAGGCCACGGGCATAGCAGCGCTAAAAATTAGCGCCCGATGGTGAAGTGCCAAAACCCCCTACGGAAAAATGGCCAAAAAACGTGTGGGCTATAGCCTTGGTGGGGGGTGTGGGCGAAGTTCGTCCGCCGGACTCGGAATGGCCCGAGACTCTGCGAGCGCCCTCCGTGTGCCAAAAATAGGCCACGGGCAAAACCGCGCCATGAAAATTAGCGACCGAAGGCCGGGGTTGACAAAACCCCCCTGTGGAAAAATGGCCAAAAAACGGGTGGGCTATAGCCTTGGTGGGGGGCGTGGGCGAAGTTCGTCCGCCGGACTGAGAATGGCCCAAGACTTTGTTGGCGGCCTCCGTGTGCCAAAAATAGGGCACGGGGACAGACACGCCCAAAAATTAGCGTCCGAAGGCGGGGTCCCAAATCCCCAGCGGAGAAATGGCCATGGGTGGGCTATAGCCTTGGTGGGCGTAGGCGAGATTCGTCCGCCGGACTCGGAATGGCCGAGACTTTGTGGGTGGCCTCCGTGTGCCAAAGATAGGCCACAGGCATAGCGCTAAAAATTAGCGCCCGATGGTGAGTGCCAAAACCCCCTGCGGAAAAATGGCCAAAAACGTGTGGGCTATAGCCTTGGTGGGGGTGTGGGGCGAAGTCCGGACTCGGAATGGCCGAGACTTTGCGGGCGGCCTCCGTGTGCCAAAAAAAACAGAAAATTAGCTACCGAAGGCCGGGTTTGCAAAACCCCCTGTGGAAAAATGGCCAAAAGCGGGTGGGCTATAGCCTTGGTGGGGCGTGGGCGAGTTCGTCGCCGGACTCAGAATGGCCCAAGACTTTGCTGGCAGCCTCCGTGTGCCAAAAATAGGCCCACGGGCCGCCAAAAGTGGCGCCCGAAGGTCGGGGTACAAAACCCACCAGCGGAAAAATGGCCAAAAGCGGGTGGGCTATAGCCTTGGCGGGCGTGGCGAGGTTCGTCCGCGGACTCGGAATGGCCCGAGACTATGCGGGCAAGCCTCCGTGCGCCAAAAAGGCCATGGGCCAGCGGCGCCCAAATATTAGCGCCCAAAGGTGGGGTTCAAAACCCACCAGCGGAAAAATGGCCAAAAGCGGGTGGGCTATAGCCTTGGTGGGCGTGGGCGTCCGCGGACTCGGAATAGCCCGAGACTTTGTGGGTGGCCTACGTGTGCCAAAGATAGGCCAGGCATAGCGCGCTAAAAATTAGCGCCCAGGTCAAGTGCCAAAACCCCCTGCGGAAAAATGGCCAAAACGTGTGGGCTATAGCCTTGGTGGGGGTGTGGGCGAGTTCGTCCCGGACTCGGAATGGCCGAGACTCTACGGCGCCCTCCGTGTGCCAAAAATAGGCCACAGGCAAAAGCCAGAAAATTAGCGACCGAAGGCAGGTTGCCAAAACCCCCTGTGGAAAAATGGCCAAAAAGCGGGTGGGCTATAGCCTTGGTGGGGCGTGGGCGAGTTCGTCCGCGGACTGAAATGGCCCAAGACTTTGTTGGCGGCCTCCGTGTGCCAAAAATAGGAGCACGAGGACAGACACGCCCAAAAATTAGCGTCCGAAGGCCGGGGTCCCAAATCCCCCCAGCGGAGAAATGGCCAAAAAACGGGTGGGCTATAGCCTTGGTGGGGGGCGTGGGCGAAGTTCGTCCGCGGACTGGAATGGCCGAGACTTTGTGGGTGGCCTCCGTGTGCCAAAGATAGGCCACAGGCATAGCCGCGCTAAAAATTAGCGCCCGATGGTCGGTGCCAAAACCCCCTGCGGAAAAATGGCCAAAAACGTGTAGGCTATAGCCTTGGTGGGGGTGTGGCGAGTTCGTCCGCGGACTCGGAATGGCCGAGACTTTGCGGGCGGCCTCCGTGTGCCAAAAATAGGCCACGGGCAAAACCGCGCCAGAAAATTAGCTACCGAAGGCCGGGTTTGCCAAAACCCCCCTGTGGAAAAATGGCCAAAAAACGGGTGGGCTATAGCCTTGGTGGGGGGCGTGGCGAGTTCGTCCGCGGACTCAGAATAGCCCAAGACTTTGCTGGCAGCCTCCGTGTGCCAAAAATAGGCCACGGGGCCGCGCCTTAAAAAAGCGCCCGAAGGTGGGTACAAAACCCACCAGCGGAAAAATGGCCAAAAGCGGGTGGGCTATAGCCTTGGCGGGCGTGGGCGAGGTTCGTCCGCCGGACTCGGAATAGCCGAGACTATGCGGGCAAGCCTCCGTGCGCCAAAAAAGGCCATGGGCCAGCGGCGCCCAAATATTAGCTCCCAAAGGTCGGGGTTCCAAAACCCACCAGCGGAAAAATGGCCATGGGTGGGCTATAGCCTTGGTGGGCGTGGGGCGAGGTTCGTCCGCCGGACTCGGAATGGCCCGAGACTTTGTGGGTGGCCTACGTGTGCCAAAGATAGGCCACGGGCATAGCCGCGCTAAAAAATTAGCGCCCGAAGGTCGGGGTGCCAAAACCCCCCTGCGGAAAAATGGCCAAAAAACGTGTGGGCTATAGCCTTGGTGGGGGGTGTGGGCGAAGTTCGTCCGCCGGACTCGGAATGGCCCGAGACTTTGTGGGTGGCCTCCGAGTGCCAAAGATAGGCCACGGGCATAGCCGCGCTAAAAAATTAGCGCCCGATGGTCGGGGTGCCAAAACCCCCTACGGAAAAATGGCCAAAAAACGTGTGGGCTATAGCCTTGGTGGGGGGTGTGGGCGAAGTTCGTCCGCCGGACTCGGAATGGCCCGAGACTCTGCGAGCGCCCTCCGTGTGCCAAAAATAGGCCACGGGCAAAACCGCGCCAGAAAATTAGCGACCGAAGGCCGGGGTTGCCAAAACCCCCCTGTGGAAAAATGGCCAAAAAACGGGTGGGCTATAGCCTTGGTGGGGGGCGTGGGCGAACTTCGTCCGCCGGACTCAGAATGGCCCAAGACTTTGTTGGCGGCCTCCGTGTGCCAAAAATAGGGCACGGGGACAGACACGCCCAAAAATTAGCGTCCGAAGGCCGGGGTCCCAAATCCCCCCAGCGGAGAAATGGCCAAAAAACGGGTGGGCTATAGCCTTGGTGGGGGGCGTGGCGAGTTCGTCCGCGGACTCCGGAATGGCCCGAGACTTTGTGGGTGGCCTCCGTGTGCCAAAGATAGGCCACAGGCATAGCCGCGCTAAAAAATTAGCGCCCGATGGTCGGGGTGCCAAAACCCCCCTGCGGAAAAATGGCCAAAAAACGGGTGGGCTATAGCCGTGGTGGGGGTGTAGGCGAATCCGCCCGGACTCGGAATGGCCGAGACTCTGCGGCGCCCTCCGTGTGCAAAAATACAGGCAAAACCGCGCCAGAAAATTAGCGACCGAAGGCGGGGTTGCCAAAACCCCCTGTGGAAAAATGGCCAAAACACGGGTGGGCTATAGCCTTGGTGGGGGGCGTGGGCGAACTTCGTCCGCCGGACTCAGAATGGCCCAAGACTTTGTTGGCGGCCTCCGTGTGCCAAAAATAGGCCAAAAAGTACAAAACCCACCAGCGGAAAAATGGCCAAAAGCAGGTGGGCTATAGCCTTGGCGGGCGTGGCGGGTTCGTCCGCGGACTCGGAATAGCCCGAGACTATGCGGGCAGCCTCCGTGCGCCAAAAAAAGGCCATGGGCCCGGCGGCGCCCAAATATTAGCGCCCAAAGGTCGGGGTTCCAAAACCCACCAGCGGAAAAATGGCCAAAAAACGGGTGGGCTATAGCCTTGGTGGGGGGCGTGGGCGAAGTTCGTCCGCCGGACTCGGAATGGCCCGAGACTTTGTGGGTGGCCTACGTGTGCCAAAGATAGGCCACGGGCATAGCCGCGCTAAAAAATTAGCGCCCGAAGGTCGGGGTGCCAAAACCCCCCTGCGGAAAAATGGCCAAAAAACGTGTGGGCTATAGCCTTGGTGGGGGGTGTGGGCGAAGTTCGTCCGCCGGACTCGGAATGGCCCGAGACTCTGCGAGCGCCCTCCGTGTGCCAAAAATAGGCCACGGGCAAAACCGCGCCAGAAAATTAGCGACCGAAGGCCGGGGTTGCCAAAACCCCCCTGTGGAAAAATGGCCAAAAAACGGGTGGGCTATAGCCTTGGTGGGGGGCGTGGGCGAAGTTCGTCCGCCGGACTGAGAATGGCCCAAGACTTTGTTGGCGGCCTCCGTGTGCCAAAAATAGGGCACGGGGACAGACACGCCCAAAAATTAGCGTCCGAAGGCCGGGGTCCCAAATCCCCCCAGCGGAGAAATGGCCAAAAAACGGGTGGGCTATAGCCTTGGTGGGGGGCGTGGGCGAAGTTCGTCCGCCGGACTCGGAATGGCCCGAGACTTTGTGGGTGGCCTCCGTGTGCCAAAGATAGGCCACAGGCATAGCCGCGCTAAAAAATTAGCGCCCGATGGTCGGGGTGCCAAAACCCCCCTGCGGAAAAATGGCCAAAAAACGTGTGGGCTATAGCCTTGGTGGGGGGTGTGGGCGAAGTTCGTCCGCCGGACTCGGAATGGCCCGAGACTTTGCGGGCGGCCTCCGTGTGCCAAAAATAGGCCACGGGCAAAACCGCGCCAGAAAATTAGCTACCGAAGGCCGGGTTTGCCAAAACCCCCCTGTGGAAAAATGGCCAAAAAACGGGTGGGCTATAGCCTTGGTGGGGGGCGTGGGCGAAGTTCGTCCGCCGGACTCAGAATGGCCCAAGACTTTGCTGGCAGCCTCCGTGTGCCAAAAATAGGCCACGGGGACGGCCGCGCCCAAAAATTAGCGCCCGAAGGTCGGGGTACCAAAACCCACCAGCGGAAAAATGGCCAAAAAACGGGTGGGCTATAGCCTTGGCGGGGGGCGTGGGCGAGGTTCGTCCGCCGGACTCGGAATGGCCCGAGACTATGCGGGCAGCCTCCGTGCGCCAAAAAAAGGCCATGGGCCCGGCGGCGCCCAAATATTAGCGCCCAAAGGTCGGGGTTCCAAAACCCACCAGCGGAAAAATGGCCAAAAAACGGGTGGGCTATAGCCTTGGTGGGGGGCGTGGGCGAAGTTCGTCCGCCGGACTCGGAATGGCCCGAGACTTTGTGGGTGGCCTACGTGTGCCAAAGATAGGCCACGGGCATAGCCGCGCTAAAAAATTAGCGCCCGAAGGTCGGGGTGCCAAAACCCCCCTGCGGAAAAATGGCCAAAAAACGTGTGGGCTATAGCCTTGGTGGGGGGTGTGGGCGAAGTTCGTCCGCCGGACTCGGAATGGCCCGAGACTTTGTGGGTGGCCTCCGAGTGCCAAAGATAGGCCCGCAGGCATAGCGCTAAAAAATTAGCGCCCGATGGTCAAGTGCCAAAACCCCCTACGGAAAAATGGCCAAAACGTGTGGGCTATAGCCTTGGTGGGGGTGTGGGCGAGATTCGTCCGCGGACTCGGAATGGCCCGAGACTCTGCGAGCGCCCTCCGTGTGCCAAAAATAGGCCACTGGCAAAACGCGCCAGAAAATTAGCGACCGAAGGCAGGGTTGCCAAAACCCCCCTGTGGAAAAATGGCCAAAAGCGGGTGGGCTATAGCCTTGGTGGGGCGTGGCGAAGCCGTCCGCCGGACTCAGAATGGCCCAAGACTTTGTTGGCGGCCTCCGTGTGCCAAAAATAGGGCACGGGGACAGACAAAAATTAGCGTCCGAAGGCCGGGTCCCAAATCCCCAGCGGACAAATGGCCAAAAAACGGGTGGTCTATAGCATTGGTGTGGGGCGTGGGCGAAGTTCGTCCTCCGGTCTGGGATTGGGCCGAGACTTTGTGTGCGGCCTCCGTGTGCCAAAGATAGGCCACAGGCATAGCCGCGCTAAAAATTAGCGCCCGATGGTGAGTGCCAAAACCCCCTGCGGAAAAATGGCCAAAAGCGTGTGGGCTATAGCCTTGGTGGGGGTGTGGGCGAGTTCGTCCGCCGGACTCGGAATGGCCCGAGACTTTGCGGGAGGCCTCCGTGTGCCAAAAATAGGCCACGGGCAAAACCGCGCCAGAAAATTAGCTACGAAGGCCGGGTTTGCCAAAACCCCCCAGTGGAAAAATGGCCAAAAGCGGGTGGGCTATAGCCTTGGTGGGGCGTGGCGAGATTCGTCCGCGGACTCAGAATGGCCCAAGACTGCGGGTGGCCTCCGTGTGCCAAAAATAGGCCACGGGGAAAGACGCGCCCAAAAACTAGCGCCCGAAGGCCAGGGTACCAAGACCCCCCAGCGGAAAAATGGCCAAAAAACGGGTGGGCTATAGCCTTGGTGGGCGTGGCGAGGTTAAATCCGCGGACTTGGAATGGCCCGAGACTTTGCTGGCAGCCTCCGTGTGCCAAAAAAAGGCCATGGGCACGGCCGCGCCCAAAAATTAGCGCCCAAAGGTCGGGGTTCCAAAACCCACCACCGGAAAAAAGGCCAAAAAACGGGTGGGCTATAGCCTTGGTGGGGGGCGTGGGCGAACTTCGTCCGCCGGACTCGGAATGGCCTGAGACTTTGTGGGTGGCCTCCGTGTGCCAAAGATAGGCCACGGGCATAGCCGCGCTAAAAAATTAGCGCCCGATGGTCGGGGTGCCAAAACCCCCCTACGGAAAAATGGCCAAAAAACGTGTGGGCTATAGCCTTGGTGGGGGGCGTGGGCGAAGTTCGTCCGCCGGACTCAGAATGGCCCAAGACTTTTTTGGCGGCCTCCGTGTGCCAAAAATAGGGCACGGGGACAGACACGCCCAAAAATTAGCGTCCGAAGGCCGGGGTGCCAAATCCCCCCAGCGGAAAAATGGCCAAAAAACGGATGGGCTATAGCCTTTGTGGGGGGCGTGGGCGAGGTTCGTCCGCCGGACTCGGAATTGCGTGAGACTTTGCGGGCAGCCTCCGTGTGCCAAAAATAGGCCACGGGCATGGCCGCGCCCGAAGGTCGGCGTTCCAAAACCCACCAGCGGAAAAATTGCCAAAAAACGGGTGGGCTATAGCCTTGGTGGGGGGCGTGGGCGAAGTTCGTCCGCCGGACTCGGAATGGCCCGAGACTTTGCGGGCGGCCTCCGTGTGCCAAAAATAGGCCACGGGCACAGCCGTGCCCAAAAATTAGCACCCGAAGGTCGGGGTGCCAAAACCCACCAGCGGAAAAATGTCCAAAAAACGGGTGGGCTATAGCCTTGGTGGGGGGCGTTGGCGAAGTTCGTCCTTCGGACTCAGAATGGCCCGAGACTTTGCGAGCGGCCTCCGTGTGCCAAAAAATGGCCACGGGAATAGCCGCGCTCAAAAATTAGCGCCCGATGGTCAGGGTGCCAAAACCCCCCTGTGGAAAAATGGCCAAAAAACGTGTGGGCTATAGCCTTGGTGGGGGGTGTGGGCGAAGTTCGTCCGCCGGACTCGGAATGGCCCGAGACTTTGCGGGTGGCCTCCGTGTGCAAAAACTAGGTCACGGGCACAGCCGCGCCCGAAGTTCGGGATGCCAAAACCCACCAGGGGCAAAATGGCCAAAAAACGGGTGGGCTATAGCCTTGGTGGGGGGCGTGGGCGAAGTTCGTCCGCCGGACTCGGAATGGCCCGAGACTTTGCGGGCGGCCTCCGCGTGCCAAAAATAGGCCACGGGCACAGCCGCGCCCAAAAATTAGCGCCCGAAGGTCGGGGTGCCAAAACCCCCCCGCGGAAAAATGGCCAAAAAACGTGTGGGCTATAGCCTTGGTGGGGGGTGTGGGCGAAGTTCGTCCGCCGGACTCGGAATGGCCTGAGACTTTGCGGGCGGCCTGCGTGTGCCAAAAATAGGCCATGGGCACATCCGCACCAAAAAAAATTAGGGCCCGAAGGTCGGGGTAACAAAACCCACCAGCGGAAAAATGGCCAAAAAATGGGTGGGCTATAGCCTTGGTGGGGGGCGTGGCCGAAGTTCGTCCGCCGGACTCGGAATGGCCCGAGACTTTTTGGGTGGCCTCCGTGTGCCAAAGATAGGCCACGGGCAAAGCCACGCACAAAAATTAGCACCCGAAGGTCGGATGCCAGAACCCCCCAGCGGAAAAATGGCGAAAAAACCGGTGGGCTATAGCCTTGGTGGGGGGCGTGGGCGAAGTTCGTCCTCCGGACTCAGAATTGCCCGAGATTTTGCGGGCGGCCTCCGTGTGCCAAAAAATGGCCACGGGCATAGCCACGCTAAAAAATTAGCGCCCGATGGTCGGGGTGCCAAAACCCCCCTGCCGAAAAATGGCCAAAAAACGTGTGGGCTATAGCCTTGGTGGAGGGTGTGGGCGAAGTTCGTCCGCCGGACTCTGAATGGCCCGAGACTTTGCGGGCAGCCTCCGTGTGCCAAAAATAGGCCACGGGCACAGCCGCGCCCAAAAATTAGCGCCCGAAGGTCGGGGTTCCAAAACCCACCAGCGGAAAAATGGGCAAAAAACGGGTGGGCTATAGCCTTGGTGGGGGGCGTGGGCGAGGTTCGTCCGCCGGACTCGGAATTGCCCGAGACTTTGCGGACAGCCTCCGTGTGCCAAAAATAGGCCACGGGCGCGGCCGCGCCCAAAAATTACTGCCCGAAGGTCGGGGTTCCAAAACCCACCATCGGAAAAATGGCCAAAAAACGGGTGGGCTATAGCCTTGGTGGGGGGCGTGGGCGAGGTTCGTCCGCCGGACTCGGAATTGCCCGAGACTTTGCGGGCAGCCGCCTTGTACCAAAAATAGGCCACAGGCACGGCCGCGCCCAAAAATTACCGCCCGAAGGTCGGGGTTCCAAAACCCACCGGCGGAAAAATGGCCAAAAAACGGGTGGGCTATAGCCTTGGTGGGGGGCGTGGGCGAAGTTCGTCCGCCGGACTCGGAATGGCCCGAGACTTTGTCGGTGGCCTCCGTGTGCCAAAGATATGCCACGGGCAAAGCCGCGCACAAAAATTAGCACCCGAAGGTTGGATGCCAAAACCCCCCAGCAGAAAAATGGCGAAAAAACGGGTTGGCTATAGCCTTGGTGGGGGGTGTGGACGAAGTTCGTCCGCCGGACTCGGAATGGCCCGAGACTTTGCGGGCGGCCTCCGTGTGCCAAAAATAGGCCACGGGCACAGGCACGCCCAAAAATTAGTGCCCGAAGGTCGGGGTGCCAAAACCCACCAGCGGAAAAATGGCCAAAAAAAGGGTGGGCTATAGCCTTGGTGGGGGGAGTGGGCGAAGTTCGTCCGCCGGACTCGGAATGGCCCGAGACTTTGTGGGTGGCCTCCGTGTGCCAAAAATAGGCCACGGGAACAGTCGCACTCAAAAATTAGCGCCCGAAGGTCGCGGTACCAAAACCCCCTAGCGGAAAAATGGCCAAAAAACGAGTGGGCTATAGCCTTGGTGGGGGGCGTGCGCGAAGTTCGTCCGCCGGACTCGGAATGGCCCGAGACTTTGTGGCCGGCCTCCGTGTGCCATAAATAGACCACGGCCATAGCCGCGCCCAAAAATTGGTGCCAGAAGGTCGGGGTGCCAAAACCCCCCAGCGGAAAAATGGCCAAAAAACGAGGGGGCTATAGCCTTGGTGGGGGGCGTGGGCGAAGTTCGTACGCCGGACTCGGAATGGCCCGAGACTTTGCTGGCGGCCTCCGTGTGCAAAAAATAGGCCACGGGCACAGCCACGCCCAAAAATTAGCGCCCGACCTTCGGGGTGCCAAAACCACCCAGCGGAAAAATGGCCAAAAAACGGGTGCGCTATAGCCTTGGTGGGGGGCGTGGGCGAAGTTCGTCCACCGGACTCGGAATGGCCCGAGACTTTGTGGGTGGCCTCCGTGTGCAAAAAATAGGCCATGGGAACAGCCGCACTCAAAAATTTGCGCCCGAAGGTCGGGGTGCCAAAACCCCCTAGCGGAAAAATGGCCAAAAAACGAGTGGGCTATAGCCTTGGTGGGGGGCGTGCGCGAAGTTTGTCCGCCGGACTCGGAATGGCCCGAGACTTTGCGGGTGGCCTCCGTGTGCCATAAATAGACCACGGCCATAGCCGCGCCCAAAAATAGGCGCCAGAAGGTCGGGGTGCCAAAACCCCCCAGCGGAAAAATGGCATAAAAAAGGGGTGGGCTATAGCGTTGGTGGGGGGCGTGGGCGAAGTTCGTCCGCCGGACTCGGAATGGCCCGAGACTTTGCGGGCAGCCTCCGTGTGCCAAAAATAGGCCACGTGCACGGCCGCGCCCAAACATTAGCGCCCGAAGGTCGGGGTTCCAAAACCCACCAGCGGAAAAATGACCAAAAAACGGGTGGGCTATAGCCTTGGTGGGGGGCGTGGGCGGAGTTCGTTCGCCAGACTCGGAATGGCCCGAGACTTTCTGGGTGGCCTCCGTGTGACAAAAATAGGCCACGGCAAAGCCGCGCACAAAAATTAGTGGCCGAAGGTCGGGATCCCAAAACCCCCCAGCGGAAAAATGGCCAAAAAACGGGTGGGCTATAGCCTTGGTGGGGGGCGTTGGTGAAGTTCGTCCTCCGGACTCAGAATGGCCCGAGACTTTGCGGGCGGCCTCCGTGTGCCAAAAATAGGCCACGGGCACAGCCGCGCCCAAAAATTAGCGCCCGAAGGTCGGGGTTCCAAAACGCACCAGCGGAAAAAAGGCCAAAAAACGGGTGGGCTATAGCCTTGGTGGGGGGCGTTGGCGAAGTTCGTCCGCCGGACTCGGAATGGCCCGAGACTTTGTGGGTGGCCTCCGTGCGCCAAAAATAGGCCACGGTAAAAGCTGAGCACAAAAATTAGCAGCCGAAGGTCGGGATCCCAAAACCCCCCGGCGGAAAAATGGCCAAAAAACGGGTGGGCTATAGCCTTGGTAGGGGGCGTTGGCAATGTTCGTCCTCCGGACTCAGAATGGCCCGAGACTTTGCGGGCGGCCTCCGTGTTCCACAAATAGGCCACGGGCACAGCCGCGCCCAAAAATTAGCGCCCGAAGGTCGGGGTTCCAAAACCCACCAGCGGAAAAATGGCCAAAAAACAGGTGGGCTATAGCCTTGGTGGCGTGGCGAGTTCGTCCCGGACTCGGAATGGCCCGAGACTTTGGGGGTGGCCTCCGTGCGCCAAAAATAGGCCACGGGCAAAGCCGCGCACAAAAATTTGCGGCGGAAAGTCGGGATCCAAAAACCCCACTGCGGAAAAATGGCCAAAAAACGGGTGGGCTATAGCCTTGGTGGGGCGTTGTTAGCGAGTTCGTCCTCCGGACTCAGAATGGCCCGAGACTTTGCGGGCGGCATCCGTGTGCCAAAAATAGGCCACAGGCACAGCCGCGCCAAAATTACCGCCGAAGGTCGGGGTTCAAAACCCACCAGCGGAAAAATGGCCAAAAGCGGGTGGGCTATAGCCTTGGTGGGGCGTGGGCGAGGTTCGTCCGCCGGACTGCCAGAGACTGCGGACAGCCTCCGTGTGCCAAAAATGGCGCGCCAAATTACTGCCCGAAGGTCGGGGTTCCAAAACCCACCGGCGGAAAAATGGCCAAAAAACGGGTGGGCTATAGCCTTGGTGGGGGGCGTGGGCGAAGTTCGTCCGCCGGACTCGGAATGGCCCGAGACTTTGTCGGTGGCCTCCGTGTGCCAAAGATACGCCACGGGCAAAGCCGCGCACAAAAATTAGCACCCGAAGGTTGGATGCCAAAACCCCCCAGCAGAAAAATGGCGAAAAAACGGGTTTGCTATAGCCTTGGTGGGGGACGTGGGCGAAGTTCGTCCTCCGGACTCAGAATGGACCTAGACTTTGCGGGCGGCCTCCGTGTGCCAAAAAATTGCCACGGGCATAGCCGCGCTAAAAAATTAGCGCCCGATGGTCGGGGTGCCAAAACCCCCCTGCGGAAAAATGGCCAAAAAACGTGTGGGCTATAGCCTTGGTGGGGGTGTGGGCGAGATCCGCGGACTCGGAATGGCCCGAGACTTTGCGGGCGGCCTCCGTGTGCCAAAAATAGGCCACGGGCACAGCCACGGTCAAAAATTAGTGCCCGAAGGTCGGGGTGCCAAAACCCACCAGCGGAAAAAGGCCAAAAAACGGTTGGGCTATAGCCTTGGTGGGGGGCGTTGGCGAAGTTCGTCCTCCGGACGCAGAATGGCCCGAGACTTTGCGGGCGGCCTCCGTGTGCCAAAAATAAGCCACGGGCACAGCCGTACCCAAAAATTAGCCCCCGAAGGTCGGGGTTCGAAAACCCACCAGCGGAAAAATTGCCAAAAAACGGGTGGGCTATAGCCTTGGTGGGGGGCGTGGGCGAAGTTCTTCCGCCGGGCTCGGAATGGCCCGAGACTTTACGGGCGGCCTCCGTGTGCCAAAAATAGGCCACGGGCACAGCCGCGCCCAAACATTAGCACCCGAAGGTCGGGGTGCCAAAACCCACCAGCAGAAAAATGGCCAAAAAATGGGTGGGCTATAGCCTTGGTGGGGGGCGTTGGCGAAGTTCGTCCGCCGGACTCAGAATGGCCCTAGACTTTGCGGGCAGCCTCCGTGTGCCAAAAATAGGCCACGGGCACAGCGCCCAAAAATTAGCGTCCGAAGGTCGGGGTTCCAAAACCCACCAGCGGAAAAATGGCCAAAAGCGGGTGGGCTATAGCCTTGGTGGGGGCCGTGGCGAGTTCGTCCGCGGACTCGGAATAGCCGAGACTTTGTGCGTGGCCTCCGTCGCCAAAAATAGGCCACGGGAAAGCGCACAAAAAAAGTCGGGATCCCAAAACCACCCAGCGGAGAAATGGCCAAAAAACGGGTGGGCTATAGCCTTGGTTTGGGGCGTTGGCGAAGTTCGTCCGCCGGACTCAGAATGGCCCGAGACTTTGCGGGCGGCCTCCGTGTGCCAAAAATAGGCCACGGGCACAGCCGCGCCCAAAAATTAACGCCTGAAGGTCGGAGTTCCAAAACCCACCAGCGGAAAAATGGCCAAAAAACGGGTGGGCTATAGCCTTGGTGGGGGGCGTGGGCGAAGTTCGTCCGCCGGACTCGGAATGGCCCGAGACACTTTGCGTGGCCTCCGTGCGCCAAAAATAGGCCACGGGCAAAGCCGCGCACAAAAATTAGCCCCCGAAGGTCGGGGTTCCAAAACCCACCAGCGGAAAAATGGCCAAAAAACGGGTGGGCTATAGCCTTGGTGGGGGGCGTTGGCGAAGTTCGTCCTCCGGACTCAGAATGGCCTGAGACTTTGCGGGCGGCCTCCGTGTGCCAAAAATAGGCCACGGGCACAGCCGCGCCCAAAAATTAGCGTCCGTAGGTCGGGGTTCCAAAACCCACCAGCGGAAAAATGGCCAAAAAACGGGTGGGCTATAGCCTTGGTGGGGGGCGTGGGCGAAGTTCGTCCGCCGGACTCGGCATGGCCCGAGACTTTGCGGGTGGCCTCCGTGCGCCAAAAATAGGCCACGGGCAAAGCCGCGCACAAAAATTAGCCCCCGAAGGTCGGGGTTCCAAAACCCACCAGCGGAAAAATGGCCAAAAAACGGGTGGGCTATAGCCTTGGTGGGGGGCGTTGGCGAAGTTCGTCCTCCGGACTCAGAATGGCCTGAGACTTTGCGGGCGGCCTCCGTGTGCCAAAAATTGGCCACGGGCATAGCCGCGCCCAAAAATTAGCACCCGATGGTCGGGGTGCCAAAACCCCCCAGCGGAAAAATGGCCAGAAAACGTGTGGGCTATAGCCTTGGTGGGGGGCGTGGGCGAGGTTCGTCCGCCGGACTCGGAATGGCCCGAGACTTTGCGGGCGGCCTCCGTGTGCCAAAAATAGGCCACGGGCAAAGCCGCGCCCAAAAATTAGCGCCCGAAGGTCGGGGTACCAAAACCCACCAGCGGAAAAATGGCCAAAAAACGGGTGGGCTATAGCCTTGGTGGGGGGCGTGGGCGAAGTTCGTCCGCCGGACTCGGAATGGCCCGAGACTTTTTGGGTGGCCTCCGTGTGCCAAAGATAGGCCACGGGCAAAGCCGCGCCCAAAAATTAGCCCCCGAAGGTCGGGGTTCCAAAACCCACCAGCGGAAAAATGCCAAAAAACGGGTGGGCTATAGCCTTGGTGGGGGCCGTGGGCGAAGTTCGTCCGCCGGACTCGGAATGGCCCGAGACTTTGTGGGTGGCCTCCGTGTGTCAAAAATAGGCCAGGGACAAAACCGCGCCAGAAAATTAGCGACCGAAGGCCGGGGTTGCAAAAATCCCCCAGTGGAAAAATGGCCAAAAAACGGGTGGGCTATAGCCTTGGTGGGGGGCGTGGGCGATGTTTGTCCGCCGGACTCAGAATGGCCCGAGACTTTGCGGGCGGCCTCCGTGTGCCAAAAATAGGCCACGGGGACAGACGCGCCCAAAAATTAGCACCCGATGGTCTGGGTGCCAAAACCCCCCAGCGGAAAAATGGCCAAAAAACGGGTGGGCTATAGCCTTGGTGGGGGGCGTGGGCGAAGTTCGTCCGCCGGACTCAGAATGGCCCGAGACTTTGCGGGCGGCCTCCGTGTGCCAAAAATAGGCCACGGGGACAGACGCGCCCAAAAATTAGCATCCGAAGGCCGGGGTGCCAAATCCTCCCAGCGGAAAAATGGCCAAAAAATGGGTGGGCTATAGCCTTGGTGGGGGGTGTGGGCGAAGTTCGTCCGCCGGAGTCGGAATGGCCCGAGACTTTGTGGGCGGCCTCCGTGTGCCAAAAATAGGCCATGGGGACAGCCGCGCCCAAAAATTAGCGCCCGAAGGTCGGGGTACCAAAACCCACCAGCGGAAAAATGGCCAAAAAACGGGTGGGCTATAGCCTTGGTGGGGGGCGTGGGCGAAGTTCGTCCGCCGGACTCGGAATGGCCCGAGACTTTTTGGGTGGCCTCCGTGTACCAAAGATAGGCCACGTTCAAAGCCGCGCACAAAAATTAGCACCCGAAGGTCGGACGCCAAAACCCCCCAGCGGAAAAATGGCGAAAAAACGGGTGGGCTATAGCCTTGGTGGGGGGCGTGGGCGAAGTTCGTCCTCCGGACTCAGAATGGCCCGAGACTTTGCGGGCGGCCTCCGTGTACCAAAAAATGGCCACGGGTATAGCCGCGCTAAAAAATTAGCGCCCGATGGTCAGGGTGCCAAAACCCCCCAGCGGAAAAATGGCCAAAAAACGGGTGGGCTATAGCCTTGGTGGGGGGCGTGGGCGAAGTTCGTCCGCCGGACTCGGAATGGCCCGAGACTTTGCGGGTGGCCTCCGTGTTCCACAAATAGGCCACAGGCACAGCCGCGCCCAAAAATTAGCGCCCGAAGGTCGGGGTGCCAAAACCCACCAGCGGAAAAATGGCCAAAAAACGGGTGGGCTATAGCCTTGGTGGGGGGCGTGGGGGAGGTTCGTCCGCCGGACTCGGAATGGCCCGAGACTTTGTGGGCAGCCTCCGTGTGCCAAAAATAGGCCACGGGAATGGCCGCGCCAAAAATTAGCACCCGAAGGTCGGGGTTCCAAAACCCACCAGCGGAAAAATGGCCAAAAAACGGGTGGGCTATAGCCTTGGTAGGGGGCGTGGGCGAGGTTCGTCCGTCGGACTCGGAATGCCCCTAGACTTTGCAGGCAGCCTCCGTGCGCCAAAAATAGGCCACGGGCATGGCCGCTCCCAAAAATTAGCGCCCAAAGGTCGGGGTTCCAAAACCCACCAGCGGAAAAATGGCCAAAAAACGGGTGGGCTATAGCCTTGGTGGGGGCCGTGGGCGAAGTTCGTCCGCCGGACTCGCAATGGCCCGAGACTTTGTGGGTGGCCTCCGTGTGCCAAAGATAGGCCACGGGCAAAGCTGTCCACAAAAATTAGCACCCGATGGTCGGATGCCAAAACCCCCCAGCGGAAAAATGGTGAAAAAACGGGAGGGCTATAGCCTTGGTGGGGGGTGTGGGCGAAGTTCGTCCGCCGGACTCGGAATGGCCCGAGACTTTACGGGCAGCCTCCGTGTGCCAAAAATAGGCCACGGGCACGGCCGCGCCCGAAGGTCGGGGTTCCAAAACCCACCAGCGGAAAAATGGCCAAAAAACGGGTGGGTTATAGCCTTGGTGGGGGGCGTGGGCGAAGTTCGTCCGCCGGACTCAGAATGGCCCGAGACTTTGCGGGCGGCCTCCGTGTGCCAAAAATAGGCCACGGGGACAGCGCCAAAAATTAGCGTCCGAAGGGCGGGTGCAAATCCTCCCAGCGGAAAAATGGCCAAAAGCGGGTGGGCTATAGCCTTGGTGGGGGTGTGGCGAGATTCGTCCGCGGACTCGGAATGGCCGAGACTTTACGGGCAGCCTCCGTGTGCCAAAAATAGGCCAGGCACGGCGCGCCAGTCGGGGTGCCAAAACCCACCAGCGGAAAAATGGCCAAAAAACGGGTGGGCTATAGCCTTGGTGGGGGGCGTGGGCGAAGTTCGTCCGCCGGACTCAGAATGGCCCGAGACTTTGCGGGCGGCCTCCGTGTGCCAAAAATAGGCCACGGGGACAGACGCGCCAAAAAATTAGCGTCCGAAGGACGGGGTGCCAAATCCTCCCAGCGGAAAAATGGCCAAAAAACGGGTGGGCTATAGCCTTGGTGGGGGGTGTGGGCGAAGTTCGTCCGCCGGACTCGGAATGGCCCGAGACTTTGCGGGCAGCCTCCGTGTGCCAAAAATAGGCCACGGGCACGGCCGCGCCCAAAAATTAGTGCCCGAAGGTCGGGGTTCCAAAACCCACCAGCGGAAAAATGGCCAAAAAACGGGGTGGGCTATAGCCTTGGTGGGGGGCGTGGGCGAGGTTCGTCCGTCGGACTCGGAATGCCCCGAGACTTTGCGGGCTGCCTCCGTGTGCCAAAGATAGGCCACGGGCAAAGCCGTCCACAAAAATTAGCACCCGAAGGTCGGATGCAAAACCCCAGCGGAAAAATGGTGAAAAAAGCAGGAGGGCTATAGCCTTGGTGGGGGGCGTGGGCGAAGTTCGTCCTCCGGACTCAGAATGGCCCGAGACTTTGTGGGCGGCCTCCGTTTGCCAAAAATAGGCCAAGGGGACAAACGCGCCCAAAAATTAGCGTCCGATGGCCGGGGTACCAAATCCCCCCAGCGGAAAAATGGCCAAAAAACGGGTGGGCTATAGCCTTGGTGGGGGGTGTGGGCTAAGTTCGTCCGCCGGACTCGGAATGGCCCGAGACTTTGCAGGCAGCCTCCGTGTGCCAAAAATAGGCCACACGGCAGCGCCGAAGGTCGGGTGCCAAATCCCCAGCGGAAAAATGGCCAAAAGCGGGTGGGCTATAAGCGGTGGGGGCCTGGCGAAGTTCGTCCTCCGGAGTCGGAATGGCCCGAGACTTTGCGGGCAGCCTCCGTGTGCCAAAAATAGGCCACGGGCATGGCCGCGCCCGAAGGTCGGGGTTCCAAAACCCACCAGCGGAAAAATGGCCAAAAAATGGGTGGGCTATAGCCTTGGTGGGGGGCCTGGGCGAGGTTCGTCCGCCGGACTCGGAATGGCCCGAGACTTTCCGGGCAGCCTCCGTGTGCCAAAAATAGGCCACGGGAAAAGCGGTGCCCAAAAATTAGCGCCCGAAGGTCGGGGTGCCAAAACCCACCAGCGGAAAAATGTGCAAAAAACGGGTGGGCTATAGCCTTGGTGGGGGGCGTTGGCGAAGTTCGTCCTCCGGACTCAGAATGGCCCGAGACTTTGCGGACGGCCTCCGTGTGCCAAAAAATGGCCACGGGCATAGCCGCGCTCAAAAATTAGTGCCCGATGGTCAGGGTGCCAAAACCCCCCTGCGGAAAAATGGCCAAAAAACGTGTGTGCTATAGCCTTGGTGGGGGGTGTGGGCGAAGTTTGCCCGCCGGACTCGGAATGGCCCGAGACTTTGCGGGCGGCCTCCGTGTGCCAAAAATAGGCCCAGGCACAGGCCAAAAATTAGAGGCCCGAAGGTCGGGTTCCAAAACCCACCAGTGGAAAAATGGCCAAAAAGCGGGTGGGCTATAGCCTTGGGGCGTGGGCGAGATTCGTCCGCCGGACTCGGAAGGCCCGAGACTTTGTGGGTGGCCTCCGTGCGCCAAAAATAGGCCACGGGCAAAGCCGCGCACAAAAATTAGCGGCCGAAGGTCGGGATCCCAAAACCCCCCAGCGGAACATTGGCCAAAAAACGGGTGGGCTATAGCCTTGGTGGGGGGCGTTGGCGAAGTTCGTCCTCCGGACTCAGAATGGCCCGAGACTTTGCGGGCGGCCTCCGTGTGCCAAAAATAGGCCACGGGCACAGCCACGCCCAAAAATTAGCGCCCGAAGGTCGGGGTTCCAAAACCCACCAGCGGAAAAATGGCCAAAAAACGGGTGGGCTATAGCCTTGGGGGGGGGGTGGGCGAAGTTCGTCCGCCGGATGTGGAATGGCCCGAGACTTTGTGGGTGGCCTCCGTACGCCAAAAATAGACCACTGGCAAAGCCGCGCACAAAAATTAGCGGCCAAAGGTCGGGATCCCAAAACCCCCCAGCGGAGAAATGGCCAAAAAACGAGTGGGCTATTGCCTTGGTGGGGGGCGTTGGCGAAGTTCGTCCGCCGGACTCAGAATGGCCCGAGACTTTGCGGGCGGCCTCCATGTGCCAAAAATAGGTCAGGGGCAAAACCGCGCCCAAAAATTAGCGACCGAAGGCCGGGGTTGCCAAAACCCCCCAGTGGAAAAATGGCCAAAAAACGGGTGGGCTATAGCCTTGGTGGGGGGCGTGGCCTTAGTTCGTCCGCCGGACTCAGAAGTGCCCGAGACTTTGCGGGTGGCCTCCGTGTGCCAAAAATAGGCCACGGGGACAGACGCACCCAAAAAATAGTGCCCGAAGGTTGGGGTGCCAAAACCCCGAGCGGAAAAATGGCCAAAAGCGGGTGGGCTATAGCCTTGGTAGGCGTTGGCGAAGTTCGTCCGCCGGACTGGGAATGGTCCGAGACTTTGCGGACGTCCTCCGTATGCCAAAAATAGGCAACGGGGACAGACACGCCCAAAAATTAGCGCCCGAAGGCCGGGGTGCCAAAACCCCCCAGCAGAAAAATGGCCAAAAAACGGGTGGGCTATAGCCTTGGTGGGGGGCGTGGGCGAGGTTCGTCCGCCGGACTCGGAATGGCCCGAGACTTTGCGGGTGGCCTTCGTGTGCCAAAAATAGGCAACAGGGACAGACGCGATAAAAAATTAGCGTCCGAAGGCCGGGGTGCCAAATCCCCCCAGCGGAAAAATGGCCAAAAAACGGGTGGGCTATAGCCTTGGTGGGGGGCGTGGGCGAGGTTCGTCCGCCGGACTCGGAATGGGCCGAGACTTTGCGGGCAGCCTCCGTGTGCCAAAAATAGGCCACGGGCACGGCCGCGCCCAAAAATTAGCGCCCGAAGGTCGGGGTTCCAAAACCCACCAGCGGAAAAATGGCCAAAAAACGGGTGGGCTATAGCCTTGGTGGGGGGCGTGGGCGGAGTTCGTCCGCCAGACTCGGAATGGCCCGAGACTTTGTGGGTGGCCTCCGTGCGCCAAAAATAGACCACGGGCAAAGCCGCGTACAAACATTAGCGGCCGAAGGTCGGGATCCCAAAACCCCCCGGCGGAAAAATGGCCAAAAAACGGGTGGGCTATAGCCTTGGTGGAGGGCGTTGGCGAAGTTCGTCCTCCGGACTCAGAATGGCCTGAGACTTTGCGGGCGGCCTCCGTGTGCCAAAAATTGGCCACGGGCATAGCCGCGCCCAAAAATTAGCGCCCGATGGTCGGGGTGCCAAAACCCCCCAGCGGACAAATGGCCAAAAAACGTGTGGGCTATAGCCTTGGTGGGGGGCGTGGGCGAGGTTCGTCCGCCGGACTCGGAATGGCCCGAGACTTTGCGGGCGCCCTCCGTGTGCCAAAGATAGGCCACAGGCCAAGCCGTGCCCAAAAATTAGCGCCCGAAGGTCGGGGTTCCAAAACCCACCAGCGGAAAAAAGGCCAAAAAACGGGTGGGCTATAGCCTTGGTGGGGGGCGTGGGCGAAGTTTCTCCGCCGGACTCGGAATGGCCCGAGACTTTGTGGGTGCCTCCGTGTGCCAAAAATAGTACAGGGGCAAAACCGCGCCAGAAAATTAGAGACCGAAGGCCGGGGATGCCAAACCCCCCAGTGGAAAAATGGCCAAAAAACGGGTGGGCTATAGCCTTGGTGGGGGGCGTCGGCGAAGTTCGTCCGCCGGACTCAGAATGGCCCGAGACTTTGCGGGTGACCTCCGTGTGCCAAAAATAGGCCCACGAGGACAAAGCGCCAAAAATTAGCGCCGAAGGGCGGGGTACCAAGACCCCAAGCGGAAAAATGGCCAAAAATGGGTGGGCTATATCCTTGGTGGGGCGTGGCGAGTTAAATCCGCGGACTCGGAATGGCCCGAGACTTTGCGGGCGGCCTCCGTGTGCTAAAAATAGGCCACGGGGACAGACACGCCCAAAAATTAGCGTCCGTAGGCCGGGTTGCCAAATCCCCCCAGCGGAAAAATGGCCAAAAAAGGGGTGGGCTATAGCCTTGGAGGGGGGCCTGGGCGAGGTTCGTCCGCCGGACTCGGAATGGCCCGAGACTTTGCGGGCAGCCTCCGTGTGCCAAAAATAGGCCACGGGCATGGCCGCGCCCGAAGCTCGGGGTTCCAAAACCCACCAGCGGAAAAATGGCCAAAAAATGGGTGGGCTATAGCCTTGGTGGGGGGCCTGGGCGAGGTTCGTCCGCCGGACTCGGAATGGCCCGAGACTTTGCAGGCGGCCTCCGTGTGCCAAAAAATGGCCACGGGCATAGCCGCGCTCAAAAATTAGCGCCCGATGGTCAGGGTGCCAAAACCCCCCTGCGGAAAAATGGCAAAAAAACGTGTGTGCTATAGCCTTGGTGGGGGGTGTGGGCGAAGTTTGTCCGACGGACTCGGAATGGCCCGAGACTTTGCGGGCGGCCTCCGTGTGCCAAAAATAGGCAAGGGCACAGCCGCGCCCAAAAATTAGCGCCCGAAGGTCGGGGTGCCAAAACCCACAAGCGGAAAAATGGCCAAAAAACGGGTGGGCTATAGCCTTGGTGGGGGGCGTGGGCGAGGTTCGTCCGCCGGACTCGGAATGGCCCGAGACTTTGCTGGCAGCCTCCGTGTGCCAAAAATAGGCCACGGGCATAGCCGCGCCCAAAAATTAGCGCCCGAAGGTCGGGGTGCCAAAACCCACCAGCGGAAAAATGTGCAAAAAACGGGTGGGCTATAGCCTTGGTGGGGGGCGTTGGCGAAGTTCGTCCTCCGGACTCAGAATGGCCCGAGACTTTCTGGGCGGCCTCCGTGTGCCAAAAATAGGCCACGGGCACAGCCGTGCCCAAAAATTAGCCCCCGAAGGTCGGGGTGCCAAAACCCACCAGCGGAAAAATGTGCAAAAAACGGGTGGGCTATAGCCTTGGTGGGGGGCGTTGGCGAAGTTCGTCCTCCGGACTCAGAATGGCCCGAGACTTTGCGGACGGCCTCCGTGTGATAAAAAATGGCCACGGGCATAGCCGTGCTAAAAAATTAGCGCCCGATGGTCAGGGTGCCAAAATCCCCCTGCGGAAAAATGGCCAAAAAACGTGTGGGCTATAGCCTTGGTGGGGGGCGTGGGCGAGGTTCGTCCGCCGGACTCGGAATGGCCCGAGACTTTGCGGGCGCCCTCCGTGTGCCAAAGATAGGCCACAGGCAAAGCCGCGCCCAAAAATTAGCGCCCGAAGGTCGGGGTTCCAAAACCCACCAGCGGAAAAAAGGCCAAAAAATGGGTGGGCTATAGCCTTGGTGGGGGGCGTGGGCGAAGTTCGTCCGCCGGACTCGGAATGGCCCGAGACTTTCCGGGCGGCCTCCGTGTGCCAAAAAATGGCCACGGGCACAGCCGTGCCCAAAAATTAGCGCCCGAAGGTCGGGGTGCCAAAACCCACCAGTGGAAAAATGTGCAATAAACGGGTGGGCTATAGCCTTGGTGGGGGGCGTTGGCGAAGTTCCTCCTCCGGACTCAGAATGGCCCGAGACTTTGCGGACGGCCTCCGTGTGCCAAAAATAGGCCACGGGCATGGCCGCGCCCGAAGGTCGGGGTTCCAAAACCCACCAGCGGAAAAATGGCCAAAAAATGGGTGGGCTATAGCCTTGGTGGGGGGCGTGGGCGAAGTTCGTCCGCCGGACTCGGAATGGCCCGAGACTTTCCGGGCGGCCTCCGTGTGCCAAAAATAGGCCACGGGCACAGCCGTGCCCAAAAATTAGCGCCCGAAGGTCGGGGTGCCAAAACCCACCAGCGGAAAAATGTGCAAAAAACGGGTGGGCTATAGCCTTGGTGGGGGGCGTTGGCGAAGTTCGTCCTCCGGACTCAGAATGGCCCGAGACTTTGCGGACGGCCTCCGTGTGCCAAAAAATGGCCACGGGCATAGCCGTGCTAAAAAATTAGCGCCCGATGGTCAGGGTGCCAAAACCCCCCTGCGGAAAAATGGCCAAAAAACGTGTGTGCTATAGCCTTGGTGGGGGGTGTGGGCGAAGTTCGTCCGCCGGACTCGGAATGGCCCGAGACTTTGCGGGCGGCCTCCATGTGCCAAAAATAAGTCACGGGCACAGCCGCGCCCAAAAATTAGCGCCCGAAGGTCGGGTTGCCAAAACCCACCAGCGGAAAAATGTGCAACAGACGGGTGGGCTATAGCCTTGGTGGGGGGCGTTGGCGAAGTTCGTCCTCCGGACTCAGAATGGCCCGAGACTTTGCGGGCGGCCTCCGTGTGCCAAAAAATGGCCAGGGGCATAGCCGCGTTCAAAAATTAGCGCCCGATGGTCAGGGAGCCAAAACCCCCCTGCGGAAAAATGGCCAAAAAACGTGTTTGCTATAGCCTTGGTGGGGGGTATGGGCGAAGTTTGTCCGCCGGACTCGGAATGGCCCGAGACTTTGCGGGTGGCCACCGTGTGCCAAAAATAGGCCAAGGGCACAGCCGCGCCCAAAAATTAGCGCCCGAAGGTCGGGGTGCCAAAACCCCCCAGCGGAAAAATGGCCAAAAAACGGGTGGGCTATAGCCTTGGTGGGGGGCGTGTGCGGAGTTCGTCCGCCAGACTCGGAATGGCCCGAGACTTTCTGGGTGGCTTCCGTGCGCCAAAAATAGGCCACGGGCAAAGCCGCGCACAAAAATTAGCAGCCGAAGGTCGGGATCCCAAAACCCCCCAGCGGAGAAATGGCCAAAAAACGGGTGGGCTATAGCCTTGGTGGGGGGTGTGGGCGAAGATCGTCCGCCGGACTCGGAATGGCCCGAGACTTTGCGGGCAGCCTCCGTGTGCCAAAAAAAGGCCACGGGCACGGCCGCGCCCAAAAATTAGTGCCCGAAGGTCGGGGTTCCAAAACCCACCAGCGGAAAAATGGCCAAAAAACGGGTGGGCTATAGCCTTGGTGGGGGGCGTGGGCGAAGTTCGTCCGCCGGACTCGGAATGGCCCGAGACTTTGGGAATGGCCTCCGTGTGCCAAAGATAGGCCACAGGCATAGCCGCGCTAAAAAATTAGCGCCCGATGGTCGGGGTGCCAAAACCCACCAGCGGAAAAATGGCCAAAAAACGAGTGGGCTATAGCCTTGGTGGGGGGCGTGGGCGGAGTTCGTCCGCCAGACTCGGAATGGCCCGAGACTTTGCGGGCGGCCTCCGTGCGCCAAAAATAGGCCACAGGCAAAGCCGAGCACAAAAATTAGCGGCCGAAGGTCGGGATCCCAAAACCCCCCAGTGGAGAAATGGCCAAAAAACGGGTGGGCTATAGCCTTGGTGGGGGGCGTGGGCGAAGTTCGTCCGCCAGACTCGGAATGGCCCGAGACTTTGTGGGTGGCCTCCGTGCGCCAAAAATAGGCCACGGGCATGGCCGCGCCCGAAGGTCGGGGTTCCAAAACCCACCAGCGGAAAAATGGCCAAAAAATGGGTGGGCTATAGCCTTGGTGGGGGGCGTGGGCGAAGTTCGTCCGCCGGACTCGGAATGGCCCGAGACTTTGCGGGAGGCCTCCGTGTACCAAAAATAGGCCACGGGCACAGCCGTGCCCAAAAATTAGTGCCCGAAGGTCGGGGTGCCAAAACCCACCAGCGGAAAAATGTCCAAAAAACGGGTGGGCTATAGCCTTGGTGGGGGGCGTGGGCGAAGTTCGTCCGCCGGACTCGGAATGGCCCGAGACTTTGCGGGCGGCATCCGTGTGCCAAAAATAGGCCAAGGGCACAGCCGCGCCCAAAAATTAGCCCCCGAAGGTCGGGGTGCCAAAACCCTCCAGCGGAAAAATGGCCAAAAAACGGGTGGGCTATAGCCTTGGTGGGGGGCGTGTGCGGAGTTCGTCCGCCAGACTCGGAATGGCCCGAGACTTTCTGCGTGGCTTCCGTACGCCAAAAATAGGCCATGGGCAAAGCCGCGCACAAAAATTAGCAGCCGAAGGTCGGGATCCCAAAACCCCCCAGCGGAGAAATGGCCAAAAAACGGGTGGGCTATAGCCTTAGTGGGGGGTGTGGGCGAAGATCGTCCGCCGGACTCGGAATGGCCCGAGACTTTGCGGGCAGCCTCCGTGTGCCAAAAATAGGCCACGGGCACAGCCGCGCCCAAAAAGTAGCGCCCGAAGGTTGGGGTACCAAAACCCACTTGCGGAAAAATGGCCAAAAAACGGGTGGGCTATAGCCTTGGTGGGGGGCGTGGGCGAAGTTCGTCCGCCGGACTCGGAATGGCCCGAGACTTTTTGGGTGGCCTCCGTGTGCCAAAGATAGGCCCCAGGCAAAGCACAAAAATTATTACCCGAAGGTCGGATGCCAAAAACCCCCCAGTGGAGAAATGGCCAAAAAACGGGTGGGCTATAGCCTTGGTGGGGGGCGTGGGCGAAGTTCGTCCGCCAGACTCGGAATGGCCCGAGACTTTGTGGGTGGCCTCCGTGCGCCAAAAATAGGCCACGGGCATGGCCGCTCCCGAAGGTCGGGGTTCCAAAACCCACCAGCGGAAAAATGGCCAAAAAATGGGTGGGCTATATAGCCTTGGTGGGGGGCGTGGGCGAAGTTCGTCCGCCGGACTCGGAATGGCTGAGACTTTGCGGGAGGCCTCCGTGTACCAAAAATAGGCCACGGGCACAGCCGTGCCCAAAAATTAGCGCCCGAAGGTCGGGGTGCCAAAACCCACCAGCGGAAAAATGTCCAAAAAACGGGTGGGCTATAGCCTTGGTGGGGGGCGTGGGCGAAGTTCGTCCTCCGGACTCAGAATGGCCCGAGACTTTGCGGGCGGCCTCCGTGTGCCAAAAAATGGCCACGGGCATAGCCCCGCTCAAAAATTAGCACCCGATGGTCGGGGTGCCAAAACCCCCCTGCGGAAAAATGGCCAAAAAACGTGTGGGCTATAGCCTTGGTGGAGGGTGTGGGCGAAGTTCGTCCGCCGGACTCGGAATGGCCCGAGACTTTGCGGGCGGCATCCGTGTGCCAAAAATAGGCCAAGGGCACAGCCGCGCCCAAAAATTAGCGCCCGAAGGTCGGGGTGCCAAAACCCCCCAGCGGAAAAATGGCCAAAAAACGGGTGGGCTATAGCCTTGGTGGGGGGCGTGTGCGGAGTTCGTCCGCCAGACTCGGAATGGCCCGAGACTTTCTGGGTGGCTTCCGTGCGCCAAAAATAGGCCACGGGCAAAGCCGCGCACAAAAATTAGCAGCCGAAGGTCGGGATCCCAAAACCCCCCAGCGGAGAAATGGCCAAAAAACGGGTGGGCTATAGCCTTGGTGGGGGGTGTGGGCGAAGATCGTCCGCCGGACTCGGAATGGCCCGAGACTTTGCGGGCAGCCTCCGTGTGCCAAAAATAGGCCACGGGCACAGCCGCGCCCAAAAAGTAGCGCCCGAAGGTCGGTGTACCAAAACCCACCTGCGGAAAAATGGCCAAAAAACGGGTGGGCTATAGCCTTGGTGGGGGGCGTGGGCGAAGTTCGTCCGCCGGACTCGGAATGGCCCGAGACTTTTTGGGTGGCCTCCGTGTGCCAAAGATAGGCCACGGGCAAAGCCGCGCACAAAAATTATTACCCGAAGGTCGGATGCCAAAAACCCCCCAGTGGAAAAATGCCGAAAAAACGGGTGGGCTATAGCCTTGGTGGGGGGCGTGGGCGAAGTTCGTCCTCCGGACTCAGAATGGCCCGAGACTTTGCGGGCGGCCTCCGTGTGCCAAAAAATGGCCACGGGCATAGCCCCGCTCAAAAATTAGCACCCGATGGTCGGGGTGCCAAAACCCCCCTGCGGAAAAATGGCCAAAAAACGTGTGGGCTATAGCCTTGGTGGAGGGTGTGGGCGAAGTTCGTCCGCCGGACTCGGAATGGCCCGAGACTTTGCGGGCGGCATCCGTGTGCCAAAAATAGGCCAAGGGCACAGCCGCGCCCAAAAATTAGCGTCCGTAGGCCGGGTTGCCAAATCCCCCCAGCGGAAAAATGGCCAAAAAAGGGGTGGGCTATAGCCTTGGTTGGGGGCGTGTGCGAGTTAAATCCGCCAGACTCGGAATAGCCCGAGACTTTGTGGGTGGCCTCCGTGCGCCAAAAATAGGCCACAGGCAAAGCCGCACAAAAATTAGCAGCCGAAGGTCAGGATCCCAAAACCCCAGCGGAAAAATGGCCAAAAAACGGGTGGGCTATAGCCTTGGTGGGGGGTGTGGGCGAAGATCGTCCGCCGGACTCGGAATGGCCCGAGACTTTGCGGGCAGCCTCCGTGTGCCAAAAAAAGGCCACGGGCATGGCCGCGCCCAAAAATTAGTGCCCGAAGGTCGGGGTTCCAAAACCCACCAGCGGAAAAATGGCCAAAAAACGGGTGGGCTATAGCCTTGGTAGGGCGTGGCGAGAGTTCGTCCGCCGGACTCGGAATGGCCCGAGACTTTGGGAATGGCCTCCGTGTGCCAAAGATAGGCCACAGGCATAGCCGCGCTAAAAAATTAGCGCCCGATGGTCGGGGTGCCAAAACCCACCAGCGGAAAAATGGCCAAAAAACGAGTGGGCTATAGCCTTGGTGGGGGGCGTGGGCGGAGTTCGTCCGCCAGACTCGGAATTGCCCGAGACTTAGCGGGCGGCCTCCGTGCGCCAAAAATAGGCCACAGGCAAAGCCGTGCACAAAAATTAGCGGCCGAAGGTCAGGATCCCAAAACCCCCCAGTGGAGAAATGGCCAAAAAACGGGTGGGCTATAGCCTTGGTGGGGGGCGTGGGCGAAGTTCGTCTGCCAGACTCGGAATGGCCCGAGACTTTGTGGGTGGCCTCTGTGCGCCAAAAATAGGCCACAGGCATGGCCGCGCCCGAAGGTCGGGGTTCCAAAACCCACCAGCGGAAAAATGGCCAAAAAATGGGTGGGCTATAGCCTTGGTGGGGGGCGTGGGCGAAGTTCGTCCGCCGGACTCGGAATGGCCCGAGACTTTGCGGGAGGCCTCCGTGTACCAAAAATAGGCCACGGGCACAGCCGTGCCCAAAAATTAGCGCCCGAAGGTCGGGGTGCCAAAACCCACCAGCGGAAAAATGTCCAAAAAACGGGTGGGCTATAGCCTTGGTGGGGGGCGTTGGCGAAGTTCGTCCTCCGGACTCAGAATGGCCCGAGACTTCGCGGGCAGCCTCCGTGTGCCAAAAAATAGGCCACGGGCATGGCCGCACCCGAAGGTCGGGGTTCCAAAACCCACCAGCGGAAAAATGGCCAAAAAATGGGTGGGCTATAGCCTTGGTGGTGGGCGTGGGCGAACTTCGTCCGCCGGACTCGGAATGGCCCGAGACTTTGCGGGCGGCCTCAGTGTGCCAAAAATAAGCCACGGGCACAGCCGTGCCCAATAATTAGCGCCCGAAGGTCAGGGTGCCAAAACCCACCAGCGGAAAAATGTCCAAAAAACGGGTGGGCTATAGCCTTGGTGGGGGGCGTTGGCGAAGTTCGTCCTCCGGACTCAGAATGGCCCGAGACTTTGCGGTCGGCCTCCGTGTGCCAAAAAATGGCCACGGGCATAGCCGCGCTAAAAAATTAGCGCCCGATGGTCAGGGTGCCAAAATCCCCCTGCGGAAAAATGGCCAAAAAACGTGTGGGCTATAGCCTTGGTGGGGGGTGTGGGCGAAGTTCGTCCACCGGACTCGGAATGGCCCGAGACTTGGCGGGCGGCCTTCGTATGCCAAAAATAGGCCACGGGCACAGCCGCGTCTAAAAATTAGCGCCCGAAGTTCGGGGTGCCAAAACCCACCAGCGGAAAAATGGCCAAAAAACGGGTGGGCTATAGCCTTGGTGGGGGGCGTGGGCGAAGTTCGTCCGCCGGACTCGGAAAGGCCCGAGACTTTCTGGGTGGCCTCCGTGCGCCAAAAATAGGCCACGGGCAAAGCCACGCACAAAAATTAGCGGCCGATGGTCGGGATCCCAAAACCCCCCAGCGGAGAAATGGCCAAAAAACGGGTGGGCTATAGCCTTGGTGGGGGGCGTTGGCGAAGTTCGTCCGCCGGACTTAGAATGGCCTGAGACTTTGCAGGCGGCCTCCTTGTGCCAAAAATAGACCACGGCCATAGCCGCGCCCAAAAATTGGCGCCAGAAGGTTGGGGTGCCAAAACCCCCCAGCGGAAAAATGGCCAAAAAACGAGTGGGCTAAAGCCTTGGTGGGGGGCGTGGGCGAAGTTCGTCCGCTGGACTCGGAATGGCCCGAGACTTTGCTGGCGGCCTCCGTGTGCCAAAAATAGGCCACGGGCACAGCCACGCCCAAAAATTAGCGCCCGAAGGTCGGGGTGCCAAAACCCCCCAGCGGAAAAATGGCCAAAAAACGGGTGGGCTATAGCCTTGGTGGGGGGCGTGGGCGGAGTTCGTCCGCCAGACTCGGAATGGCCCGAGACTTTCTGGGTGGCCTCCGTGTGCCAAAAATAGGCCACGGGCACAGCCGCGCCCAAAAATTAGCGCCCGAAGGTCGGGGTTCCAAAACCACCAGCGGAAAAATGGCCAAAAAACGGGTGGGCTATAGCCTTGGTGGGGGGCGTGGGCGAAGTTTGTCCGCCGGACTCGGAATGGCCCGGACTTTGTGGGTGGCCTCCGTGTGCCAAAAATAGGCCATGGGAACAGCCGCACTCAAAAATTAGCGCCCGAAGGTCGGGGTGCCAAAACCCGCTAGCGGAAAAATGCCCAAAAAACGAGTGGGCTATAGCCTTGGTGGGGGGCGTGCGCGAAGTTCGTCTGCCGGACTCGGAATGGCCCGAGACTTTGCGTGCGGCCTCCGTGTGCCAAAAATAGGCCACGGGTAAAGCCGCGCACCAAAATTAGCAGCCGAAGGTCGGGATCCCAAAACCCCGCAGCGGAGAAATGGCCAAAAAACGGGTGGGCTATAGCCTTGGTGGGGGGTGTGGGCGAAGATCGTCCGCCGGACTCAGAATGGCCCGAGACTTGGCGGACGGCCTCCGTGTGCCAAAAATAGGCCACGGGCACAGCCACGCCCAAAAATTCTCGCCCGAAGGTCGGGGTTCCAAAACCACCAGCGGAAAAATGGCCAAAAAACGGGTGGGCTATAGCCTTGGTGGGGGGCGTGGGCGAAGTTCGTCCGCCGGACTCGGAAAGGCCCGAGACTTTTTGGGTGGCCTCCGTGCGCCAAAAATAGGCCACGGGCAAAGCCACGCACAAAAATTAGCGGCCGATGGTCGGGATCCCAAAACCCCCCAGCGGAGAAATGGCGAAAAAACGGGTGGGCTATAGCCTTGGTGGGGGGCATGGGCGAAGTTCGTCCTCCGGACTCAGAATGGCCCGAGACTTTGCAAGTGGCCTCCGTGTGCCAAAAATTGGCCACGGCCATAGCCGCGCCCAAAAATTAGCGCCCGATGGTCGGGTTGCCAAAACCCCCCAGCGGAAAAATGGCCAAAAAACGTGTGGGCTATAGCCTTGGTGGGGGGCGTGGGCGAAATTCGTCCGCCGGACTCAGAATGGCCCGAGACTTTGCGGGCGGCCTCCGTGTGCCAAAAATACGCCAGGGGAAAAACTGCGCCCAAAAATTAGCGACCGAAGGCCGGGGTTGCCAAAACCCCCCAGTGGAAAAATGGCCAAAAAACGGGTGGGCTATAGCCTTGGTGGGGGGCGTGGGCGAAGTTCGTCCGCCGGACTCAGAAGTGCCCGAGACTTTGCGGGTGGCCTCAGTGTGCCAAAAATAGGCCACGGGGACAGACGAGCCCAAAAATTTGCGGCCGAAGGTCGGGATCCCAAAACCCACTAGCGGAAAAATGGCCAAAAAACGGGTGGGCTATAGCCTTGGTGGGGGGCGTTGGCGAAGTTCGTCCTCCGGACTCAGAATGGCCTGAGACTTTGCGGGCGGCCTCCGTGTGCCAAAAATAGGCCACGGGCACCGCCGCGCCCAAAAATTTGCGCCCGAAGGTCGGGGTTCCAAAACCCACCAGCGGAAAAAAGGCCAAAAAATGGGTGGGCTATAGCCTTGGTGGGGGGCGTGGGCGAAGTTCGTCCGCCGGGCTCGGAATGGCCCGAGACTTTGTGGGTGGACTCCGTGTGCCAAAAAAAGGCAACGGGCAAAGCCGCGCACAAAAATTAGCGGCCGAAGGTCGGGATCCCAAAACCCCCCAGCGGAGAAATTGCCAAAAAACGGGTGGGCTATAGCCTTGGTGGGGGGCGTGGGCGAAGTTCGTTCGCCGGACTCAGAATGGCCCGAGACTTTGCGGGCGGCCTCCGTGTGCCAAAAATAGGCCACGGGTACAGCCGTGCCCAAAAATTAGTGCCCGAAGGTCGGGGTTCCAAAACCCACCAGCGGAAAAATGGCCAAAAAACGGGTGGGCTATAGCCTTGGTGGGGGGCGTGGGCGAAGTTCGTCCGCCGGACTCGGAATGGCCCGAGACTTTGTGGGTGGCCTCCGTGCGCCAAAAATAGGCCACGGGCAAAGCCGCGCACAAAAATTAGCGGCCGAAGGTCGGGATCCCAAAACCCCCCAGCGGAGAAATGGCCAAAAAACGGGTGGGGTACAGCCTTGGTGGGGGGCGTTGGCGAAGTTCGTCCGCCGGACTCAGAATGGCCCGAGACTTTGCGGGCGGCCTCCGTGTGCCAAAAATAGGCTACGGGCACAGCAGCACCCAAAAATTAGCGCCCGAAGGTCGGGGTTCCAAAACCCACGAGCGGAAAAATGGCCAAAAAACGGGTGGGCTATAACCTTGGTGGGGGGCGTGTGCGAAGTTCGTCCGCCGGACTCGGAATGGCCCGAGACATTGTGGGTGGCCTCCCTGCGCCAAAAATAGGGCACGGGCAAAGCCGCGCACAAAAATTAGCGGCCGAAGGTCGGGATCCCAAAACCCCCCAGCGGAGAAATGGCCAAAAAGCGGGTGGGCTATAGCCTTGGTGGGGGGCGTGGGCGAAGTTCATCCGCCGGACTCGGCATGGCCCGAGACTTTGCGGGTGGCCTCCGTGCGCCAAAAATAGGCCACGGGCAAAGCCGCGCACAAAAATTAGCGGCCGAAGGTCGGGATCCCAAGACCCCCCGGCGGAAAAATGGCCAAAAAACGGGTGGGCTATAGCCTTGGTGGGGGGCGTTGGCGAAGTTCGTCCTCCGGACTCAGAATGGCCTGAGACTTTTTGGGTGGCCTCCGTGCGCCAAAAATAGGCCACGGGCATAGCCGCGCCCAAAAATTAGCGGCCGAAGTTCGGGATCCCAAAACCCCCCAGCGGAAAAATGGCCAAAAAATGGGTGGGCTATAGCCTTGGTGGGGGGCGTGGGCGAAGTTCGTCCGCCGGACTCGGAATGGCCCGAGACTTTGTGGGTGGCCTCCGTGCGCCAAAAAATAGAGCAGGCAAAGCGCACAAAAATTAGCGGCCGAAGGTCGGGATCCCAAAACCCCCCAGCGGAGAAATGGCCAAAAAACGGGTGGGCTATAGCCTTGGTGGGGGGCGTGGGCGAAGTTCATCCGCCGGACTCGGCATGGCCCGAGACTTTGCGGGTTGCCTCCGTGCGCCAAAAATAGGCCACGGACAAAGCCGCGCGCAAAAATTAGCGGCCGAAGGTCGGGATCCCAAGACCCCCCGGCGGAAAAATGGCCAAAAAACGGGTGGGCTATAGCCTTGGTGGGGGGCGTTGGCGAAGTTCGTCCTCCGGACTCAGAATGGCCTGAGACTTTTTGGGTGGCCTCCGTGCACCAAAAATAGGCCACGGGCATAGCCGCGCCCAAAAATTAGCGGCCGGAGTTCGGGATCCCAAAACCCCCCAGCGGAAAAATGGCCAAAAAATGGGTGGGCTATAGCCTTGGTGGGGGGCGTTGGCGAAGTTCGTCCTCCGGACTCAGAATGGCCCGAGAATTTGCGGGCGGTCTCCGTGTGCCAAAAATAGGCCACGGGCACAGCGGCGCCCAAAAATTAGCGCCCGAAGGTCGGGGTTCCAAAACCCACCAGCGGAAAAATGGCCAAAAAACGGGTGGGCTATAGCCTTGGTGGGAGGCATGGGCGAAGTTCGTCCGCCGGACTCGGAATGGTCCGAGACTTTGCGGGTGGCCACCGTGTGCCAAAAATAGGCCACGGGCACAGCCGCACCCAAAAATATGCGCCCGAAGGTCGGGGTGCCAAAACCCACCAGCGGAAAAATGGCCAAAAAATGGGTGGGCTATAGCCTTGGTGGGAGGCATGGGCGAAGTTCGTCCGCCGGACTCGGAATGGCCCGAGACTTTGCGGGCGGCCTCCGTGTGCCAAAAATAGGCCAGGGGCAAAACCGTGCCCAAAAATTAGCTACCGAAGGCTGGGGTTGCCAAAACCCCCCAGTGAAAAAATGGCCAAAAAACGGGTGGGCTATAGCCTTGGTGGGAGGCGTGGGCGAAGTTCGTCCGCCGGACTCGGAATGGCCCGAGACTTTTCGAGCGGCCTCCGTGTGCCAAAAATAGGCCAGGGGCAAAACCGTGCCCAAAAATTAGCTACCGAAGGCCGGGGTTGCCAAAACCCCCCAGTGGAAAAATGGCCAAAAAACGGGTGGGCTATAGCCTTGGTGGGGGGCGTGGGCGAAGTTCGTCCGCCGGACTCGGAATGGCCCGAGACTTTGCGGGCGGCCTCCGTGTGCCAAAAATAGACCACAGGCACAGCCGCGCCCAAAAATTAGCGCCCGAAGGTCGGGGTGCCAAAACCCCCCAGCGGGAAAAAGGCCAAAAAACGGGTGGGCTATAGCCTTGGTGGGGGGCATGGGCGAAGTTCGTCCGCCGGACTCAGAATGGCCCGAGACTTTGCGGGCGGCCTCCGTGTGCCAAAAATAGGCCACGGGAACAGCCGCGCACAAAAATTAGCGCCCGAAGGTCAGGGTGCCAAAACCCACCAGCGGAAAAATGGCCAAAAAACGGGTGGGCTATAGCCTTGGTGGGAGGCATGGGCGAAGTTCGTTCGCCGGACTCGGAATGGCCCGAGACTTTGTGGGTGGCCTCCGTGTGCAAAAAATAGGCCACGGGAACAGCTGCACCCAAAAATTAGCGCCCGAAGGTCGGGGTGCCAAAACCCCCCAGCGGAAAAATGGCTAAAAAACGAGTGGGCTATAGCCTTGGTGGGGGGCGTGGCGAGTTCGTCCCCGGACTCGGAATAGCCCGAGAATTTGTGGCGGCCTCCGTGTGCAAAAATAGCGCGGGAACAGCCGCGCACAAAAATTAGCGCCCCGGTCAGGGTGCCAAAACCCACCAGCGGAAAATGGCCAAAAGCGGGTGGGCTATAGCCTTGGTGGTGGGCGTGGGCGAAGTTCGTCCGCCGGACTCGGAATGGCCCGAGACTTTGTGGGTGGCCTCCGTGCGCCAAAAATAGGCCACGGGCAAAGCCACGTACAAATATTAGCAGCCAAAGGTCGGTGTTCAAAAACCCACCAGCGGAAAAATGGCCAAGAAACGGGTGGGCTATAGCCTTGGTGGGGGGCGTGGGCGAAGTTCGTCCGCCGGACTCGGATTGACCCGAGACTTTGTGGGTGGCCTCCGTGCGCCAAAAATAGGCCACGGGCAGAGCCACGCACAAAAATTAGCGCCCGACGGTCGGGGTGCCAAAACCCACCAGCGGGAAAAGGGCCAAAAAACGGGTGGGCTATAGCCTTGGTGGGGGGCATGGGCGAAGTTCGTCCTCCGGACTCAGAATGGCCCGAGACTTTGTGGGCGGCCTCCGTGTGCCAAAAATAGGCCACGAGAACAGCCGCGCACAAAAATTAGCGCCCGAAGGTTGGGGTGCCAAAACCCACCAGCGGAAAATGGCCAAAAAACGGGTGGGCTATAGCCTTGGTGGGGGGCGTGGGCGAAGTTCGTCCGCCGGACTCGGAATGGCCCGAGACTTTGTGGGTGGCCTCCGTGCGCCAAAAATAGGCCATGGGCAAAGCCACGCACAAAAATTAGCGGCCGAAGGTCGGGGTTCAAAAACCCACCAGCGGAAAAATGGCCAAGAAACGGGTGGGCTATAGCCTTGGCGGGGGGCGTGGGCGAAGTTCGTCCGCCGGACTCGGAATGGCCCGAGACTTTGTGGGTGGCCTCCGTGCGCCAAAAAAAGGCCACGGGCAAAGCCGCACACAAAAATTAGCGGCCGAAAGTCGGGATCCCAAAACCCCCCAGCGGAGAAATGGCCAAAAAACGGGTGGGCTATAGCCTTGGTGGGGGGCGTGGGCGAAGTTCATCCGCCGGACTCGGAATGGCCCGAGACTTTGTGGGCGGCCACCGTGCGCCAAAAATAGGCCACGGGCAAAGCCGCACACAAAAATTAGCGGTTGAAAGTCGGGATCCCAAAAACCCCCAGCGGAGAAATGGCCAAAAAACGGGTAGGCTATAGCCTTGGGGGCGTGGCGAAGTCCGCCGGACTCAGAATGGCCCGAGACTTTGCGGGCGGCCTCCGTGTGCAAAAATAGGCCACGGGAACAGCCGCACAAAAATTAGCACCGAAGGTCAGGGTGCCAAAACCCACCAGCGGAAAAATGGCCAAAAAGCGGGTGGGCTATAGCCTTGGTGGGAGGCATGGCGAGATTCGTTCGCCGGACTCGGAATGGCCCGAGACTTTGTGGGTGGCCTCCGTGTGCAAAAAATAGGCCACGGGAACAGCTGCACCCAAAAATTAGCGCCCGAAGGTCGGGGTGCCAAAACCCCCCAGCGGAAAAATGGCTAAAAAACGAGTGGGCTATAGCCTTGGTGGGGGGCGTGGGCGAAGTTCGTCCGCCGGACTCGGAATGGCCCGAGAATTTGTGGGCGGCCTCCGTGTGCCAAAAATAGGCGACGGGAACAGCCGCGCACAAAAATTAGCGCCCGACGGTCGGGGTGCCAAAACCCACCAGCGGAAAATGGCCAAAAAACGGGTGGGCTATAGCCTTGGTGGGGGGCGTGGGCGAAGTTCGTCCGCCGGACTCGGAATGGCCCGAGACTTTGTGGGTGGCCTCCGTGCGCCAAAATTAGGCCACGGGCAAAGCCACGCACAAAAATTAGTGGCCGAAGGTCGGTGTTCAAAAACCCACCAGCGGAAAAATGGCCAAGAAACGGGTGGGCTATAGCCTTGGTGGGGCGTGGCGAGATTCGTCCGGACTCGGAATGGCCCGAGACTTTGTGGGTGGCCTCCGTGCGCCAAAAATAGGCCACGGGCAGAGCCACGCACAAAAATTAGCGCCCGACGGTCGGGGTGCCAAAACCCACCAGCGGGAAAAAGGCCAAAAAACGGGTGGGCTATAGCCTTGGTGGGGGGCATGGGCGAAGTTCGTCCTCCGGACTCAGAATGGCCCGAGACTTTGTGGGTGGCCTCCGTGTGCCAAAAATAGGCCACGAGAACAGCCGCGCACAAAAATTAGCGCCCGACGGTCGGGGTGCCAAAACCCACCAGCGGAAAATGGCCAAAACGGGTGGGCTATAGCCTTGGTAGGCGTGGGCGACGTTCGTCCGCCGGACTCGGAATGGCCCGAGACTTTGTGGGTGGCCTCCGTGCGCCAAAAATAGGCCATGGGCAAAGCCACGCACAAATATTAGCGGCCGAAGGTCGGGGTTCAAAAACCCACCAGCGGAAAAATGGCCAAGCGGGTGGGCTATAGCCTTGGGGGCGTGGCGAGATTCGTCCGCGGACTCGGAATGGCCCGAGACTTTGTAGGTGGCCTCCGTGCGCCAAAAAAAGGCCACGGGTAAAGCCGCACACAAAAATTAGCGGCCGAAAGTCGGGATCCCAAAACCCCCCAGCGGAGAAATGGCCAAAAAACGGGTGGGCTATAGCCTTGGTGGGGGGCGTGGGCGAAGTTCATCCGCCGGACTCGGAATGGCCCGAGACTTTGTGGGCGGCCACCGTGCGCCAAAAATAGGCCACGGGCAAAGCCGCACACAAAAATTAGCGGCCGAAAGTCGGGATCCCAAAAACCCCCAGCGGAGAAATGGCCAAAAAACGGGTAGGCTATAGCCTTGGTGGGGGGCGTGGGCGAAGTTCGTCCGCCGGACTCAGAATGGCCCGAGACTTTGCGGGCGGCCTCCGTGTGCCAAAAATAGGCCACGGGCACAGCCGCGCCCAAAAATTAGCGCCCGAAGGTCGGGGTTCCAAAACCCACCAGCAGAAAAATGGCCAAAAAACGGGTGGGCTATAGCCTTGGTGGGGGGCGTGGGCGAAGTTCGTCCGCCGGACTCGGAATGGCCCGAGACTTTGTGGGTGGCCTCCGTGTGCCAAAAATAGGCCACGGGCAAAGCCGCGCACAAAAATTAGCGCCCGAAGGTCGGGGTGCCAAAACCCCAGCGGAAAAAGGCCAAAATCGGGTGGGCTACAGCCTTGGTGGGGCGTGGCGAAGTTCGTCCGCCGGACTCAGAATGGCCCGAGACTTTGCGGGCGGCCTCCGTGTGCCAAAAATAGGCCACCGACACAGCCGCGCCCAAAAATTGGCGCTCGAAGGTTGGTGTTCCAAAACCCACCAGCGGAAAAATGGTCAAAAAACGGGTGGGCTATAGCCTTGGTGGGGGGCGTGGGCGAAGTTCGTCCGCCGGACTCGGAATGGCCCTAGACTTTGTGGGTGGCCTCCGTGTGCCAAAAATAGGCAACGGGCAAAGCCGCGCACAAAAATTAGCGCCCGAAGGTTGGGGTGCCAAAACCCCCCAGCGGAAAAAAGGCCAAAAAACGGGTGGGCTATAGCCTTGGTGGGGGGCATGGGCGAAGTTCGTCCGCCGGACTCCGAATGGCCCGAGACTTTGCGGGCGGCTTCCGTGTGCCAAAAATTGGCCACGGGCAGAGCCGCGCCCAAAAATTAGCGCCCGAAGGTGGGGGTGCCAAAACCCCCCAGCAGAAAAATGGCCAAAAAGCATGTGGGCTATAGCCTTGGCGGGGGGCGTGGGCGAAGTTCGTCCGCCGGACTCGGAATGGCCCGAGACTTTGCGGGCGGCCTCCGTGTGTGAAAAATAGGCCACGGGGACAAAAGCGCCCAAAAATTAGTGCCCGAAGGCCGGGGTGCCAAAACCCCCCAGCGGAAAAATGGCCAAAAAACGGGTGGGCTATAGCCTTGGTGGGGGGCGTGGGCGAAGTTCGTCCGCCGGACTCGGAATGGCCCGAGAATTTGTGGGTGGCCTCCGTGCGCCAAAAATAGGCCACGGGCAAAGCCGCGCACAAAAATTAGCGGCCGAAGGTCGGGATCCCAAAACCCCCAGCGGAGAAATTGCCAAAAAACGGGTGGGCTATAGCCTTGGTGGGGGGCGTGGGTGAAGTTCGTCCGCCGGACTCAGAATGGCCCGAGACTTTGTGGGCGGCCTCCGTGTGCCAAAAATAGGCCACGGGTACAGCCGCGCCCAAAATTAGTGCCCGAAGGTCGGGGTTCCAAAACCCACCAGCGGAAAAATGGCCAAAAAACGGGTGGGCTATAGCCGTGGGGGGGGGCGTGCGCGAGTTAAATCCGCGGACTCGGAATGGCCCGAGACTTTGTGGGTGGCCTCCGTGCGCCAAAAATAGGCCACGGGCAAAGCCGCGCACAAAAATTATTGGCCGAAGGTCGGGATCCCAAAACCCCCCAGCGGAAAAATGGCCAAAAAACGGGTGGGCTATAGCCTTGGCGGGGGGCGTTGGCGAAGTTCGTCCTCCGGACTCAGAATGGCCCGAGACATTGCGGGTGGCCTCCGTGTGCCAATAATAGGCCACGGGCTCAGCCGTGCCCAAAAATTTGCGCCCGAAGGTCGGGGTTCCAAAACCCACCAGCGGAAAAATGGCCAAAAAACGGGTGGGCGATAGCCTTGGTGGGGGGCGTGGGCGAAGTTCGTCCGCCGGACTCGGAATGGCCCGAGACTTTGTGGGTGGCCTCCGTGCGCCAAAAATAGGCCACGGGCAAAGCCGCGAACAAAAATTAGCGGCCGAAGGTCGGGATCCCAAAACCCCCCAGCGGAGAAATGGCCAAAAAACGGGTGGGCTATAGCCTTGGTGGGGGGCGTGGACGAAGTTCGTCCGCCGGACTCAGAATGGCCCGAGACTTTGCGTGCAGCCTCCGTGTGGCAAAAATAGGCCACGGGGACAAAAGCGCCCAAAAATTAGCCCCCGAAGGCCGGGGTGCCAAAACCCCCCAGCGGAAAAATGGCCAAAAAACGGATGGGCTACAGCCTTTGTGGGGGGCGTGGGCGAAGTTCGTCCGCCGGACTCGGAATGGCCCGAGACTTTGCGGGCGGCATCCGTGTGCCAAAAATTGGCCACGGGCAGAGCCGCGCCCAAAAATTAGCGCCCGATGGTCGGGTTGCAAAAACCCCCCAGCTGAAAAATGGCCAAAAAACGTGTGGGCTATAGCCTTGGCAAGGGGCGTGGCGGATTCGTCCGCCGGACTCGGAATGGCCGAGACTTTGCTGGCGGCCTCCGTGTGGCAAAAATAGGCCAGGCACAGCCAAAAATTAGCACCCGAAGGTCGGGGTGCAAAAACCCCCCAGCGGAAAAATGGCCAAAAAACGGGTGGGCTATAGCCTTGGTGGAGGGCGTGGACGAAGTTCGTCCGCCGGACTCAGAATGGCCCGAGACTTTGCATGCGGCCTCCGTGTGCCAAAAATAGGCCACGGGGACAGACGCGCCCAAAAATTAGCGCCCGAAGGCCGGGGTGCCAAAACCCCCCAGCGGAAAAATGGCCAAAAAACGGATGGGCTACAGCCTTTGTGGGGGGCGTGGGCGAAGTTCGTCCGCCGGACTCGGAATGGCCCGAGACTTTGCGGGCGGCTTCCGTGTGCCAAAAATTGGCCACGGGCAGAGCCGCGCCCAAAAATTAGCGCCCGATGGTCGGGTTGCAAAAACCCCCCAGCTGAAAAAAGGCCAAAAAACGTGTGGGCTATAGCCTTGGCGGGGGGCGTGGGCGAAGTTCGTCCGCCGGACTCGGAATGGCCCGAGACTTTGTTGGCGGCCTCCGTGTGGCAAAAATAGGCCACGGGCACAGCCACACCCAAAAATTAGCGCCCGAAGGTCGGGGTGCAAAAACCCCCCAGCGGAAAAATGGCCAAAAAACGGGTGGGCTATAGCCTTGGTGGGGGGCGTGGGCGAAGTTCGTCCGCCGGACTCGGAATGGCCCGAGACTTTGTGGGTGGCATCCGTGCGCCAAAAATAGGCCACGGACAAAGCCGCACACAAAAATTGAAGGCGGGGTTGCAAAAACCTCCCAGCGGAAAAATGGCCATAAAACGGGTGGGCTATAGCCTTGGTGGGGGGCGTGGACGAAGTTCGTCCGCCGGACTCAGAATGGCCCGAGACTTTGCGTGCGGCCTCCGTGTGCCAAAAATAGGCCACGGGGACAAAAACGCCCAAAAATTAGCGCCCGAAGGTCGGGGTTGCCAAAACCCCCCAGCGGAAAAATGGCCAAAAAACGGGTGGGCTATAGGTTTGGTGGGGGGCGTGGGCGATGTTCGTCCGCCGGACTCGGAATGGCCCGAGACTTTGAGGGGGCATCCGTGCGCCAAAAATAGGCCACGGACAAAGCCGCGCAAAAATTAGCCCCGAAGGCGGGGTTACCAAAACCCCAGCGGAAAAATGGCCATAAAACGGGTGGGCTATAGCCTTGGTGGGGGGCGTGGACGATGTTCGTCCGCCGGACTCAGAATGGCCCGAGACTTTGCGTGCGGCCTCCGTGTGCCAAAAATAGGCCATGGGGACAAAAGCACCCAAAAATTAGCGCCCGAAGGCCGGGGTTGCCAAAACCCCCCAGCGGAAAAATGGCCAAAAAACGGGTGGGCTATAGCCTTGGTGGGGGGCGTGGGCGAAGTTCGTCCGCCGGACTCGGAATGGCCCGAGACTTTGCGGGCGGCTTCCGTGTGCCAATTATTGGACACGGGCAGAGCCGCGCCCAAAAATTAGCCCCCGAAGGTGGGGGTACCAAAACCCCCCAGCGGAAAAATGGCCAAAAAACGTGTGGGCTATAGCCTTGGAAGGGGGCGTGGGCGAAGTTTGTCCGCTGGACTCGGAATGGCCCGAGACTTTGCGGGCGGCCTCCGTGTGCCAAAAATAGGCCACGGACACAGCCGCGCCCAAAAATTAGCGCCCGAAGGTTGGGGTTCCAAAACCCACCAGCGGAAAAATGGCCAAAAAACGGGTGGGCTATAGCCTTGGTGGGGGGCGTTGGCGAAGTTCGTCCTCCGGACTCAGAAAGGCCCGAGACTTTGCGGGCGGCCTCCGTGTAAAAAAAATAGGCCACGAGCACAGCCGCAACAAAAAATTAGCGCCCGAAGGTCGGGGTTCCAAAACCCACCAGCGGAAAAAAGGCCAAAAGCGGGTGGGCTATAGCCTTGGTGGGGCGTGGGCGAGATTCGTCCCGGACTCGGAATGGCCCGAGAATTTGTGGGTGGCCTCTGTGCGCCAAAAATAGGCCACAGGCAAAGCGCACAAAAATTAGCGGCCGAAGGTCGGGATCCCAAAACCCCCCAGCGGAGAAATTGCCAAAAACGGGTGGGCTATAGCCTTGGTGGGGGGCGTGGGTGAAGTTCGTCTGCCGGACTCAGAATGGCCCGAGACTTTGCAGGCGGCCTCCGTGTGCCAAAAATAGGCCAGGTACAGCGCCAAAAATTAGTGCCAGGTCGGGGTTCCAAAACCCACCAGCGGAAAAATGGCCAAAAACGGGTGGGCTATAGCCTTGGTGGGCGTGCGAAGTTCGTCCGCCGGACTCGGAATGGCCCGAGACTTTGTGGGTGGCCTCCGTGCGCCAAAAATAGGCCACGGGCAAAGCCGTGCACAAAAATTATTGGCCGAAGGTCGGGATCCCAAAACCCCCCAGCGGAAAAATGGCCAAAAAACGGGTGGGCTATAGCCTTGGCGGGGGGCGTTGGCGAAGTTCGTCCTCCGGACTCAGAATGGCCCGAGACTTTGCGGGCGGCCTCCGTGTGCCAAAAATAGGCCACGGGCACAGCCGCGCCCAAAAATTAGCTCCCGAAGGTTGGGGTACCAAAACCCACCAACGGAAAAATGGCCAAAAAATGGGTGGGCTATAGCCTTGGAGGGGGGCGTGGGCGAAGTTCGTCCGCCGGACTCGGAATGGCCCGAGACTTTGTGCGCGGCCTCCGTGTGCCAAAAATAGACCAGGTGCACAGCCGCTCCGAAAAATTAGCGCCCGAAGGCTGGGGTTGCCAAAACCCCCCAGCGAAAAAATGGCCAAAAAACGGGTGGGCTATAGCCTTGGTGGGGGGCGTGGGCGAAGTTCGTCCGCCGGACTCGGAATGGCCCGAGACTTTGCGGGCGGCTTCCGTGTGCCAAAAATTGGACACGGGCAGAGCCGCGCCCAAAAATTAGCGCCCGAAGGTGGGGGTGCCAAAACCCCCCAGCGGAAAATTGGCCAAAAAACGTGTGGGCTATAGCCTTGGCGGGGGGCGTGGGTGAAGTTCGTCCGCCGGACTCGGAATGGCCCGAGACATTGCGGGCGGCCTCCGTGAGCCAAAAATAAGCCACGGGGACAGCCGCGCCCAAAAATTAGCGCCCGAAGGTCGGGGTGCCAAAACCCCCCAGCGGAAAAAAGGCCAAAAAACGGGTGGGCTATAGCCTTGGTGGGGGGTGTGGGCGAAGTTCATCCGCCGGACTCAGAATGGCCCGAGACTTTGCGGGCGGCCTCCGTGTACCAAAAATAGGCCACGGGGACTGACGCGCCCAAAAATTAGCGCCCGAAGGCCGGGGTGCCAAAACCCCCCAGCGGAAAAATGGCCAAAAAACGGGTGGGCTATAGCCTTGGTGGGGGGCGTGGGCGAAGTTCGTCCGCCGGACTCGGAATGGCCCGAGACATTGCGGGCGGCCTCCGTGAGCCAAAAATAGGCCACGGGGACAGCCGCGCCCAAAAATTAGCGCCCGAAGGTCGGGGTGCCAAAACCCCCCTGCGGAAAAATGGCCAAAAAACGTGTGGGCTATAGCGTTGGTGGGGGGCGTGGGCGAAGTTCGTCCGCCGGACTCGGAATGGCCCGAGACTTTGCGCGCGGCCTCCGTGTGCCAAAAATAGACCAGGTGCACAGCCGCTCCGAAAAATTAGCGCCCGAAGGCCGGGGTTGCCAAAACCCCCCAGCGGAAAAATGGCCAAAAAACGGGTGGGCTATAGCCTTGATGGGGGGCGTGGGCGAAGTTCGTCCGCCGGACTCGGAATGGCCCGAGACTTTGCGGGCGGCCTCCGAGTGCCAAAAATACGCCACGGGGACAGACGCGCCCAAAAATTAGCTCCCCAAGGTCGGGGTACCAAAACCCACCAACGGAAAAATGGCCAAAAAATGGGTGGGCTATAGCCTTGGTGGGGGGCGTGGGCGAAGTTCGTCCGCCGGACTCAGAATGGCCCGAGACTTTGTGCGTGGCCTCCGTGTGCCAAAAATAGACCAGGTGCACAGCCGCTCCGAAAAATTAGCGCCCGAAGGCTGGGGTTACCAAAACCCCCCAGCGGAAAAATGGCCAAAAAACGGGTGGGCTATAGCCTTGGTGGGGGGCGTGGGCGAAGTTCGTCCGCCGGACTCGGAATGGCCCGAGACTTTGCGGGAGGCTTCCGTGTGCCAAAAATTGGACACGGGCAGAGCCGCGCCCAAAAATTAGCGCCCGAAGGTAGGGGTGCCAAAACCCCCCAGCCTAAAATTGGCCAAAAAATGTGTGGGCTATAGCCTTGGCGGGGGGCGTGGGTGAAGTTCGTCCGCCGGACTCGGAATGGCCCGAGACATTGCGGGCGGCCTCCGTGAGCCAAAAATAAGCCACGGGGACAGCCGCGCCCAAAAATTAGCGCCCGAAGGTCGGGGTGCCAAAACCCCCCAGCGGAAAAAAGGCCAAAAAACGGGTGGGCTATAGCCTTGGTGGGGGGTGTGGGCGAAGTTCATCCGCCGGACTCAGAATGGCCCGAGAATTTGCGGGCGGCCTCCGTGTACCAAAAATAGGCCACGGGGACTGACGCGCCCAAAAATTAGCGCCGAGGGGTGCCAAAACCCCAGCGGAAAAATGGCCAAAAGCAGGTGGGCTATAGCCTTGGTGGGCGTGGCGAGTTCGTCCGCCGGACTCGGAATGGCCCGAGACTTTGTGGGTGGCATCCGTGCGCCAAAAATAGGCCACGGGCAAAGCCGCGGAAAAAAATTAGCCTCCGAAGGCCGGGGTTGCCAAAACCCCCCAGCGGAAAAATGGCCAAAAAACGGGTGGGCTATAGCCTTGGTGGGGGGCGTGGGCGAAGTTCGTCCGCCGGACTCGGAATGGCCCGAGACTTTGCGGGCGGCTTCCGTGTGCCAATTATTGGACACGGGCAGAGCCGCGCCCAAAAACTAGCACCCGAAGGTGGGGGTACCAAAACCCCCCAGCGGAAAAATGGCCAAAAAACGTGTGGGCTATAGCCTTGGAGGGGGGCGTGGGCGAGGTTTGTCCGCTGGACTCGGAATGGGCCGAGACTTTGCGGGCGGCCTCCGTGTGCCAAAAATAGGCCACGGACACAGCCGCGCCCAAAATTTAGCGCCCGAAGGCCGGGTTGCCAAAACCCCCTGCGGAAAAATGGCCAAAAAACGGTTGGGCTATAGCCTTGGTGGGGGGCGTGGGCGAAGTTCGTCTGCCGGACTCGGAATGGCCCAAGACTTTGCGGGCGGCCTCCGTGTGCCAAAAATAGGCCACAGGCGCAGCCGCGCCCCAAAATTAGCTCCCCAACGTCGGGGTACCAAAACCCACCAACGGAAAAATGGCCAAAAAATGGGTGGGCTATAGCCTTGGTGGGGCATGGGCGAAGTTCGTCCGCCGGACTCGGAATGGCCCGAGACTTTGTGCGCGGCCTCCGTGTGCCAAAAATAGACCAGGTGCACAGCCGCTCCGAAAAATTAGCGCCCGAAGGCTGGGGTTGCCAAAACCCCAACGGAAAAATGGCCAAAAGCGGGTGGGCTATAGCCTTGGTGGGGCGTGGCGAGTTCGTCCGCGGACTCGGAATGGCCCGAGACTTTGTGGGTGGTATCCGTGCGCCAAAAATAGGCCACAGGCAAAGCCGCACAAAAATTAGCCCCGAAGGCCGGGGTTGCCAAAACCCCAGCGGAAAAATGGCGAAAGCGGGTGGGCTATAGCCTTGGTGGGCGTGGGCGAGTTCGTCCGCGGACTCGGAATGGCCCGAGACTTTGCGTGCGGCCTCCGTGTGCCAAAATAGGCCACGGGACAAAATCGCCAAAAATTAGCGCCCGAAGGCGGGGTTGCCAAAACCCCAGCGGAAAAAAGGCCAAAAGCAGGTGGGCTATAGCCTTGGTGGGCGTGGCGAAGTTCGTCCGCCGGACTCGGAATGGCCCGAGACTTTGTGGGAGGCATCCGTGTGCCAAATATAGGCCAGGCAAAGCGCACAAAAATTGAAGGCCGGGGTTGCCAAAACCCCAGCGGAAAAATGGCAGCGGGTGGGCTACTGCCTTGGTAGGCGTGGACTCAGTTTCCGCCGGACTCAGAATGGCCCGAGACTTGGCGGGCGGCTTCCGTGTGCCAAAAATTGGACACGGGCAGAGCCGCACCAAAAAATTAGCGCCCGAAGGTGGGGGTGCCAAAACCCCCCAGCGGAAAATTGGCCAAAAAACGTGTGGGCTATAGCCTTGGCGGGGGGCGTGGGTGAAGTTCGCCCGCCGGACTCGGAATGGCCCGAGACATTGCGGGCGGCCTCCGTGAGCCAAAAATAAGCCACGGGACCGCGCCCAAAAATTAGCGCCGAAGGTCGGGGTGCCAAAACCCCAGCGGAAAAAGGCCAAAAAACGGGTGGGCTATAGCCTTGGTGGGGGGTGTGGCCGAAGTTCATCCGCCGGACTCAGAATGGCCCGAGACTTTGCGGGCGGCCTCCGTGTACCAAAAATAGGCCACAGGGACTGACGCACCCAGAAATTAGTGCCCGAAGGCCGGGGTGCCAAAACCCCCCAGCGGAAAAATGGCCAAAAAACGGGTGGGCTATAGCCTTGGTGGGGGGCGTGGGCGAAGTTCGTCCGCCGGACTCGGAATGGCCCGAGACATTGCGGGCGGCCTCCGTGAGCCAAAAATAGGCCACGGGGACAGCCGCGCCCAAAAATTAGCGCCCGAAGGTCGGGGTGCCAAAACCCCCCTGCGGAAAAATGGCCAAAAAACGTGTGGGCTATAGCGTTGGTGGGGGGCGTGGGCGAAGTTCGTCCGCCGGACTCGGAATTGCCCGAGACTTTGCGCGTGGCCTCCGTGTGCCAAAAATAGACCAGGTGCACAGCCGCTCCGAAAAATTAGCGCCCGAAGGCCGGGGTTGCCAAAACCCCCCAGCGGAAAAATGGCCAAAAAACGGGTGGGCTATAGCCTTGGTGGGGGGCGTTGGCGAAGTTCGTCTGCCGGACTCGGAATGGCCCGAGACTTTGCTGGCGGCCTCCGTGTGCCAAAAATAGGCCACGGGGACAGACGCGTCCAAAAATTTGCGCCCGAAGGCCGGGGTGCCAAAACCCCCCAGCGGAAAAATGGCCAAAAAACGTGTGGCCTATAGCCTTGGTGGGGGGCGTGGGCGAAGTTCGTCCGCCGGACTCGGAATGGCCCGAGACTTTGTGGGTGGCCTCCGTGTGCCAAAGATAGGGCACGGGCAAAGCCGCGCACAAAAATTAGCACCCGAAGGTCGGATGCCAAAACCCCCCAGCGGAAAAATGGTGAAAAAACGAGTGGGCTATAGCCTTGGTGGGGGGCGTGGGCGAAGTTCGTCCTCCGGACTCAGAATGGCCCGAGACTTTGCGGGCGGCCTCCACGTGCCAAAAAATGGCCACGGGCATAGCCGCGCTAAAAAATTAGTGCCCGATGGTCGGGGTGCCAAAACCGCCCTGCAGAAAAATGGCCAAAAAACGTGTAGGCTATAGCCTTGGTGGGGGGTGTGGGCGAAGTTCGTCCGGACTCAGAATGGCCAGAGACTTTGCGGGCGGCCTCCATGTGCCAAAAATAGGCCACGGGCACAGCCGCGCCCAAAAATTAGCGGCCGAAGGTCGGGATCCCAAAACCCCCCAGCGGAAAAATGGCCAAAAAACGGGTGGGCTATAGCCTTGGTGGGGGGCGTTGGCGAAGTTCGTCCTCCGGACTCAGAATGGCCCGAGACTTTGCGGGCAGCCTCCGTGTGCCAAAAATTGTACAGGCACAGCGCCAAAATTAGTGCCCGATGGTCGGGTGGCAAAACCCCAGCGGAAAAATGGCCAAAAAGCGTGGGCTATAGCCTTGGTGGGGCGTGGCGAGGTTCGTCCACGGACTCGTAATGGCCCGAGACTTTGCGGTCTGCCTCCGTGTGCCAAAAATAGGCCACGGGCACAGTCGCGCCCAAAAATTAGTGCCCGAAGGTCGGGTACCAAAACCCACCAGCGGAAAAAAGTCCAAAAAACCGGTGAGCTATAGCCTTGGTGGGGGGCGTGGGCGAAGTTCGTCCGCCGGACTCGGAATGGCCCGAGACTTTGTGGGTGGCCTCCGTGCGCCAAAAATAGGCCACAGGCAAAAGCGCACAAAAATTAGCCAAGGTCGGGATCCCAAAACCCCAGCGGAGAAATGGCCAAAAAACGGGTGGGCTATAGCCTTGGTGGGGCGTGGGCGGATTCGTCCGCGGACTCAGAATGGCCCGAGACTTTGCGGGCGGCCTCCGTGTGCCAAAAATAGGCCAGGCACCCAGAAATTAGCGCCCGAAGGTCGGGGTTCCAAAACCCACCAGCGGAAAAATGGCCATGGTGGGCTATAGCCTTGGTGGGGGGCGTGGGCGAAGTTCGTCCGCCGGACTCGGAATGGCCCGAGACTTTGTGGGTGGCCTCCGTGCTCCAAAAATAGGGCACGGGCAAAGCCGCGCACAAAAATTAGCCGCCGAAGGTCGGGATCCCAAAACCCCCCAGCGGAAAATTGGCCAAAACACGGGTGGGCTATAGCCTTGGTGGGGGGCGTTGGCGAAGTTCGTCCGCCGGACTGGGCATGGCCCGAGACTTTGAGGGTGGCCTCCGTGCGCCAAAAATAGGCCACGGGCAAAGCCGCGAACAAAAATTAGTGGCCGAAGGTCGGGATCCCAAAACCCCCCATCGGAAAAATGGCCAAAAAACGGGTGGGCTATAGCCTTGGTGGGGGGCGTTGGCGAAGTTCGTCCTCCGGACTCAGAATGGCCCGACACTTTGCGGGCGGCCTCCGTGTGCCAAAAATTGGCCACGGACATAGCCGCGCCCAAAAATTAGCGCCCGATGGTCGGGGTGCCAAAACCCCCCAGCGGAAAAATGGCCAAAAAACGTGTGGCCTATAGCCTTGGTGGGGGGCGTGGGCGAAGTTCGTCCGCCGGACTCAGAATGGCCCGAGACTTTGCGGGCGGCCTCCGTGTGCCAAAAATAGGCCAGGGGAAAAACCGTGCCAAAAAATTAGCGACCGACGGCCGGGGTTGCCAAAACCCCCCAGTGGAAAAATGGCCAAAAAAAGGGTGGGCTATAGCCTTGGTGGGGGGTGTGGGCGAAGTTCGTCGCCGGACTCAGAAGTGCCCGAGACTTTGCGGGCGGCCTCCGTGTACAAAAAATAGGCCACGGTGACAAAAATTAGTGCCAATGGCTGGGGTTCCAAAACCCCCCAGTGGAAAAATGGCCAACAATCGGGTGGGCTATAGCCTTGGTGGGGAGCGTGGCGAGAGTTCGTCCGCGGACTAGGAATGGCCCGAGACTTTGCGGGTGGCCTCCGTGTGCCAAAAATATTCCACGGGACAGACGGGCCCAAAAATTAGCGTCGAAGGCAGGTGCCAAATCCCCCCAGAGTAAAAATGGCCAAAAAAAGGGTGGGCTATAGCCTTGGTGGGCGGCGTGGGCGAGGTTCGTCCGCCGGACTGAGAATGGCCCGAGAGTTTGCGGGCAGCCTCCGTGTGCCAAAAATAGGTCACGGGCACGGCCGTGCCCAAAAATTAGTGCTCGAAGGTCGGGGTTCCAAAACCCACCAGCGGAAAAATGGCCAAAAAACGGGTGGGCTATAGCCTTGGTGGGGGGCGTGGGCGGAGTTCGTCCGCCGGACTCGGAATGGCCCGAGACTTTGCGGGTGGCCTCCGTGTGCCAAAAATAGGCCATGGGGACAGACGCGCCCAAAAATTAGCGTCCGAAGGCCGGGGTGCCAAATCCCCCCAGCAGAAAAATGGCCAAAAAACGGGTGGGCTATAGCCTTGGTGGGGGGCGTGGGCGAGGTTCGTCCGCCGGACTCGGAATGGCCCGAGACTTTACGGGCAGCCTCCGTGTGCCAAAAATAGGCCACGGGCATGGCCGTGCCCAAAAATTAACGCCCGAAGGTCGGGGTTCCAAAACCCACCAGCGGAACAATGGCCAAAAACGGGTGGGCTATAGCCTTGGTGGGGGGCATGGGCGGAGTTCGTCCGCCAGACTCGGAAAGGCCCGAGACTTTCTGGGTGGCCTCCGTGCGCCAAAAATAGGCCACGGGCAAAGCCGCGCACAAAAATTAGCGGCCGAAGGTCGGGATCCCAAAACCCCCCTGCGGAAAAATGGCCAAAAAACGGGTGGGCTATAGCCTTGGTAGGGGGCATGGGCGAAGTTCGTCCGCCGGACTCGGAATGGCCTGAGACTTTGCGGGTGGGCTCTGTGTGCCAAAAATAGGCCATGGGCATAGCCGCGCATAAAAATTAGCGCCCGAAGGTCGGGGTGCCAAAACCCCCCAGCGTAAAAAAGGCCACTAAACGGGTGGGGTATAGCCTTGGTGGGCGTGGGCGGTTCGTCCGCGGACTCAGAATGGCCCGAGACTGCGGGCGGCCTCCGTGTGCCAAAAATAGGCCAGGCACAGCCAAAAATTAGCGCCCGAAGGTCGGGGTTCCAAAACCCACCAGCGGAAAAATGGCCAAAAAACGGGTGGGCTATAGCCTTGGTGGGGGGCGTGGGCGAAGTTCGTCCGCCGGACTCGGAATGGCCCGGGACTTTGTGGGCGGCCTCCGTGTGCCAAAAATAGGCCACGGGCACATCCGCACCCAAAAATTAGCGCCCGAAGGTCGGGGTGCCAAAACCCCCCGAGCGGAAAAATGGCCATAAAACAGGTGGGCTATAGCCTTGGTGGGGGGCGTGGGCGAAGTTCGTCCGCTGGACTCGGAATGGTCCGAGACTTTGCGGGTGGCCTCCGTGTTCCACAAATAGGCCACGGGCACAACCGCGCCAAAAAATTAGCGCCCGAAGGTCGGGGTGCCAAAACCCACCAGCGGAAAAATTGCCAAAAAACGGGTGGGCTATAGCCTTGGTGAGGGGCGTGGGCGAAGTTCGTCCGCCGGACTCGGAATGGCCCGACACTTTGTGGGCGGCCTCCATGTGCCAAAAATAGGACACGGGCACATCCGCGCCCAAAAATTAATGCCCGATGGTCGGGGTGCCAAAATCCCCCAGCGGAAAAATGGCCAAAAAACGTGTGGGCTATAGCCTTGGTGGGGGGCGAGGGCGAAGTTCGTCCGCCGGACTCAGAATGGCCCGAGATTTTGCGGGCGGCCTCCGTGTACGAAAAATAGGCCAGGGGCAAAACCGAGCCCAAAACTTAGCTACCGAAGGCCGGGGTTGCCAAAACCCCCCAGTGGAAAAATGGCGAAAAAACGGGTGGGCTATAGCCTTGGTGGGGGGCATGGGCGAAGTTCGTCCGCCGGACTCAGAATGGCCCGAGACTTTGCGGGCGGCCTCCGTGTGCCAAAAATAGGCCACGGGCACAGCCGGGCCCAAAAATTTGCGCCCGAAGGTCGGGGTTCCAAAACCCACCAGCGGAAAAATGGCCAAAAAACGGGTGGGCTTTAGCCTTGGTGGGGGGCGTGTGCCAAGTTCGTCCGCCGGACTCGGAATGGTCCGAGAATTTGCGGGTGGACTCCGTGTCCAGAAAATAGGCCATGGGCACAGACGCGCCCAAAAATTTGCGCCCGACGGTCGTAATGCAAAACCCCCAGTGGAAAAATGGCCAAAAAATGGGTGGGCTATAGCCTTGGTGGGGGGCGTGGGCGAAGTTCGTCCGCCGGGCTCGGAATTGCCCGACACTTTACGGGCACATCCGCACCCAAAAATTAGCGCCCGAAGGTCGGGGTGCCAAAACCCCCCAGCGGAAAAAAGGCCAATAAACGGGTGGCGTATAGCCTTGGTGGGGGGCGTGGACGAAGTTCGTTCGCCGGACTCAGAATGGCCCGAGACTTTGTGGGCGGCCTCCATGTTCCAAAAATAGGCCACGGGCACAGTCGCGCACAAAAATTAGCGCCCGAAGGTCGGGGTTCCAAAACCCACCAGCGGAAAAATGGCCAAAAAACGGGTGGGCTACAGCCTTGGTGGGGGGCGTGGGCGAAGTTCGTCCGCCGGACTCGGAATGGCCCGAGACTTTGCGGGCGGCCTCTGTGTGCTAAAAATAGGCCACGGGCACAGCCGCGCCCGAAGGTCGGGGTGCCAAAACCCCCCGAGCGGAAAAATGGCCAAAAAACAGGTGGGCTATAGCCTTGGTGGGGGGCGTGGGCGAAGTTCGTCCGCCGGACTCGGAATGGTCTGAGACTTTGCGAGTGGCCTCCGTGTTCCACAAATAGGCCACGGGCACAACCGCGCCCAAAAATTAGCGCCCGAAGGTCGGGGTGCCAAAACCCACCAGCGGAAAAATGGCAAAAAGCGGGTGGGCTATAGCCTTCGTGGGGCGTGGCGAGTTCGTCCGCGGACTGGGAATGGCCCGAGCCTTTGTGGGTGGCCTCCATGTGCCAACAATAGGCCACGGAACAGCCGCGCCAAAAATTAGCGCCCGAAGGTGCCAAAACCCCAGGGGAAAATGGCCAAGCGAGTGGGCTATAGCCTTGGTGGGGGCATGGGCGAGATTCGTCCGCGGACTCGGGCGGCCCGAGACTGCGGGTGGCCTCCGTGTGCCAAAAATAGGCCACGTCCATAGCCGCGCCCAAAAATTAGCTCCCGAAGGTCGGGGTGCCAATACCCCCTAGCGGAGAAATGGCCAAAAAACGGGTGGGCTATAGCCTTGGTGGGGGGCGTGGGCGAAGTTCGTCCGCCGGACTGGGAATGGTCCAGGACTTTGCGGGTGGCCACCGTGTGCCAAACATAGGCCACGGGCACAGCCGCGCCCAAAAATTAGCGCCCGAAGGTCGGTGTGCCAAAACCCACCAGCGGAAAAATGGCCAAAAAACGGGTGGGCTATAGCCTTGGTGGGAGGCATGGGCGAAGTTCGTCCGCGGGACTCGGAATGGCCCGAGACTTTTTTGGTGGCCTCCATGCGACAAAAATAGGCCACGGGCAAAGCCGCGCACAAAAATTAGCGGCTGAAGATCGGGATCCGAAAACCCCCCAGCGGAAAAATGGCCAAAAAACGGGTGGGCTATAACCTTGGTGGGGGGCGAGGGCGAAGTTCGTCCGCCGGACTGGGAATGGTCCGAGACTTTGCGGGTGGCCTCCGTGTGCAAAAAATAGGCCACGGGCACAGCCGCGCCCGAAGTTCGGGATGCCAAAACCCACCAGGGGAAAAATGGCCAAAAAACGGGTGGGATTTAGCCTTGGTGGGGGGCGTGTGCCAAGTTCGTCCGCCGGACTCCGAATGGTCCGAAAATTTGCGGGTGGACTCCGTGTCCAGAAAATAGGCAACGGGCACAGACGCACCCAAAAATTAGCGCCCGACGGTCGTAGTGCAAAACCCCCAGTGGAAAAATGGCCAAAAAATGGGTGGGCTATAGCCTTGGTGGGGGGCGTGGGTGAAGTTCGTCCGCCGGGCTCGGAATGGCCCGAGACTTTGCGGGTGGGCTCTGTGTACCAAAAATAAGCCATGGGCACAGCCGCGCACAAAAATTAGCGCCCGAAGGTCGGGGTGCCAAAACCCCCCAGCGGAAAAAAGGCCAATAAACGGGTGGGGTATAGCCTTGGTGGGGGGCGTGGACGAAGTTCGTCCGCCGGACTCAGAATGGCCCGAGACTTTGCGGGCGGCCTCCATGTTCCAAAAATAGGCCACGGGCACAGTCGCGCACAAAAATTAGCGCCCGAAGGTCGGAGTGCCAAAACCCCCGAGCGGAAAAATGGCCAAAAAACGAGTGGGCTATAGCCTTGCTGGGGGGCGTGGGCGAAGTTCGTCTGCCGGACTCGGAATGGCGCGAGACTTTGTTGGCGGCCTCCGTGCGCCAAATATAGGCCACAGGTAAAGCCGCGCACAAAAATTAGCGCCCGACGGTCGGGGTGCAAAAACCCCCCATCGGAAAAGTGGCCAAAAAACGGCTGGGCTATAGCCCTTGGTGGGGGGCGTGGGCGAAGTTCGTCCGCCGGACTCGGAATGGCCCGAGACTTTGCGGGCGGCCTCCGTGAGCCAAAAATAGGCCAGGTGCACAGCCGCTCCGAAAAATTAGCGCCCGAAGGCCGGGGTTGCCAAAACCCCCCAGCAGAAAAATGGCCAAAAAACGGGTGGGCTATAGCCTTGGTGGGGGGCGTGGGCGAAGTTCGTCCGCCGGACTCGGAATGGCCCGACACTTTGCGGGCGGCCTCCGTGTGCCAAAAATAGGCCACGGGGACAGACGCGATCAAAAATTAGCGCCCGAAGGCCGGTGTGCCAAAACCCCCCAGCGGAAAAATGGCTAAAAAACGGGTGGGCTATAGCCATGGTGGGGGGCGTGGGCGAAGTTCGTCCGCCGGACTCGGAATGGCCCGAGACTTTGCGGGCGGCCTCCGTTTGCCAAAAATAGGCCACAGGCACAGCCGCACCCAAAAATTAGCACCCGAAGGCCGGGGTGCCAAAACCCCCCAGCGGAAAAATGGCCAAAAAACGGGTGGGCTATAGCCTTGGTGGGGGGCGTGGGCGAGGTTCATCCGCCGGACTCGGAATGGCCCGAGACTTTGTGGGTGGCCTCCGTGTGCCAAAAATTGACCACGGGCATAGCCGCGCCCAAAAATTAGCGCCCGATGGTCGGGGTCCCAAAAACCCCCATCGGAAAAGTGGCCAAATAACGGCTGGGCTATAGCCTTGGTGGGGGGCGTTTGCGAAGTTCGTCCTCCGGACTCAGAATGGCCCGAGACTTTGCGGGCGGCCTCCGTGTGCCAAAAATAGGCCACGGTTACAGCCGCGCCCAAAAATTAGCGCCCGAAGGTTGGGGTTCCAAAACCCACCAGCAGAAAAATGGCCAAAAAACGGGTGGGCTATAGCCTTGGTGGGGGGCGTGGGCGAAGTTCGTCCGCCGGACTCAGAATGGCCCGAGACTTTGCGGGGGGCCTCCGTGTGCCAAAAATAGGCCACGGGGACAGCCGCGCCAAAAATTAGCGCCCGAAGGTCGGGGTGCCAAAACCCCCCAGCGGAAAAATGGCGAAAAAACGTGTGGGCTATAGCGTTGGTGGGGGGCGTGGGTGAAGTTCGTCCGCCGGACTCGGAATGGCCCGAGACTTTGCGGGCGGCCTCCGTGTGCCAAAAATAGGCCACGGGCACAGCCGCGCCCAAAAATTAGTGCCCTAATGTCGGGTTGCCAAAACCCCCCAGGGGAAAAATGGCCAAAAAACGGGTGGGCTATAGCGTTGGTGGGGGGCGTGGGCGAAGTTCGTCCACCGGACTCGGAATGGCCCGACACTTTGCGGGCGGCCTCCGTGTGCCAAAAATAGGCCACGGGGACAGACGCGCCCAAAAATTAGCGCCCAAAGACCGGGGTGCCAAAACACCCCAGCGGAAAAATGGCCAAAAAACGGGTGGGCTATAGCCTTGGTGGGGGGCGTGGGCGAGGTTCGTCCGCCGGACTCGGAATGGCCCGAGACTTTGCGGGCGGCCTCCGTGTGCCAAAAATTGACCACAGGCATAGCCGCGCCCAAAAATTAGCGCCCGATGGTCGGGGTCCCAAAACCCCCCATCGGAAAAGTGGCCAAAAAACGGCTGGGCTATAGCCTTGGTGGGGGGCGTTTGCGAAGTTCGTCCTCCGGACTCAGAATGGCCCGAGACTTTGCGGGCGGCCTCCGTGTGCCAAAAATAGGCCACGGTTACAGCCGCGCCCAAAAATTAGCGCCCGAAGGTTGGGGTTCCAAAACCCACCAGCAGAAAAATGGCCAAAAAACGGGTGGGCTATAGCGTTGGTGGGGGGCGTGGGTGAAGTTCGTCCGCCGGACTCGGAATGGCCCGAGACTTTGCGGGCGGCCTCCGTGTGCCAAAAATAGGCCACGGGCACAGCCGCGCCCAAAAATTAGTGCCCTAAGGCCGGGTTGCCAAAACCCCCCAGTGGAAAAATGGCCAAAAAACGGGTGGGCTATAGCCTTGGTGGGGGGCGTGGGCGAAGTTCGTCCGCCGGACTCGGAATGGCCCGACACTTTGCGGGCGGCCTCCGGGTGCCAAAAATAGGCCACGGGGAAAGACGCGCCCAAAAATTAGCGCCCGAAGGCCGGGGTGCCAAAACCCCCCAGCGGAAAAATGGCCAAAAAACGGGTGGGCTATAGCCTTGGTGGGGGGCGTGGGCGAGGTTCGTCCGCCGGACTCGGAATGGCCCGAGACTTTGCGGGCGGCCTCCGTGTGCCAAAAATAGGCCACGGGGACAGACGCACCCAAAAATTAGTGCCCGAAGGCCGGGGTGCCAAAACCCCCCAGCGGAAAAATGGCCAAAAAACGGGTGGGCTATAGCCTTGGTGGGGGGCGTGGGCGAAGTTCGTCCGCCGGACTCGGAATGGCCCGACACTTTGCGGGCGGCCTCCGGGTGCCAAAAATAGGCCACGGGGACAGACGCGCCCAAAAATTAGCGCCCGAAGGCCGGGGTGCCAAAACCCCCCAGCGGAAAAATGGCCAAAAAACGGGTGGGCTATAGCCTTGGTGGGGGGCGTGGGCGAGGTTCGTCCGCCGGACTCGGAATGGCCCGAGACTTTGCGGGCGGCCTCCGTGTGCCAAAAATAGGCCACGGGGACAGACGCACCCAAAAATTAGTGCCCGAAGGCCGGGGTGCCAAAACCCCCCAGCGGAAAAATGGCCAAAAAACGGGTGGGCTGTAGCCTTGGTGGGGGCGTGGGCGAAGTTCGTCCGCCGGACTCGGAATGGTCCGAGACTTTGCGGGCGGATTCCGTTTGCCAAAAATAGGCCAGGGGCAAAATCGCGCCCAAAAATTAGCGACCGAAGGCCGGGGTTGCCAAAACCCCCCAGTGGAAAAATGGCCAAAAAACGGGTGGGCTATAGCCTTGGTGGGGGGCGTGGGCGAAGTTCGTCCGCCGGACTCGGAATGGTCCGAGACTTTGCGGGCGGATTCCGTGTGCCAAAAATAGGCCAGGGGCAAAACCACGCCCAAAAATTAGCGACCGAAGGCCGGGGTTGCCAAAACCCCCCAGTGGAAAAATGGCCAAAAAACGGGTGGGCTATAGCCTTGCTGGGGGGCGTGGGCGAAGTTCGTCCGCCGGACTCGGAATGGTCCGAGACTTTGCGGGTGGCCTCCGTGTGCCAAAAATAGGCCAGGGGACAAACCGCGCCCAAAAATTAGCGACCGAAGGCCGGGGTTGCCAAAACCCCCCAGTGGAAAAATGGCCAAAAAACGGGTGGGCATTAGCCTTGGTGGGGGGCGTGGGCGAAGTTCGTCCGCCGGACTCAGAAGTGCCCGAGACTTTGCGGGCGGCCTCCGTGTATGAAAAATAGGCCACGGGGACAGACGCGCCCAAAAATTAGCGCCCGAAGGCCGGGGTACCAAAACCACCCAGCGGAAAAATGGCCAAAAAACGGGTGGGCTATAGCCTTGGTGGGGGGCGTGGGCGAAGGTCGTCCGCCGGACTCGGAATGGCCCGAGACTTAACGGGTGGCCTCCGTGTGCCAAAAATAGGCCACAGGGACAGATGCGCCCAAAAATTAGCGTCTGAAGGCCGGGGTGCCAAATCCCCCCAGCGGAAAAATGGCCAAAAAACGGGTGGGCTATAGCCTTGGTGGGGGGCGTGGGCGAGGTTCGTCCGCCGGACTCGGAATGGCCCGAGACTTTGCGGGCAGCCTCCGTGTGCCCAAAATAGGCCACGAGCACGGCTGCGCCTGAAAATTAGCGCCCGAAGGTCGGGGTTCCAAAACCCACCAGTGGAAAAATGGCCAAAAAACGGGAGGGCTATAGCCTTGGTGGGGGGCGTGGGCGGAGTTCGTCCGCCAGACTCGGAATGGCCCGAGACTTTCTAGGTGGCCTCCGTGCACCAAAAATAGGCCACGGGCACGGCCTCGCCCAAAAATTAGTGCCCGAAGGTCGGGGTTCCAAAACCCACCAGCGGAAAAATGGCCAAAAAACGGGTGGGCTATAGCCTTGGTGGGGGGCGTGGGCGGAGTTCGTCCGCCAGACTCGGAATGGCCCGAGACTTTGTGGGTGGCCTCCGTGCACCAAAAATAGGCCACGGGCAAAGCCGCGCACAAAAATTAGCGGCCGAAGTTCGGGATCCCAAAACCCCCCAGCGGAACATTGGCCAAAAAACGGGTGGGCTATAGTCTTGGTGGGGGGCATTGGCGATGTTCGTCCTCCGGACTCAGAATGACCCGAGACTTTGCGGGCGGCCTCCGTGTGCCAAAAATAGGCCACGGGCACAGCCACGCCCAAAAATTAGTGCCCGAAAGTCGGGGTTCCAAAACCCACCAGCGGAAAAATGGCCAAAAAACGGGTGGGCTATAGCCTTGGTGGGGGGCGTGGGCGAAGTTCATCCGCCGGACTCGGAATGGCCCGAGACTTTGTGGGTGGCCTCCGTGCGCCAAAAATAGGCCACTGCCAAAGCCGCGCACAAAAATTAGCGGCCAAAGGTCGGGATCCCAAAACCCCCCAGCGGGGAAATGGCCAGAAAACGGGTGGGTTATAGCCTTGGTGGGGGGCGTTGGCGAAGTTCGTCCGCCGGACACAGAATGGCCCGAGACTTTACGGGCGGCCTCCGTGTGCCAAAATATAGGCCAGGGGCAAAACCGCGCCCAAAAATTAGCGACCGAAGGCCGGGGTTGCCAAAACCCCCCAGTGGAAAAATGGCCAAAAAACGGGTGGGCTATAGCCTTGGTGGGGGGCGTGGCCGAAGTTCGTCCGCCGGACTCAGAAGTGCCCGAGACTTTGCGGGCAGCCTCCGTGTGCGAAAAATAGGCCACGGGGACAGACGCACCCAAAAATTAGCGCCCGAAGGTTGGGGTGCCATAACCCCCCGAGCGGAAAAATGGCCAAAAAACGGGTGGGCTATAGCCCTGGTGGGGGGCGTGGGCGAAGTTCGTCCGCCGGACTCGGAATGGCCCGAGACTTTGTGGGTGGCCTCCGTGCGCTAAAAATAGGCCACGGGCAAAGCCGCGCACAAAAATTAGCGGCCGAAGGTCGGGATCCCAAAACCCACCAGCGGAAAAATGGCCAAAAGACGGGTGGGCTATAGCCTTGGTGGGGGGCGTGGGCGAAGTTCGTCCGCCGGACTCGGAATGGCCCGAGACATTCTAGGTGGCCTCCGTGCGCCAAAATATAGGCCAGGGGCAAAACCGCGCCCAAAAATTAGCGACCGAAGGCCGGGGTTGCCAAAACCCCCCAGTGGAAAAATGGCCAAAAAACGGGTGGGCTATAGCCTCGGTGGGGGGCGTGGCCGAAGTTCGTCCGCCGGACTCAGAAGTGCCCGAGACTTTGCGGGCAGCCTCCGTGTGCCAAAAATAGGCCCACGGGACAGGCCCAAAAAATTAGCGCCCGAAGGTTGGGGTGCCAAAACCCCCTGAGCGGAAAAATGGCCAAAAAACGGGTGGGCTATAGCCTTGGTGGGGGGCGTTGGCGAAGTTCGTCTGCCGGACTCGGAATGGCCCGAGACTTTGCGGGCGGCCTCCGTGTCCAGAAAATAGGCCACGGGCACAGACGCGCCCAAAAATTAGCGCCCGACGGTCGTAGTGCCAAAACCCCCAGCGGAAAAATGGCCAAAAAACGGGTAGGCTATAGCCTTGGTGGGGGGCGTGGGCGAAGTTCGTCCTCCGGACTTGGAATGGCCCGAGACTTTGCGGGTGGCCTCCGTGTGCCATAAATAGACCACGGCCATAGCCGCGCCCAACAATTGGCGCCAGAAGGTCTGGGTGCCAAAACCGCCCAGCGGAAAAATGGCCAAAAAACGAGGGGGCTATAGCCTTGGTGGGGAGCGTGGGCGAAGTTCGTCCGCCGGACTCGGAATGGCCCGAGACTTTGTGGGTGGCCTCCGTGTGCCAAATATAGGCCACGGGAACAGCCGAACTAAAAAATTAGCACCCGAAGGTCGGGGTGCCAAAACCCCCTAGCGGAAAAATGGCCAAAAAACGAGTGGGCTATAGCCTTGGTGGGGGGCGTGCGCGAAGATCGTCCGCCGGACTCGGAATGGCCCGAGACTTTGCGGGCGGCCTCCGTGTACCATAAATAGACCACGGCCATAGCCACGCCCAAAAATTGGCGCCAGAAGGTCGGGGTGCCCAAACCCCCCTGCGGAAAAATGGCCAAAAAACGAGGGGGCTATAGCCTTGGTGGGGGGCGTGGGCGAAGTTCGTCCGCCGGACTCGGAATGGCCCGAGCCTTTGTGGGTGGCCTCCGTGCGCCAAAAATAGGCCACGGGGACAGACGCGCCCAAAAATAAGCGTCCGAAGGCCGGGGTGCCAAATCCCCCCAGCGGAAAAATGGCCAAAAGACGGGTGGGCTATAGCCTTGGTGGGGGGCGTGGGCGGAGTTCGTCCGCCAGACTCGGAATGGCCCGAGACTTTGTGGGTGGCCTCCGTGTGCCCAAAATAGGCCACGGGCACAGCCGCACCCAAAAATTAGTGCCCGAAGGTCGGGGTTCCAAAACCCCCCAGCGGAAAAATGACAAAAAAACGGGTGGGCTATAGCCTTGGTGGGGGGCGTTGGCGAAGTTCGTCCTCCGGACTCAGAATGGCCCGAGACTTTGCGGGCGGCCTCCGTGTACCAAAAATAGGCCACGGGCACAGCCGTACCCAAAAATTAGCGCCCGAAGGTCGGGGTTCCAAAACGCACCAGCGGAAAAAAGGCCAAAAAACGGGTGGGCTATAGCCTTGGTGGGGGGCGTTGGCGAAGTTCGTCCGCCGGATTCAGAATGGCCCGAGACTTTGTGGGTGCCCTCCGTGCACCAAAAATAGGCCACGGGCAAAGCCGCGCACAAAAATTAGCGGCCGAAGGTCGGGATCCCAAAACCCCCCGGCGGAAAAATGGCCAAAAAACGGGTGGGCTATAGCCTTGGTGGGGGGCGTTGGCGAAGTTCGTCCTCCGGACTCAGAATGGCCCGAGACTTTGCGGGCGGCCTCCGTGTGCCATAAATAGACCACGGCCATAGCCGCGCCCAACAATTGGCGCCAGAAGGTCGGGGTGCCAAAACCGCCCAGCGGAAAAATGGCCAAAAAACGAAGGGGCTATAGCCTTGGTGGGGGGCGTGGGCGAAGTTCGTCCGCCGGACTCGGAATGGCCCGAGACATTGCTGGCGGCCTCCGTGTGCAAAAAATAGGCCACGGGCACAGCCACGCCCAAAAATTAGCACCCGAAGGTCGGGGTGCCAAAACCACCCAGCGGAAAAATGGCCAAAAAACGGGTGCGCTATAGCCTTGGTGGGGGGCGTGGGCGGAGTTCGTCCGCCAGACTCGGAATGGCCCGAGACTTTGTGGGTGGCCTCCGTGTGCCAAAAATAGGCCACGGGAACAGCCGCACTAAAAAATTAGCGCCCGAAGGTCGGGGTGCCAAAACCCCCTAGCGGAAAAATGGCCAAAAAACGAGTGGGCTATAGCCTTGGTGGGGGGCGTGCGCAAAGTTCGTCCGCCGGACTCGGAATGGCCCGAGACTTTGCGGGCGGCCTCCGTGTGCCATAAATAGACCATGGCCATAGCCGCGCCCAAAAATTGGCACCAGAAGGTCGGGGTGCCAAAACCCCCCAGCGGAAAAATGGCCAAAAAACGGGTGGGCTATAGCCTTGGAGGGGGGCGTGGGAGAAGTTCGTCCGCCGGACTCGGAATGGCCCGAGCCTTTGTGGGTGGCCTCCGTGCGCCAAAAATAGGCCACGGAGACAGACGCGCCCAAAAATTAGAGTCCGAAGGCCGGGGTGCCAAATCCCCCCAGCGGAAAAATGGCCAAAAGACGGGTGGGCTATAGCCTTGGTGGGGGGCGTGGGCGAGGTTCGTCCGCCGGACTCGGAATGCCCCGAGACTTTGCGGGCAGCCTCCGTGTGCCAAAAATAGGCCATGGGCATGGCCGCGCCCAAAAATTAGCGCCTGAAGGTCGGGGTTCCAAAACCCACCAGCGGAAAAATGACCAAAAAACGGGTGGGCTATAGCCTTGGTGGGGGGCATGGGCGGAGTTCGTTCGCCGGACTCGGAATGGCCCGAGACTTTCTGGGTGGCCTCCGTGTGACAAAAATAGTCCACGGGAAAAGCCGCGCACAAAAATTAGCGGCCGAAGGTCGGCATCCCAAAACCCCCCAGCGGAAAAATGGCCAAAAAACGGGTGGGCTATAGCCTTGGTGGGGGGCGTTGGCGAAGTTCGTCCGCCGGACTCGGAATGGCCCGAGACTTTGTGGGTGGCCTCCGTTCGCCAAAAATAGGCCACGGACAAAGCCGCACACAAAAATTAGCGGCCGAAGGTCGGGATCCAAAAACCCCCCAGCGGAAAAATGGCCAAAAAACGGGTGGGCTATAGCCTTGGTGGGGGGCGTTGGCGAAGTTCGTCCTCCGGACTCAGAATGGCCCGAGACTTTGCGGGCGGCATTCGTGTGCCAAAAATAGGTTACGGGCACAGCCGCGCCCAAAAATTAGCGCCCGAAGGTCGGGGTTCGAAAACCCACCAGCGGAAAAATGGCCAAAAAACGGGTGGGCTATAGCCTTGGTGGGGGGCAGGGGCGATGTTCGTCCGCCGGACTAGGCATGGCCCGAGACTTAGCGGGTGGCCTCCGTGTGCCAAAGGTAGGCCACGGGCAAAGCCGCGCCCAAAAATTAGCGCCCGAAGGTCGGGGTTCCAAAACCCACCAGCGGAAAAAAGGCCAAAAAACGGGTGGGCTATAGCCTTGGTGGGGGGCGTGGGCGAAGTTCGTCCGCCGGACTCGGAATGGCCCGAGACTTTGTGGGTGGCCTCCGTGTGCCAAAAATAGGCCAGGGACAAAACCGCACCAGAAAATTAGCGACCGAAGGCCGGGGTGCCAAAACCCCCCAGTGGAAAAATGGACAAAAAACGGGTGGGCTATAGCCTTGGTGGGGGGCGTGGGCGAAGTTCGTCCGCCGGACTCGGAATGGCCCGAGACTTTGCGGGCAGCTTCTGTGTGCCAAAAATAGGCCACGGGCATAGCCGCGCTCGAAAATTAGCGCCCGATGGTCAGGGTGCCAAAACCCCCCAGCGGAAAAATGACCAAAAAACGGGTGGGCTATAGCCTTGGTGGGGGGCATGGGCGGAGTTCGTTCGCCGGACTCGGAATGGCCAGAGACTTTCTGGGTGGCCTCCGTGTGACAAAAATAGTCCACGGGAAAAGCCGCGCACAAAAATTAGCGGCCGAAGGTCGGCATCCCAAAACCCCCCAGCGGAAAAATGGCCAAAAAACGGGTGGGATATAGCCTTGGTGGGGGGCATTGGCGAAGTTCGTCCGCCGGACTCGGAATGGCCCGAGACTTTGTGGGTGGCCTCCGTTCGCCAAAAATAGGCCACGGACAAAGCCGCACACAAAAATTAGCGGCCGAAGGTCGGGATCCAAAAACCCCCCAGCGGAAAAATGGCCAAAAAACGGGTGGGCTATAGCCTTGGTGGGGGGCGTTGGCGAAGTTCGTCCTCCGGACTCAGAATGGCCCGAGACTTTGCGGGCGGCATTCGTGTGCCAAAAATAGGTTACGGGCACAGCCGCGCCCAAAAATTAGCGCCCGAAGGTCGGGGTTCGAAAACCCACCAGCGGAAAAATGGCCAAAAAACGGGTGGGCTATAGCCTTGGTGGGGGGCAGGGGCGATGTTCGTCCGCCGGACTAGGCATGGCCCGAGACTTAGCGGGTGGCCTCCGTGTGCCAAAGGTAGGCCACGGGCAAAGCCGCGCCCAAAAATTAGCGCCCGAAGGTCGGGGTTCCAAAACCCACCAGCGGAAAAAAGGCCAAAAAACGGGTGGGCTATAGCCTTGGTGGGGGGCGTGGGCGAAGTTCGTCCGCCGGACTCGGAATGGCCCGAGACTTTGTGGGTGGCCTCCGTGTGCCAAAAATAGGCCAGGGACAAAACCGCGCCAGAAAATTAGCGACCGAAGGCCGGGGTTGCCAAAACCCCCCAGTGGAAAAATGGACAAAAAACGGGTGGGCTATAGCCTTGGTGGGGGGCGTGGGCGAAGTTCGTCCGCCGGACTCGGAATGGCCCGAGACTTTGCGGGCAGCCTCCGTGTGCCAAAAATAGGCCACGGGCATAGCCGCGCTCTAAAATTAGCGCCCGATGGTCAGGGTGCCAAAACCCCCCTACGGAAAAATGGCCAAAAAACGGGTGGGCTATAGCCTTGGTGGGGGGCATGGGCGACGTTCGTCCGCCGGACTCGGCATGGCCCGAGACTTTGCGGGTGGCCTCCGTGCACCAAAAATAGGCCACGGGCAAAGCCGCGCACAAAAATTAGCGGCCGAAGGTCGGGATCCCAAAACCCCCCGGCGGAAAAATGGCCAAAAAACGGGTGGGCTATAGCCTTGGTGGGGGGCGTTAGCGAAGTTCGTCCTCCGGAATCAGAATGGCCCGAGACTTTGCGGGCGGCCACCGTGTGCCAAAAATTGGCCACGGGCATAGCCGCGCCCAAAAATTAGCGCCCGATGGTCGGGGTGCCAAAACCCCCCAGCGGAAAAATGGCCAAAAAATGTGTGGGCTTGGTGGGGAGCGTGGGCAAGGTTCGTCCGCTGGACTCGGAATGGCCCGAGACTTTGCGGGCGTCCTCCGTGTGCCAAAAATAGGCCACGGGCACAGCCGCGCCCAAAAATTAGCGCCCGAAGGTCAGGGTACCAAAACCCACCAGCGGAAAAATGGCCAAAAAACGGATGGGCTATAGCCTTGGTGGGGGGCGTGGGCAAAGTTCGTCCGCCGGACTCGGAATGGCCCGAGACTTTTTGGGTGGCCTCCGTGTGCCAAAGGTAGGCCACGGGCAAAGCCGTGCCCAAAAATTAGCGCCCGAAGGTCGGGGTGCCAAAACCCCCCAGCGGAAAAATGGCCAAAAAACGGGTGGGCTATAGCCTTGGTGGGGGGCGTGGGCGAAGTTCGTCCGCCGGACTCGGAATGGCCCGAGACTTTGCGGGCAGCCTCCGTGTGCCAAAAATAGGCCACGAGCACGGCCGCGCCCAAAAATTAGCGCCCGAAGGTCGGGGTTCCAAAACCCACCAGCGGAAAAATGGCCAAAAAACGGGTGGGCTATAGCCTTGGTCGGGGGCGTGGGCGAAGTTCGTCCGCCGGACTCGGAATGGCCCGAGACTTTGCGGGCAGCCTCCGTGTGCCAAAAATAGGCCACGGGCAAAGCCGTGCGCAAAAATTAGTGCCAGAAGGTCGGGGTGCCAAAACCCACCAGCGGAAAAATGTCCAAAAAACGGGTGGGCTAAAGCCTAGGTGGGGGCATGGCGACGTTAAATCCGCCCGGACTCGGCATGGCCGAGACTGCGGGTGGCCTCTGTGCACCAAAAATAGGCCACGCAGGCAAAGCGCACAAAATTTAGCGGCCGAAGGTCGGGATCCCAAAACCCCCCGGCGGAAAAATGGCCAAAAAACGGGTGGGCTATAGCCTTGGTGGGGGGCGTTAGCGAAGTTCGTCCTCCGGACTCAGAATGGCCCGAGACTTTGCGGGCGGCCTCCGTGTGCCAAAAATTGGCCACGGGCATAGCCGCGCCCAAAAATTAGCGCCCGATGGTCGGGGTGCCAAAACCCCCCAGCGGAAAAATGGCCAAAAAATGTGTGGGCTTGGTGGGGGGCGTGGGCAAGGTTCGTCCGCTGGACTCGGAATGGCCCGAGACTTTGCGGGCGGCCTCCGTGTGCCAAAAATAGGCCACGGGCACAGCCGCGCCCAAAAATTAGCGCCCGAAGGTCGGGGTACCAAAACCCACCAGCGGAAAAATGGCCAAAAAACGGGTGGGCTATAGCCTTGGTGGGGGGCGTGGGCAAAGTTCGTCCGCCGGACTCGGAATGGCCCGAGACTTTTTGGGTGGCCTCCGTGTGCCAAAGGTAGGCCACGGCCAAAGTCGTGCCCAAAAATTAGCGCCAGAAGGTCGGGGTGCCAAAACCCACCAGCGGAAAAATGGCCAAAAAACGGGTGGGCTATAGCCTTGGTGGGGGGCGTGGGCGAAGTTCGTCCGCCGGACTCGGAATGGCCCGAGACTTTGCGGGAAGCCTCCGTGTGCCAAAAATAGGCCACGAGCATGGCCGCGCCCAAAAATTAGCGCCCGAAGGTCGGGGTTCCAAAACCCACCAGCGGAAAAATGGCCAAAAAACGGGTGGGCTATAGCCTTGGTGGGGGGCGTGGGCGAAGTTCGTCCGCCGGACTCGGAATGGCCCGAGACTTTGCGGGCAGCCTCCGTGTGCCAAAAATAGGCCACGGGCAAAGCCGTGCCCAAAAATTAGCGCCAGAAGGTCGGGGTGCCAAAACCCACCAGCGGAAAAATGTCCAAAAAACGGGTGGGCTATAGCCTTGGTGGGGGCCGTTGGCGAAGTTCATCCTCCGGACTCAGAATGGCCCGAGACTTTGCGGGCGACCTCCGTGTGCCAAAAACTGGCCACGGGCATAGCCGCGCTAAAAAATTAGCGCCCGATGGTCAGTGTACCAAAACCCCCCTGCGGAAAAATGGCCAAAAAACGTGTGGGCTATAGCCTTGGTGGGGGGTGTGGGCGAAGTTCGTCCGCCGGACTCGGATTGGCCCGAGAATTTGCGGGCGGCCTCCGTGTGCCAAAAATAGGCCACGGGCACAGCCGCGCCCAAAAATTAGCGCCCGAAGGTCGGGGTGCCAAGACCCACCAGCGGAAAAATGGCCAAAAAACGGGTGGGCTATAGCCTTAGTGGGGGGCGTTGGCGAAGTTCGTCCTCCAGACTCAGAATGGCACCGAGACTTTGCGGGCGACCTCCGTGTGCCAAAAAATGGCCACTGGCATAGCCGCGCTAAAAAATTAGCGCCCGATGGTCAGGGTGCCAAAACCCCCCTGCGGAAAAATGGCCAAAAAACGTGTGGGCTATAGCCTTGGTGGGGGGTGTGAGCGAAGTTCGTCCGCCGGACTCGGATTGGCCCGAGAATTTGCGGGCGGCCTCCGTGTGCCAAAAATAAGCCACGGGCACAGCCGTGCCCAAAAATTAGCGCCCGAAGGTCGGGGTACCAAAACCCACCAGCGGAAAAATGGAAAAAAAACGGGTGGGCTATAGCCTTGGTGGGGGGCGTGGGCGAAGTTCGTCCTCCGGACACAGAATGGCCCGAGACTTTGTGGGCGGCCTCCGTGTGCCAAAAAATGTCCACGGGCATAGCCACGCTAAAAAATTAGCGCCCGATGGTCGGGGTGCCAAAACCCCCCGGCGGAAAAATGGCCAAAAAACGTGTGGGCTATAGCCTTGGTGGAGGGTGTTGGCGAAGTTCGTCCTCCGGACTCAGAATGGCCCGAGACTTTGCGGTCGGCCTCCGTGTGCCAAAAAATGGCCACGGGCATAGCCGCGCTAAAAAATTAGTGCCCGATGGTCGGGGTGCCAAAACCCCCCTGCGGAAAAATGGCCAAAAAATGTGTGGGCTATAGCCTTGGTGGGGGGTGTGGGCGAAGTTCTTCCGACGGACTCGGAATGGCCCGAGACTTTGCTGGCGGCCTCCGTGTGCCAAAAATAGGCCACGGGCACAGCCACGCCCAAAAATTAGCGCCCGAAGGTCGGGGTACAAAAACCCCCCAGCGGAAAAATGGCCAAAAAACGGGTGGGCTATAGCCTTGGTGGGGGGCGTGGGCGAAGTTCGTCCGGCGGACTCGGAAAGGCCCGAGACTTTGTGGGTGGCCTCCGTGTGCCAAAGATAGGCCACGGGCAAAGCCGCGTAAAAAAATTAGCGCCCGAAGGTCGGGGTGCCAAAACCCCCCAGCGGAAAAAAGGCCAAAAAACGGGTGGCCTATAGCCTTAGTGGGAGGCGTGGGCGAAGTTCGTCCGCCGGACTAAGAATGGCCCGCGACTTTGCGGGCGGCCTCCATGTGCCAAAAAAAGGCCACAGGCGCAGCCGTGCCCAAAAATTAGCGCTCGAAGGTCGGTGTTCCAAAACCCACCAGCGGAAAAATTGCCAAAAAACGGGTGGGCTATAGCCTTGGTGGGGGGCGTGGGCGAAGTTCGTCCGCCGGACTCGGAATGGCCCGAGAATTTGTGGGTGGCCTCCGTGCGCCAAAAATAGGCCACGGGCAAAGCCGCGCACAAAAATTAGCGGCCGAAGGTCGGGATCCCAAAACCCCCCTGCGGAAAAATGGCCAAAAAACGTGTGGGCTATAGCCTTGGTGGGGGGCGTGGGCGAAGTTCGTCCGCCGGACTCGGAATGGCCCGAGACTTTGCGGGCGGCCTCCGTGTGCCAAAAATAGGCCACGGGAACAGCCGCGCACAAAAATTAGCGCCCGAAGGTCGGGGTGCCCAAACCCCCCAGCGGAAAAAAGGCCAATAAACGGGTGGGGTATAGCCTTGGTGGGGGGCGTGGGCGAAGTTCGTCCGCCGGACTCGCAATGGCCCGAGACTTTGCGGGTGGCCTCCGTGTGCCAAAAATAGGCCACGGGCACGGCCGCGCCCAAAAATTAGCTCCCGAAGATCGGGGTTCCAAAACCCACCAGCGGAAAAATGGCCAAAAAACGGGTGGGGTATAGCCTTGGTGGGGGGCGTGGGCGGAGTTCGTCCACCGGACTCGGAATGGCCCGATGCTTTGTTGGTGGCCTCCATGTGCCAAAAATAGGCCACGGGCAAAGCCGCGCACAAAAATTAGCGGCCGAAGGTCGGGATCCCAAAACCCCCCAGCGGAAAAATGGCCAAAAAACGGGTGGGCTATAGCCTTGGTGGGGGGCGTTGGCGAAGTTCGTCCGCCGGACTCGGAATGGCCCGAGGCTTTGTGGGTGGCCTCCGTGTGCCAAAAATAGGCCATGGGCACGGCCGTGCCGAAAAATTAGCGCCCGAATGTCGGGGTTACAAAACCCACCAGCGGAAAAATGGCCAAAAAACGGGTGGACTATAGCCTTGGTGGGGGGCGTGGGCGAATTCGTCCGCCGGACTCGGAATGGCCCGAGACTTTGTGGGTGGCCTCCGTGCGCCAAAAATAGGCCACGGGCAAAGCCACGCACAAAAATTAGCGGCCGAAGGTCGGGATCCCAAAACCCCCCAGCAGAAAAATGGCCAAAAAACGGGTGGGATATAGCCTTGGTGGGGGGCATTGGCGAAGTTCGTCCTCCGGACTCAGAATGGCCCGAGACTTTGCGGGCGGCCTCCGTTTGCCAAAAATTGGCCACGGGCACAGCCGTGATCAAAAATTAGTGCCCGAAGGTCGGGTTTCTAAAACCCACCAGCGGAAAAATGGCCAAAAAACGGGTGGGCTATAACCTTGGTGGGGGGCGTGGGCGAAGTTCGTCCGCCGGACTCGGCATGGCCCGAGACTTTGTGGGTGACCTCCGTATGCCAAAAATGGGCCACGGGCAAAGCCGCGCACAAAAATTTGCGGCCGAAGGTCGGCATCCCAAAACCCCGCAGCGGAGAAATGGCCAAAAAACGGTTGGGCTATAGCCTTGGTGGGGGGCATGGGCGAAGTTCGTCCGCCGGACTCAGAATGGCCTGAGACTTTGCGGGCGGCCTCCGTGTGCCAAAAATAGGCCACGGGCACAGCCGCGCCCAAAACTTAGCGCCCGAAGGTCGGGGTTCCAGAACCCACCAGCGGAATAATGGCCAAAAAACGGGTGGACTATAGCCTTGGTGGGGGGCGTGGGCGAAGTTCGTCCGCCGGACTCGGAATGGCCCGAGACTTTGTGGGTGGCCTCCGTGTGCCAAAAATAGGCCACGGGCAAAGCCACGCACAAAAATTAGCGGCCGAAGGTCGGGATCCCTAAACCCCCCAGCAGAAAAATGGCCAAAAAACGGGTGGGCTATAGCCTTGGTGGGGGGCATTGGCGAAGTTCCTCCTCCGGACTCAGAATGACCCGAGACTTTGCGGGCGGCCTCCGTGTGCCAAAAATAGGCCACGGGCACAGCCGCGATAAAAAATTGGCGCCCAAAGGTCGGGTTTCCAAAACCCACCAGCGGAAAAATGGCCAAAAAACGGGTGGGCTATAGCCTTGGTGGGGGGCGTGGGCGAAGTTCGTCCGCCGGACTCGGCATGGCCCGAGACTTTGTGGGTGTCCTCCGTACGCCAAAAATAGGCCACGGGCAAAGCCGCGCACAAAAATTAGCGGCCGAAGGTCGGGATCCCAAAACCCCCCAGCGGAGAAATGGCCAAAAAACGGTTGGGCTATAGCCTTGGTGGGGGGCATGGGCGAAGTTCGTCCGCCGGACTCAGAATGGCCCGAGACTTTGCGGGCGGCCTCCGTGTGCCAAAAATAGGCCACGGTCACAGCCGCAATAAAAAATTAGCGCCCGAAGGTCGGGTTTCTAAAACCCACCAGCGGAAAAATGGCCAAAAAACGGGTGGGCTATAGCCTTGGTGGGGGGCGTGGGCGAAGTTCGTCCGCCGGACTCGGCATGGCCCGAGACTTTGTGGGTGGCCTCCGTACGCCAAAAATAGGCCAGGGGCAAAGCCGCGTACAAAAATTAGCGGCCGAAGGTCGGGATCCCAAAACCCCCCAGCGGAGAAATGGCCAAAAAACGGTTGGGCTATAGCCTTGGTGGGGGGCATGGGCGAAGTTCGTCCGCCGGACTCAGAATGGCCTGAGACTTTGCGGGCGGCCTCCGTGTGCCAAAAATAGGCCACGGGCACAGCCGCGCCCAAAACTTAGCGCCCGAAGGTCGGGGTTCCAAAACCCACCAGCGGAATAATGGCCAAAAAACGGGTGGACTATAGCCTTGGTGGGGGGCGTGGGCGAAGTTCGTCCGCCGGACTCGGAATGGCCCGAGACTTTGTGGGTGGCCTCCGTGTGCCAAAAATAGGCCACGGGCAAAGCCGCGCACAAAAATTAGCGGCCGAAGGTCGGGATCCCAAAACCCCCCAGCGGAGAAATGGCCAAAAAACGGTTGGGCTATAGCCTTGGTGGGGGGCATGGGCGAAGTTCTTCCGCCGGACTCAGAATGGCCTGAGACTTTGCGGGCGGCCTCCGTGTGCCAAAAATAGGCCACGGGCACAGCCGCGCCCAAAAATTAACGCCCGAAGGTCGGGGTTCCAAAACCCACCAGCGGAATAATGGCCAAAAAACGGGTGGACTATAGCCTTGGTGGGGGGCGTGGGCGAATTTCGTCCGCCGGACTCAGAATGGCCCGAGACTTTGTGGGTGGCCTCCGTGTGCCAAAAATAGGCCACGGGCAAAGCCGCGCACAAAAATTAGTGGCCGAAGGTCGGGATCCCAAAACCCCCCAGCAGAAAAATGGCCAAAAAACGGGTGGGCTATAGCCTTGGTGGGGGGCGTTGGCGAAGTTCGTCCTCCGGACTCAGAATGGCCCGAGACTTTGCGGGTGGCCTCCGTGTGCCAAAAATAGGCAACGGGGAAAGACGCGCCCAAAAATTAGCGCCCGATGGTCGGGGTTCCAAAACCCACCAGCGGAAAAATGGCCAAAAAATGGGTGGGCTATAGCCTTGGTGGGGGGCGTGGGCGGAGTTCGTCCGCTGGACTCGGAATGGCCCGAGACTTTGCGGCCGGCCTCCGTGTGCCAAAAATAAGCAACGGGCACAGCCGCGCCCAAAAATTAGCGCCCGAAGTTCGGGGTTCCAAAACCCACCAGCGGAAAAAAGGCCAAAAAACGGGTGGGCTATAGCCTTGGTGGGGGGCGTGGGCGAAGTTCGTCCGCCGGACTCGGAATGGCCCGAGACTTTGTGGGTGGCCTCCGTGCACCAAAAATAGGCCACGGGCAAAGCCGCACACAAAAATTAGCGGCTAAAGGTTGGGATCCCAAAACCCCCCAGCGGAGAAATGCCCAAAAAACGGGTGGGCTATAGCCTTGGTGGGGGGCGTGGGCGAAGTTCGTCCGCCGGACTCAGAATGGCCCGAGACTTTGCGTGCGGCCTCCGTGTGCCAAAAATAGGCCACGGGCAAAGCCGCGCACAAAAATTAGTGGCCGAAGGTCGGGATCCCAAAACCCCCCAGCGGAGAAATGGCCAAAAAACGGGTGGGCTATAGCCTTGGTGGGGGGCGTGGGCGCAGTTCGTCCGCCGGACTCAGAATGGCCCGAGACTTTGCGGGCGGCCTCCGTGTGCCAAAAATAGGCCACGGCCACAGCCGCGCCCAAAAATTAGCGCCCGAAGATTGGGGTTCCAATGCCCACCAGCGGAAAAATGGCCAAAAAACGGGTGGGCTATAGCCTTGGTGGGGGGCGGTGGCGAAGTTTGTCCTCCGGACTCAGAATGGCCCGAGACTTTGCGGGCGGCCTCCGTGTGCCAAAAATAGGCCACGGGCATAGCCGTGCCCAAAAATTAGCACCCGATGGTCGGGGTGCCAAAACCCCCCAGCGGAAAAATGGCCGAAAAACGTGTGGGCTATAGCCTTGGTGGGGGGCGTGGGCGAAGTTCGTCCGCCGGACTCAGAATGGCCCGAGACTTTGCGGGCGGCCTCCGTGTGCCAAAAATAGGCCACGAGCACAGCCGCCCCCAAAAATTAGCGCCCGAAGGTCGGGATTCCAAAACCCACCAGCGGAAAAATGGCCAAAAAACGGGTGGGCTATAGCCTTGGTGGGGGGCGTGGGCGAAGTTCGTCCGCCGGACTCGGAATGGCCCGAGACTTTGTGGGTGGCCTCCGTTCGCCAAAAATAGGCCACGGGCAAAGCCGCACACAAAAATTAGAGGCCGAAGGTCTGGATCCCAAAACCCCCCAGCGGAAAAATGGCCAAAAAACGGGTGGGCTATAGCCTTGGTGGGGGGCGTTGGCGAAGTTCGTCCTCCGGACTCAGATTGGCCCGAGTGTTGCGGCCGGCCTCCGTGTGCCAAAAATACGCCACGGCCACACCCAAAAATCAGCGCCACGAAGAAATGCCCACCAGCGAAAAATGGCCAAAAACGGGTGGGCTATAGCCTTGGTAGGCGGTGGCGAGAGACTCAGAATGGCCCGAGAGAAAAAATGGCCAAAAAAATAGGCCAAAAATTAGCACCCAAAACCCCAGCGGAAAAATGGCCAAAAGCGGGTGGGCTATAGCCTTGGTGGGGGCGTGGCGAGTTCGTCCGGACTCAGAATGGCCCGAGACTTTGCGGGCGGCCTCCGTGTGCCAAAAAATCCGGGATTCCAAAACCCACCAGCGGAAAAAATGGCCAAAAACGGGTGGGCTATAGCCTTGGTGGGGGGGCGAGTTCGCGGACTGGCCCGAGATGGGCCAAAAATAGGCCACGGGCAAAGCCGCACACAAAAATTAGCGGCAAGGTTGGGATCCCAAAACCCCCAGCGGAGAAATGCCCAAAAACGGGTGGGCTATAGCCTTGGTGGGGGCGTGGCGAAGTTCGTCCCGGACTCAGAATGGCCCGAGACTTTGCGGCCTCCCTGTGCCAAAAATAGGCCACGGGCAAAGCCGCGCACAAAAATTAGCGGTCAAGGTCGGGATCCCAAAACCCCAGCGGAGAAATGGCCAAAAACGGGTGGGCTATAGCCTTGGTGGGGGCGTGGCGCAGTTCGTCCGGACTCAGAATGGCCGAGACTTTGCGGCGGCCTCCAATACATGAAAAATGGCCAAAAACGGGTGGGCTATATGGCGCTCGGCGGTGGCCCGAGACAAAAATAGGCCATGGAGATCCCAAAACCCCCAGCGGAAAAATGGCCAAAAAGGTGGGGCTATAGGCTCGTACTCGTGCATGTGCCCGAAGAAATGCCCACCAGCGGAAAATGGCCAAAAACGGGTGGGCTATAGCCTGGTGGGGCGGTGGCTTGTCCTCCGGACTCAGAATGGCCCGAGACTTTGCGGGCGGCCTCCGTGTGCCAAAAATAGGCCACGAGCACAGCCGCTCCCAAAAATTAGTGCCCGAAGGTCGGGATTCCAAAACCCACCAGCGGAAAAATGGCCAAAAAACGGGTGGGCTATAGCCTTGGTGGGGGGCGTGGGCGAAGTTCGTCCGCCGGACTCGGAATGGCCCGAGACTTTGTGGGTGGCCTCCGTTCGCCAAAAATAGGCCACGGGCAAAGCCGCGCACAAAAATTAGCGGCCGAAGGTCTGGATCCCAAAACCCCCCAGCGGAAAAATGGCCAAAAAACGGGTGGGCTATAGCCTTGGTGGGGGGCGTGGGCGGAGTTCGTCCGCCAGACTCGGCATGGCCCGAGACTTAGCGGGCGGCCTCCGTATGCCAAAAATAGGCCACGGCACGGCCAAAAATTAGCGCCCGAAGGTCGGGGTTCCAAAACCCCCCAGCGGAGAAATGCCCAAAAAACGGGTGGGCTATAGCCTTGGTGGGGGGCGTGGGCGGAGTTCGTCCGCCAGACTCGGCATGGCCCGAGACTTTGCGGGCGGCATCCGTACGCCAAAAATAGGCCACGGGCAAAGCCGCGCACAAAAATTAGCGGCCGAAGGTCGGGATCCCAAAACCCCCCAGCGGAAAAATGGCCAAAAAACGGGTGGGCTATGGCCTTGGTGGGGGGCGTTGGCAAAGTTCGTCCGCCGGACTCGGCATGGCCCGAGACTTTGCGGGTGGCATCCGTACGCCAAAAATAGGCCACGGGCAAAGCCGCGCACAAAAATTAGCGGCCGAAGGTTGGGATCCCAAAACCCCCCAGCGGAGAAATGCCTAAAAAACGGGTGGGCTATAGCCTTGGTGGGGGGCGTGGGCGAAGTTCGTCCGCCGGACTCGGAATGGCCCGAGACTTTGTGGGTGGCCTCCGTTCGCCAAAAATAGGCCATGGGCAAAGCCGCGCACAAAAATTAGCGGCCGAAGGTCTGGATCCCAAAACCCCCCAGCAGAAAAATGGCCAAAAAACGGGTGGGCTATAGCCTTGGTGGGGGGCGTTGGCGAAGTTCGTCCTCCGGACTCAGAATGGCCCGAGACTTTGCGGCCGGCCTCCGTGTGCCAAAAATAAGCCACGGGCACAGCCGCGCCCAAAAATTAGCGCCCGAAGTTCGGGGTTCCAAAACCCACCAGCGGAAAAATGGCCAAAAAACGGGTGGGCTATAGCCTTGGTGGGGGGCGTGGGCGAAGTTCGTCCGCCGGACTCGGAATGGCCCGAGACTTTGTGGGTGGCCTCCGTGCACCAAAAATAGGCCACGGGCAAAGCCGCACACAAAAATTAGCGGCTAAAGGTTGGGATCCCAAAACCCCCCAGCGGAGAAATGCCCAAAAAACGGGTGGGCTATAGCCTTGGTGGGGGGCGTGGGCGAAGTTCGTCCGCCGGACTCAGAATGGCCCGAGACTTTGCGTGCGGCCTCCCTGTGCCAAAAATAGGCCACGGGCAAAGCCGCGCACAAAAATTAGTGGCCGAAGGTCGGGATCCCAAAACCCCCCAGCGGAGAAATGGCCAAAAAACGGGTGGGCTATAGCCTTGGTGGGGGGCGTGGGCGCAGTTCGTCCGCCGGACTCAGAATGGCCAGAGACTTTGCGGGCGGCCTCCGTGTGCCAAAAATAGGCCACGGCCACAGCCGCGCCCAAAAATTAGCGCCCGAAGATTGGGGTTCCAATGCCCACCAGCGGAAAAATGGCCAAAAAACGGGTGGGCTATAGCCTTGGTGGGGGGCGGTGGCGAAGTTTGTCCTCCGGACTCAGAATGGCCCGAGACTTTGCGGGCGGCCTCCGTGTGCCAAAAATAGGCCACGAGCACAGCCGCTCCCAAAAATTAGTGCCCGAAGGTCGGGATTCCAAAACCCACCAGCGGAAAAATGGCCAAAAAACGGGTGGGCTATAGCCTTGGTGGGGGGCGTGGGCGAAGTTCGTCCGCCGGACTCGGAATGGCCCGAGACTTTGTGGGTGGCCTCCGTTCGCCAAAAATAGGCCACGGGCAAAGCCGCGCACAAAATTAGCGGCCGAAGGTCTGGATCCCAAAACCCCCCAGCGGAAAAATGGCCAAAAAACGGGTGGGCTATAGCCTTGGTGGGGGGCGTGGGCGGAGTTCGTCCGCCAGACTCGGCATGGCCCGAGACTTCGCGGGCGGCCTCCGTGTGCCAAAAATAGGCCACGGGCACGGCCGCGCCCGAAGGTCGGGGTTCCAAAACCCACCAGCGGAAAAATGGCCGAAAAACGGGTGGGCTATAGCCTTGGTGGGGGGCGTGGGCGGAGTTCGTCCGCCAGACTCGGATGGCCCGAGACTTTGCGGGCGGCCTCCGTTCGCCAAAAATAGGCCACGGGCAAAGCCGCGCACAAAATTAGCGGCCGAAGGTCTGGATCCCAAAACCCCCCAGCGGAAAAATGGCCAAAAAACGGGTGGGCTATAGCCTTGGTGGGGGGCGTGGGCGGAATTCGTCCGCCAGACTCGGCATGGCCCGAGACTTCGCGGGCGGCCTCCGTGTGCCAAAAATAGGCCACGGGCAAAGCCGCGCACAAAAATTAGTGGCCGAAGGTCGGGATCCCAAAACCCCCCAGCGGAGAAATGGCCAAAAAACGGGTGGGCTATAGCCTTGGTGGGGGGCGTGGGCGCAGTTCGTCCGCCGGACTCAGAATGGCCAGAGACTTTGCGGGCGGCCTCCGTGTGCCAAAAATAGGCCACAGCCGCGCCCAAAAATTAGCGCCCGAAGATTGGGGTTCCAATGCCCACCAGCGGAAAAATGGCCAAAAAACGGGTGGGCTATAGCCTTGGTGGGGGGCGGTGGCGAAGTTTGTCCTCCGGACTCAGAATGGCCCGAGACTTTGCGGGCGGCCTCCGTGTGCCAAAAATAGGCCACGAGCACAGCCGCTCCCAAAAATTAGTGCCCGAAGGTCGGGATTCCAAAACCCACCAGCGGAAAAATGGCCAAAAAACGGGTGGGCTATAGCCTTGGTGGGGGGCGTGGGCGAAGTTCGTCCGCCGGACTCGGAATGGCCCGAGACTTTGTGGGTGGCCTCCGTTCGCCAAAAATAGGCCACGGGCAAAGCCGCGCACAAAATTAGCGGCCGAAGGTCTGGATCCCAAAACCCCCCAGCGGAAAAATGGCCAAAAAACGGGTGGGCTATAGCCTTGGTGGGGGGCGTGGGCGGAATTCGTCCGCCAGACTCGGCATGGCCCGAGACTTCGCGGGCGGCCTCCGTGTGCCAAAAATAGGCCACGGGCACGGCCGCGCCCAAAAATTAGCGCCCGAAGGTCGGGGTTCCAAAACCCACCAGCGGAAAAATGGCCGAAAAACGGGTGGGCTATAGCCTTGGTGGGGGGCGTGGGCGGAGTTCGTCCGCCAGACTCGGATGGCCCGAGACTTTGCGGGCGGCCTCCGTGTGCCAAAAATAGGCCACGGGAAAAGCCGCGCCCAAAAATTAGCGCCCGAAGGTCGGGGTTCCAAAACCCACCAGCGGAAAAATGGCCAAAAAACGGGTGGGCTATAGCCTTGGTGGGTGGCGTGGGCGAAGTTCGTCCGCCGGACTCGGAATGGCCCGAGACTTTATGGGTGGCCTCCGTGCACCAAAAATAAGCCACGGGCAAAGCCGTACACAAAAATTAGCGGCCGAAGGTCGGGATCCCAAAACCCCCCAGCGGAGAAATTGCCAAAAAACGGGTGGGCTATAGCCTTGGTGGGGGGCGTTGGCGAAGTTCGTCCTCCGGACTCAGAATGGCCGGAGACTTTGCGGGCGGCCTCCGTGTGCCAAAAATAGGCCACGGGCACAGCCGCACCAAAAAATTAGCGCCCGAAGGCCGGGGTACCAAAACCCCCCAGCGGAAAAATGGCCAAAAATCGGGTGGGCTATAGCCTTGGTGGGGGGCGTGGGCGAAGTTCGTCCGCCGGACTCGGAATGGCCCGAGACTTTGCGGGTGGCCTCCGTGTGCCAAAAATAGGCCACGGGGACAGACGCGCCCAAAAATTAGCGTCCGAAGGCCGGGGTGCCAAATCCCCCCAGCGGAAAAATGGCCAAAAAACGGGTGGGCTATAGCCTTGGTGGGGGGGGTGGGCGGACTTCGTCCGCCGGACTCGGAATAGCCCGAGACTTTGCGGGTGGCCTCCGTGTGCCAAAAATAGGCCACGGGCACAGACGCGCCCAAAAATTAGCGTCCGAAGGCCGGGGTGCCAAATCCCCCCAGCGGAAAAATGGCCAAAAAACGGGTGGACTATAGCCTTGTTGGGGGGCGTGGGTGAAGTTCGTCCGCCGGACTCAGAATGGCCCGAGACTTTGCGGTCGGCCTCCGTGTGCCAAAAATAGGCCACGGGCAAAGCCGCGCACAAAAATTAGCAGCCGAAGGTCGGGATCCCAAAACCCCCCAGCGGAGAAATGGCCAAAAAACGGGTGGGCTATAGCCTTGGTGGGGGGCGTGGGCGAAGTTCGTCCGCCGGACTCAGAATGGCCCGAGACTTTGCGGGCGGCCTCCGTGTGCCAAAAATAGGCAACGGGCACAGCCGTGCCCAAAAATTAGCGCCCGAAGGTCGGGGTTCCAAAGCCCACCAGCGTAAAAATGTCCAAAAAACGGGTGGGCTATAGCCTTGGTGGGGGGCGTTGGCGAAGTTTGTCCTCCGGGCTCAGAATGGCCCGAGACTTTGCGGGTGGCCTCCGTGTGCCTCAAATAGGCCACGGGCATAGCCGCGCACAAAAATTAGCGCCCGATGGTCCGGGTGCCAAAACCCCCCAGCGGAAAAATGGCCGAAAAACGGGTGGGCTATAGCCTTGGTGGGGGGCGTGGGCGAAGTTCGTCCGCCGGACTCAGAATGGCCCGAGACTTTGCGGGTGGCCTGCGTGTGCCAAAAATAGGCCACAGGCACAGCCGCGCCCAAAAATTAGTGCCCGAAGGTCGGGGTTCCAAAACCCACCAGCGGAAAAATGGCCAAAAAACGGGTGGGCTATAGCCTTGGTGGGGGGCGTGGGCGGAGTTCGTCCGCCGGACTCGGAATGGCCCGAGACTTTGCGGGTGGCCTCCGTGTGCCAAAAATAGGCCACGGGCACAGACGCGCCCAAAAATTAGCGTCCGAAGGCCGGGGTGCCAAATCCCCCCAGCGGAAAAATGGCCAAAAAACGGGTGGGATATAGCCTTGGTGGGGGGCGTGGGCGAGGTTCGTCCGCCGGACTCGGAATGGCCCGAGACTTTGCGGGCAGCCTCCATGTGCCAAAAATAGGCCACGGGCACGGACGCGCCCAAAAATTAGCGCCCGAAGGTCGGGGTTCCAAAACCCACCAGCGGAAAAATGGCCAAAAAACGGGTGGGCTATAGCCTTGGTGGGGGGCGTGGGCGGAGTTCGTCCGCCAGACTCGGAATGGCCTGAGACTTTTTGGGTGGCCTCCGTGTGCCAAAAATAGGCCACGGGCAAAGCCACGCCCAAAAATTAGCGGCCGAAGGTCGGGATCCCAAAACCCCCCAGCGGAAAAATGGCCAAAAAACGGGTGGGCTATAGCCTTGGTGGGGGGCGTTGGCGAAGTTCGTCCTCCGGACTCAGAATGGCCCGAGACTTTGCGGCCGGCCTCCGTGTGCCAAAAATAAGCCACGGGCACAGCCGCGCCCAAAAATTAGCGCCCGAAGTTCGGGGTTCCAAAACCCACCAGCGGAAAAAAGGCCAAAAAACGGGTGGGCTATAGCCTTGGTGGGGGGCGTGGGCGAAGTTCGTCCGCCGGACTCGGAATGGCCCGAGACTTTGTGGGTGGCCTCCGTGCACCAAAAGTAGGCCACGGGCAAAGCCGCACACAAAAATTAGCGGCTAAAGGTTGGGATCCCAAAACCCCCCAGCGGAGAAATGTCCAAAAAACGGGTGGGCTATAGCCTTGGTGGGGGGCGTGGGCGAAGTTCGTCCGCCGGACTCAGAATGGCCCGAGACTTTGCGGGCGGCCTCCGTGTGCCAAAAATAGGCCACGGGCAAAGCCGCGCACAAAAATTAGCGGCCGAAGGTCGGGATCCCAAAACCCCCCAGCGGAGAAATGGCCAAAAAACGGGTGGGCTATAGCCTTGGTGGGGGGCGTGGGCGCAGTTCGTCCGCCGGACTCAGAATGGCCCGAGACTTTGCGGGCGGCCTCCGTGTGCTAAAAATAGGCCACGGGAAAAGCCGCGCCCAAAAATTAGCGCCCGAAGGTCGGGGTTCCAAAACCCACCAGCGGAAAAATGGCCAAAAAACGGGTGGGCTATAGCCTTGGTGGGGGGCGTGGGCGAAGTTCGTCCGCCGGACTCGGAATGGCCCGAGACTTTGTGGGTGGCCTCCGTGCACCAAAAATAAGCCACGGGCAAAGCCGTACACAAAAATTAGCGGCCGAAGGTCGGGATCCCAAAACCCCCCAGCGGAGAAATTGCCAAAAAACGGGTGGGCTATAGCCTTGGTGGGGGGCGTTGGCGAAGTTCGTCCTCCGGACCCAGAATGGCCGGAGACTTTGCGGGCAGCCTCCATGTGCCAAAAATAGGCCACGGGCACAGCCGTGCCCAAAAATTAGCGCCCGAAGGTCGGGGTTCCAAAACCCACCAGCGGAAAAATGGCCAAAAAACGGGTGGGCTATAGCCTTGGTGGGGGGCGTTGGCGAAGTTCGTCCTCCGGACTCAGAATGGCCCGAGACTTTGCGGACGACCTCCGTGTGCCAAAAATAGGCCACGGGCATAGCCGCGCCCAAAAATTAGTGCCCGATGATCGGGGTGCCAAAACCCACAAGCGGAAAAATGGCCAAAAAACGGGTGGGCTATATCCTTGGTGGGGGGCGTGGGCGAAGTTCGTCCGCCGGACTCGGAATGGCCTGAGACTTTGCGGGTGGCATCCGTACGCCAAAAATAGGCCACGGGCAAAGCCGCGCACAAAAATTAGCGGCCGAAGGTCGGGATCCCAAAACCCCCCAGCGGAAAATGGCCAAAAAACGGGTTGGCTATGGCCTTGGTGGGGGGCGTTGGCGAAGTTCGTCCTCCTGACTCAGAATGGCCCGAGACTTTGCGGGCGACCTCCGTGTGCCAAAAATTGGCCACGGGCATAGCCACGCCCAAAAATTAGTGCCCGATGATCGGGGTGCCAAAACCCCCCAGCGGAAAAATGGCCAAAAAACGTGTGGGCTATAGCCTTGGTGGGGGGCGTGGGCGAAGTTCGTCCGCCTGACTCAGAATGGCCCGAGACTTTGCGGGCGGCCTCCGTGTGCCAAAAATAGGCTAGGGGCACAGACGCACCCAAAAATTAGTGCCCGAAGGCTGGGGTACCAAAACCCCCCAGCGGAAAAATGGCCAAAAATAGGGTGGGCTATAGCCTTGGTGGGGGGCGTGGGCGAAGTTCGTCCGCCGGACTCGGAATGGCCCGAGACTTTGTGGGTGGCCTCCGTGTGCCAAAAATAGGCCACGGGGACAGACGCGCCCAAAAATTAGCGTCCGAAGGCCGGGGTGCCAAATCCCCCCAGCGGAAAAATGGCCAAAAAACGGGTGGGCTATAGCCTTGGTGGGGGGCGTTGGCGAAGTTCATCCTCCGGACTCAGAATGGCCCGAGACTTTGTGGGTGGCCTCCGTGCGCCAAAAATAGGCCACGGACAAAGCCGCGCACAAAAATTAGCAGCCGTAGGTCGGGATCCCAAAACCCCCCAGCGGAGAAATGGCCAAAAAACGGGTGGGCTATAGCCTTGGTGGGGGGCGTGGACGAAGTTCGTCCGCCGGACTCAGAATGGCCTGAGACTTTGCGGGCGGCCTCCGTGTGCCAAAAATAGGCCACGGGCAAAGCCGCGCACAAAAATTAGCGGCTGAAGGTCGGGATCCCAAAACCCCCCAGCGGAGAAATGGCCAAAAAACGGGTGGGCAATAGCCTTGGTGGGGGGCGTGGGCGAAGTTCGTCCGCCGGACTCAGAATGGCCCGAGACTTTGCGGGCGGCCTCCGTGTGCCAAAAATAGGCCATGGGCAGAGCCGCGCACAAAAATTAGCGACCGAAGGCCGGGGTTGCCAAAACCCCCCAGTGGAAAAAAGGGCAAAAAACGGGTGGGCTATAGCCTTGGTGGGGGGCGTGGGCGAAGTTCGTCCGCCGGACTCGGAATGGGCCGAGACTTTGTGGGTGGCCTCCGTGCGCCAAAAATTGGCCACGGGCAAAGCCGCGCACAAAAATTAGCGGCCGAAGGTCGGAATCCCAAAACCCACCAGCGGAAAAATGGCCAAAAAACGGGTGGGCTATAGCCTTGGTGGGGGGCGTGGACGAAGTTCGTCCGCCGGACTCAGAATGGCCCGAGACTTTGCGGGCGGTCTCCGTGTGCCAAAACTAGGCCACGGGGACAGACGCGCCCAAAAATTAGCGCCCGAAGGCCGGGGTGCCAAAACCCCCCAGCAGAAAAATGGCCAAAAAACGGGTGGGCTATAGGCTTGGTGGGGGGCGTGGGCAAAGTTCGTCCGCCGGACTCGGAATGGCCCGAGACTTTGCGGGCGGCCTCCGTGTGCCAAAAATAGGCCACGGGCACAGGCGCGCCCAAAAATTAGCCCCCGAAGGTCGGGGCGCCAAAACCCACCAGCGGAAAAATGGCCAAAAAACGGGTGGGCTATAGCCTTGGTGGGGGGCGTGGGCGAAGTTCGTCCGCCGGACTTGGAATGGCCCGAGCCTTTATTGGTTGCCTCCTTGTGCCAAAAATAGGCCACGGGAACAGCCGTACCCAAAAATTAGTACCCGAAGGTCGGGGTGCCAAAACCCCCCAGCGGAAAAATGGCCAAAAAACGAGTGGGCTATAGCCTTGGTGGGGGGCGTGGGCGAAGTTCGTCCGCCGGACTGGGAATGGTCCGAGACTTTGCGGGTGGCCACCGTGTGCCAAAAATAGGCCACGGGCACAGCCGCGCCCAAAAATTAGCGCCCGAAGGTCGGGGTGCCAAAACCCACCAGCGGAAAAATGGCCAAAAAACGGGTGGGCTATAGCCTTGGTGGGAGGCATGGGCGAAGTTCGTCCGCCGGACTCGGAATGGCCCGAGACTTTGTGGGTGGCCTCCGTGTGCAAAAAATAGGCCACGGGAACAGCTGCACCCAAAAATTAGCGCCCGAAGGTCGGGGTGCCAAAACCCCCCAGCGGAAAAATGGCCAAAAAACGAGTGGGCTATAGCCTTGGTGGGGGGCGTGGGCTAAGTTCGTCCGCCGGACTCGGAATGGCTCGAGACTTTGTGGGTGGCCTCCGTGCACCAAAAATAGGCCACGGGCAAAGCCGCACACAAAAATTAGCGGCCGAAGGTCGGGATCCCAAAACCCACCAGCGGAAAAATGGCCAAAAAACGGGTGGGCTATAGCCTTGGTGGGGGGCGTGGGCGAAGTTCGTCCTCCGGACTCGCAATGGCCCGTGACATTGCGGGCGGCCTACGTGTGCCAAAAATAGGCCACGGGCACAGCCGTACCCAAAACTTAGCGCCCGAAGGTCGGGGTTCCAAAACCCACCAGCGGAAAAATGGCCAAAAAACGGGTGGGCTATAGCCTTGGTGGGGGGCGTGGGCGAAGTTCGTCCGCCGGACTCGGAATGGCCCGAGAGTTTGTGGGCAGCCTCCGTGTGCCAAAAATAGGCCACGGGCACAGCCGTACCCAAAACTTAGCGCCCGAAGGTCGGGGTTCCAAAACCCACCAGCGGAAAAATGGCCAAAAAACGGGTGGGCTATAGCCTTGGTGGGGGGCGTGGGCGAAGTTCATCCGCCGGACTCGGAATGGCCCGAGACTTTGTGGGTGGCCTCCGTGCACCCAAAATAGGCCACGGGCAAAGCCGCGCACAAAAATTAGCGGCCGAAGATCGGGATCCCAAAACCCCCCAGCGGAAAAATGGCCAAAAAACGGGTGGACTATAGCCTTGGTGGGGGGCGTTGGCGAAGTTCGTCCTCCGGACTCAGAATGGCCCGAGACTTCGCGGGCGGCCTCCGTGTGCCAAAAATAGGCCACGGGCACAGCCGCACCAAAAAATTAGCGCCCGAAGGTCGGGTTTCCAAAACCCACTAGCGGAAAAATGGCCAAAAAACGGGTGGGCTATAGCCTTGGTGGGGGGCGTGGGCGAAGTTCGTCCGCCGGACTCGGAATGGCCCGAGACGTTGCGGGCGGCCTCCGTACGCCAAAAATAGGCCATGGGCAAAGCCGCGCACAAAAATTAGCGGCCGAAGGTCGGGATCCCAAAACCCCCCAGCGGAAAAATTGCCAAAAAACGGGTAGGCTATAGCCTTGGTGGGGGGCGTGGGCGAAATTCGTCCGCCGGACTCGGAATGGCCCGAGACTTTGCGGGCGGCCTCCGTGTGCCAAAAATAGGCCACGGGCACAGCCGCTCTGAAAAATTAGCGCCCGAAGGTCGGGGTTCCAAAACACACCAGCGGAAAAATGGCCAAAAAACGGGTGGGCTATAGCCTTGGTGGGGGGCGTGGGCGAAGTTCGTCCGCCGGACTCGGCATAGCCCGAGTATTTGCGGCTGGCCTCCGTGCGCCAAGAATAGGCCATGGGCAAAGCCGCGCACAAAAATTAGCGGCCGAAGGTCGGGTTCCCAAAACCCCCCAGCGGAAAAATGGCCAAAAAACGGGTGGGCTATAGCCTTGGTGGGGGGCGTGGGTGAAGTTCGTCCGCCGTACTCGGAATGGCCCGAGACTTTGCGGGCGGCCTCCGTGTGCCAAAAATAGGCCACGGGCACAGCCGCTCTGAAAAATTAGCGCCCGAAGGTCGGGGTTCCAAAACCCACCAGCGGAAAAATGGCCAAAAAACGGGTGGGCTATAGCCTTGGTGGGGGGCGTGGGCGAAGTTCGTCCGCCGGACTCGGCATAGCCCGAGACTTTGCGGGTGGCCTCCGTGCGCCAAAAATAGGCCATGGGCAAAGCCGCGCACAAAAATTAGCGGCCGAAGGTCGGGATCCCAAAACCCCCCAGCGGAAAAATGGCCAAAAAACGGGTGGGCTATAGCCTTGGTGGGCGGCGTGGGCGAAGTTCGTCCGCCGGACTCAGAATGGCCCGAGACTTTGCGGGTGGCCTCCGTGCGCCAAAAATAGGCCACGGGCAAAGCCGCACACAAAAATTAGCGGCCGAAGGTCGGGATCCCAAAACCCCCCAGCGGAAAAATGGCCAAAAAACGGGTGGGCTATAGCCTTGGTGGGGGGCGTTGGCGAAGTTCGTCCTCCGGACTCAGAATGGCCCGAGACTTTGCGGGCGGCCTCCGTGTGCCAAAAATAGGCCACGGGCACAGCCGCGCCCAAAAATTAGCGCCCGAAGGTCGGGGTTCCAAAACCCACCTGCGGAAAAATGGAAAAAAAACGGTGGGCTATAGCCTTGGTGGGGGGCGTGGGCGAAGTTCGTCCGCCGGACTCGGAATGGCCCGAGACTTTGTGGGTGGCCTCCGTGCGCCAAAAATAGGCCACGGGCAAAGCCGCGCACAAAAATTAGCGGCCGAAGGTCGGGATCCCAAAACCCCCCAGCGGAGAAATGGCCAAAAAACGGGTGGGCTATAGCCTTGGTGGGGGGCATTGGCGAAGTTCATCCTCCGGACTCAGAATGGCCCGAGACTTTGTGGGCGGCCTCCGCGTACCAAAAATAGGCCACGGGCACAGCCGCGCCCAAAAATTAGCGCCCGAAGGTCGGGATCCCAAAACCCCCCAGCGGAAAAATGGCCAAAAAACGGGTGGGCTATAGCCTTGGTGGGGGGCGTGGGCGAAGTTCGTCCGCCGGACTCGGAATGGCCCGAGACTTTGCGGGCCGCCCCCGTGTGCCAAAAATAGGCCACGGGCACTGCCGCGCCCAAAAATTAGCACCCGAAGGTCGGGGTTCCAAAACCCACCGGCGGAAAAATGGCCAAAAAACGGGTGGACTATAGCCTTGGTGGGGGGCGTGGGCGGAGGTCGTCCACCAGACTCGGAATGGCCCGAGATTTTATGGGTGGCCTCCGTGCGCCAAAAATAGGCCACGGCCAAAGCCGCACACAAAAATTAGCGGCCGAAGGTCGGGATCCCAAAACCCCCCAGCGGAAAAATGGACAAAAGACGGGTGGGCTATAGCCTTGGTGGGGGGCGTTGGCGAAGTTCGTCCTCCGGACTCAGAATGGCCCGAGACTTTGCGGGCGGTCTCCGTGTGCCAAAAATAGGCCACGGGCACAGCCGTGCCCAAAAATTAGCGCCCGAAGGTCGGGGTTCCAAAACCCACCAGCGGAAAAATGGCCAAAAAACGGGTGGGCTATAGCCTTGGTGGGGGCGTGGCGAGAGCCGGACTCAGAATGGCCCGAGACTTTGCGGGCGGCCTCCGCGTGCCAAAAATAGGCCACGGGCACAGCCGCGCCCAAAAATTAGCGCCCGAAGGACGGGATCCCAAAACCCCCCATGGGAAAAATGGCCAAAAAACGGGTGGGCTATAGCCTTGGTGGGGCGTGGCGAGTTCGTCCGCCGGACTGGGAATGGTCCGAGACTTTGCGGGTGGCCTCCGTGTGCAAAAAAATAGGCACAGCCGCCCCTGAAGTTCGGGATGCCAAAACCCACCAGGGGAAAAAGGCCAAAAAACGGGTGGGCTTTAGCCTTGGTGGGGGGCGTGTGCGAAGTTCGTCCGCCGGACTCGGAATGGTCCGAGAATTTGCGGGTGGACTCCGTGTCCAGAAAATAGGCCACGGGCACAGACGCGCCCAAAAATTAGCGCCCAACGGTCGTAGTGCCAAAACCTCCAGCGGAAAAATGGCCAAAAAACGGGTGGGCTATAGCCTTGGTGGGGGGCGTTGGCGAAGTTCGTCCTCCGGACTCAGAATGGCCCGAGACTTTGCGGGCGGTCTCCGTGTGCCAAAAATAGGCCACGTGCACAGCCGTGCCCAAAAATTAGCGCCCGAACGTCGGGGTTCCAAAACCCACCAGCGGAAAAATGGCCAAAAAACGGGTGGGCTATAGCCTTGGTGGGGGGCGTGGGTGAAGTTCGTCCGCCGGACTCGGAATGGCCCGAGACTTTGTGGGTGGCCTCCATGTGCCAAAAATAGGCCACGGGCAAAGCCGCGCACAAAAATTAGTGCCCGAAGGTCGGGGTGCCAAAACCCACCAGAGGAAAAATGGCCAAAAAACGGGTGGGCTATAGCCTTGGTGGGGGGCGTGGGGGAAGTTCGTCCGCCGGACTCGGAATGGCCCGAGACTTTGTGGGTGGCCTCTGTGCGCCAAAAATAGGCCACGGGCAAAGCCGCGCACAAAAATTAGTGGCCGAAGGTCGGGATCCCAAAACCCCCCAGCGGAGAAATGGCCAAAAAATGGGTGGGCTATTGCCTTGGTGGTGGGAGTGGGCGAAGTTCGTCTGCCGGACTCAGAATGGCCCGAGACTTTGCGGGCGGCCTCCGTGTGCCAAAAATAGGCCACGGGCACAGCCGCACCCAAAAATTAGCGCCCGAAGGTCGGGGTTCCAAAACCCACCAGCGGAAAAATGGCCAAAAAACAGGTGAGCTATAGCCTTGGTGGGGGGCGTGGGCGAAGTTCGTCCGCCGGACTCGGAATGGTCTGAGACTTTGCGGGTGGCCCCCGTGTTCCACAAATAGGCCACGGTCACAACCGCGCCCAAAAATTAGCGCCCGAAGGTCGGGGTGCCAAAACCCACCAGCGGAAAAATGGACAAAAAACGGGTGGGCTATAGCCTTGGTGGGGGGCGTGGGCGAAGTTCGTCCGCCGGACTCGGAATGGCCCGAGACTTTGTGGGTGGCCTCCGTGCGCCAAAAATAGGCCACGGGCAAAGCCGCGCACAAAAATTAGCGGCCGAAGGTCGGGATCCCAAAACCCCCCAGCGGAGAAATGGCCAAAAAACGGGTGGGCTATAGCCTTGGTGGGGGGCATTGGCGAAGTTCATCCTCCGGACTCAGAATGGCCCGAGACTTTGCGGGCGGCATCCGCGTGACAAAAATAGGCCACGGGCACAGCCGCGCCGAAAAAATAGCGCCCGAAGCTCGGGGTTCCAAAACCCACCTGCGGAAAAATGGCCAAAAAATGGGTGGGCTATAGCCTTGGTGGGGGGCGTGGGCGAAGTTCGTCCGCGGGACTCGGAATGGCCCGAGACTTTGTGGGTGGCCTCCGTGCGACAAAAATATGCCACGGGCAAAGCCGCGCACAAAAATTAGCGGCCGAAGGTCGGGATCCCAAAACCCCCCAGCGGAAAAAAGGCCAAAAAACGGGTGGGCTATAGCCTTGGTGGGGGACGTGGGCGAAGTTCATCCGCCGGACTCGGAATGGCCCGAGACTTTGTGGGTGGCCTCCGTGTGCCAAAAATAGGCCACGGGCAAAGCCGTGCACAAAAATTAGCGGCCAAAGGTCGGGATCCCAAAACCCCCCAGCGGAGAAATGGCCAAAAAATGGGTGGGCTATAGCCCTGGTGGGGGGCGTGCGCGAAGTTCGTCCGCCGGTCTCGGAATGGCCCGAGACTTTGCGGGCGGCCTCCGTGTGCCAAAAATAGGCCACGTGCACAGCCGTGCCCAAAAATTAGCACCCGAAGGTCCGGGTTCCAAAACCCACCAGCGGAAAAATGGCCAAAAAACGGGTGGGCTATAGCCTTGGTGGGGGGCGTGGGCGAAGTTCGTCCGCCGGACTCGGAATGGCCCGAGACTTTGTGGGTGGCCTCCGTACGCCAAAAATAGGCCACGGGCAAAGCCGCGCACAAAAATTAGCGGCCGAAGGTCGGGGTTCGAAAACCCACCAGCGGAAAAATGGCCAAAAAAAGGGTGGGCTATAGCCTTGGTGGGGGGCATGGGCGAAGTTCGTCCGCCGGACTCGGCATGGCCCGAGACTTTGCAGGTGGCCTCCGTGCGCCAAAAATAGGCCACGGGCAAAGCCGCGCACAAAAATTAGCGGCCGAAGGTCAGGATCCCAAACCTCCCCGGCGGAAAAATGGCCAAAAAACGGGTGGGCTATAGCCTTGGTGGGGGGCGTAGGCGAAGTTCGTCCTCCGGACTCAGAATGGCCCGAGACTTTGCGGGCGGCCTCCGTGTGCCAAAAATTGGCCACGGGCATAGCCGCGCCCAAAAATTAGCGCCCGATGGTCGGGGTGCCAAAACCCCCCAGCGGAAAAATGGCCAAAAAACGTGTGGGCTATAGCCTTGGTGGGGGGCGTGGGCGAAGTTCGTCCGCCGGACTCGGAATGGCCCGAGACTTTGCGGGCGGCCTCCGTGTGCCAAAAATAGGCCACGGGCACAGCCGCGCCAAAAAATTAGCGCCCGAAGGTCGGGGTACCAAAACCCACCAGCGGAAAAATGGCCAAAAAACGGGTGGGCTATAGCCTTGGTGGGGGGCGTGGGCGAAGTTCGTCCGCCGGACTCGGAATGGCCCGAGACTTTGCGGGCAGCCTCCGTGTGCCAAAAATAGGCCACGGGCACGGCCGCGCCCAAAAATTAGCGCCCGAAGGTCGGGGTTCCAATACCCACCAGCGGAAAAATGACCAAAAAACGGGTGGGCTATAGCCTTGGTGGGGGGCGTGGGCGGAGTTCGTTCGCCAGACTCGGAATGGCCCGAGACTTTCTGGGTGGCCTCCGTGTGACAAAAATAGGCCACGGGCAAAGCCGCGCACAAAAATTAGCGGCCGAAGGTCGGGATCCCAAAACCCCCCAGCGGAAAAATGGCCAAAACAAGGGTGGGCTATAGCCTTGGTGGGGGGCGTTGGCGAAGTTCGTCCTCCGGACTCAGAATGGCCCGAGACTTTGCGGGCGGCCTCCGTGTGCCAAAAATAGGCCACGGGCACAACCGCGCCCAAAAATTAGCGCCCGAAGGTCGGGGTTCCAAAACGCACCAGCGGAAAAAAGGCCAAACAACGGGTGGGCTATAGCCCTGGTGGGGGGCGTGCGCGAAGTTCGTCCGCCGGACTCGGAATGGCCCGAGACTTTGCGGGCGGCCTCCGTGTGCCAAAAATAGGCCACGGGCACAGCCGTGCCCGAAAATTAGCACCCGAAGGTCGGGGTTCCAAAACCCACCAGCGGAAAAATGGCCAAAAAACGGGTGGGTTATAGCCTTGGTGGGGGGCGTGGGCGAAGTTCGTCCGCCGGACTCGGAATGGCCCGAGACTTTGTGGGTGGCCTCCGTACGCCAAAAATAGGCCACGGGCAAAGCCGCGCACAAAAATTAGCGGCCGAAGGTCGGGATCCAATAACCCCCCAGCGGAAAAATGGCCAAAAAACGGGTGGGCTATAGCCTTGGTGGGGGGCGTTGGCGAAGTTCGTCCTCCGGACTCAGAATGGCCCGAGACTTTGCGGGCGGCATCCGTGTGCCAAAAATAGGCCACGGGCACAGCCGCGCCCGAAGGTCGGGGTTCGAAAACCCACCAGCGGAAAAATGGGCAAAAAAAGGGTGGGCTATAGCCTTGGTGGGGGGCATGGGCGAAGTTCGTCCGCCGGACTCGGCATGGCCCGAGACTTTGCAGGTGGCTTCCGTGCGCCAAAAATAGGCCACGGGCAAAGCCGCGCTCAAAAATTAGCTGCCGAAGGTCAGGATCCCAACCCCCCCCGGCGGAAAAATGGCCAAAAAACGGGTGGGCTATAGCCTTGGTGGGGGGCGTAGGCGAAGTTCGTCCTCCGGACTCAGAATGGCCCGAGACTTTGCGGGCGGACTCCGTGTGCCAAAAATTTGCCACGGGCATAGTAAAAATTAGCACCCGATGGTCGGGTGCCAAAAAAGGCGGAAAAATGGCCAAAAACGTGGGCTATAGCCTTGGTGGGGGTCGTGGGCGAGGTTCGTCCGCCGGACTCGGAATGGCCCGAGACTTTGCGGGCGGCCTCCGTGTGCCAAAAATAGGCCACGGGCACAGCCGCGCCAAAAAATTAGCGCCCGAAGGTCGGGGTACCAAAACCCACCAGCGGAAAAATGGCCAAAAAACGGGTGGGCTATAGCCTTGGTGGGGGACTTGGGCAAAGTTCGCCCGCCGGACTCGGAATGGCCCGAGACTTTTTGGGTGGCCTCCATGTGCCAAAGATAGGCCACGGGCAAAGCCGCGCCCAAAAATTAGCGCCCGAAGTTCGGGGTTCCAAAACCCACCAGCGGAAAAAAGGCCAAAAAACGGGTGGGCTATAGCCTTGGTGGGGGGCGTGGGCGAAGTTCGTCCGCCGGACTCAGAATGGCCCGAGACTTTGCGGGCGGACTCCGTGTGCCAAAAATAGGCCACGGGCACGGCCGCGCCCGAAGGTCGGGGTTCCAAAACCCACCAGCGGAAAAATGGCCAAAAAACGGGTGGGCTATAGCCTTGGTGGGGGGCGTGGGCGAAGTTCGTCCGCCGGACTCGGAATGGCCCGAGACTTTGCGGGCGGCCTCCGTGTGCGAAAAATAGGCCACGGGCACAGCCGTGCCCAAAAATTAGCGCCCGAAGGTCGGGGTGCCAAAACCCACCAGCGGAAAAATGTCCAAAAAACGGGTGGGCTATAGCCTTGGTGGGGGGCATGGGCGAAGTTCGTCCGCCGGACTCGGCATGGCCCGAGACTTTGCAGGAGGCCTCCGTGCGCCAAAAATAGGCCACGGCCAAAGCCGCGCACAAAAATTAGCGGCGGAAGGTCAGGATCCCAAACCCCCCCGGCGGAAAAATGGCCAAAAAACGGGTGGGCTATAGCCTTGGTGGGGGGCGTAGGCGAAGTTCGTCCTCCGGACTCAGAATGGCCCGAGACTTTGCGGGCGGACTCCGTGTGCCAAAAATTTGCCACGGGCATAGCCGCGCCCAAAAATTAGCGCCCGATGGTCGGGGTGCCAAAACCCCCCAGCGGAAAAATGGCCAAAAAACGTGTGGGCTATAGCCTTGGTGGGGGTCGTGGGCGAGGTTCGTCCGCCGGACTCGGAATGGCCCGAGACTTTGCGGGCGGCCTCCGTGTGCCAAAAATAGGCCACGGGCACAGCCGCGCCAAAAAATTAGCGCCCGAAGGTCGGGGTACCAAAACCCACCAGCGGAAAAATGGCCAAAAAACGGGTGGGCTATAGCCTTGGTGGGGGGCGTGGGCGAAGTTCGTCCGCCGGACTCGGAATGGCCCGAGACTTTTTGGGTGGCCTCCATGTGCCAAAGATAGGCCACGGGCAAAGCCGCGCCCAAAAATTAGCGCCCGAAGTTCGGGGTTCCAAAACCCACCAGCGGAAAAAAGGCCAAAAAACGGGTGGGCTATAGCCTTGGTGGGCGTGGCGAGATTCGTCCGGACTCAGAATGGCCCGAGACTTTGCGGGCGGACTCCGTGTGCCAAAAATAGGCCACGGGCACGGCCACGCCCGAAGGTCGGGGTTCCAAAACCCACCAGCGGAAAAATGTCCAAAAAACGGGTGGGCTATAGCCTTGGTGGGGGGCATGGGCGAAGTTCGTCCGCCGGACTCGGCATGGCCCGAGACTTTGCAGGAGGCCTCCGTGCGCCAAAAATAGGCCACGGCCAAAGCCGCGCACAAAAATTAGCGGCGGAAGGTCAGGATCCCAAACCCCCCCGGCGGAAAAATGGCCAAAAAACGGGTGGGCTATAGCCTTGGTGGGGGGCGTGGGCGAAGTTCGTCCTCCGGACTCAGAATGGCCCGAGACTTTGCGGGCGGACTCCGTGTGCCAAAAATTTGCCACGGGCATAGCCGCGCCCAAAAATTAGCGCCCGATGGTCGGGGTGCCAAAACCCCCCAGCGGAAAAATGGCCAAAAAACGTGTGGGCTATAGCCTTGGTGGGGGTCGTGGGCGAGGTTCGTCCGACGGACTCGGAATGGCCCGAGACTTTGCGGGCGGCCTCCGTGTGCCAAAAATAGGCCACGGGCACAGCCATGCCCAAAAATTAGCGCCCTAAGGTCGGGGTGCCAAAACCCACCAGCGGAAAAATGTCCAAAAAACGGGTGGGCTATAGCCTTGGTGGGGGGCGTTGGCAAAGTTCGTCCTAAGGATTCAGAATGGCCCGAGACTTTGCGGGCGGCCTCCGTGTGCCATAAATAGACCACGGCCATAGCCGCGCCCAACAATTGGCGCCAGAAGGTCGGGGTGCCAAAACCGCCCAGCGGAAAAATGGCCAAAAAACGAGGGGGCTATAGCCTTGGTGGGGGGCGTGGGCGAAGTTCATCCGCCGGACTCGGAATGGCCCAAGACTTTGCTGGCGGCCTCCGTGTGCAAAAAATAGGCCACGGGCACAGCCACGCCCAAAAATTAGCGCCCGAAGGTCGGGGTGCCAAAACCCACCAGCGGAAAAATGTCCAAAAAACGGGTGGGCTATAGCCTTGGTGGGGGGCGTTGGCAAAGTTCGTCCTCCGGATTCAGAATGGCCCGAGACTTTGCGGGCGACCTCCGTGTGCCAAAAAATGGCCACGGACATAGCCGCGCTCAAAAATTAGCGCCCGATGGTCAGGGTGCCAAAACCCCCCTGCGGAAAAATGGCCAAAAAACGTGTGGGATATAGCCTTGGTGGGGGGTGTGGGCGAAGTTCGTCCGCCGGACTCGGATTGCCCCGAGAATTTGCGGGCGGCCTCCGTGTGCCAAAAATAGGCCACGGGCACAGCCGCGCCCAAAAATTAGCGCCCGAAGGTCGGGGTACCAAAACCCACCAGCGGAAAAATGGCCAAAAAACGGGTGGGCTATAGCCTTGGTGGGGGGCGTGGGCGAAGTTCGTCCTCCGGACTCAGAATGGCCCGAGACTTTGTGGGTGGCCTCCGTGTGCTAAAAAATGGCCACGCGCATAGCCACGCTAAAAAATTAGAGCCCGATGGTCGGGGTGCCAAAACCCCCCTGCGGAAAAATGGCCAAAAAACGTGTGGGCTATAGCCTTGGTGGAGGGTGTGGGCGAAGTTCGTCCGCCGGACTCGGAATGGCCCGAGACTTTGCGGGTGGCCTCCGTGTGCCAAAAATAGGCCACGGGCACAGCCGCGCCAAAAAATTAGCGCCCGAAGGTCGGGGTGCCAAAACCCACCAGCGGAAAAATGGCCTAAAAACGGGTGGGCTATAGCCTTGGTGGGGGGCGTGGGCGAGGTTCGTCCGCCGGACTCGGAATGGCCCGAGACTTTGCGGGCAGCCTCCGTGTGCCAAAAATAGGCCACGGGCACGGCCGCGCCCAACAATTGGCGCTAGAAGGTCGGGGTGCCAAAACCGCCCAGCGGAAAAATGGCCAAAAAACGAGGGGGCTATAGCCTTGGTGGGGGGCGTGGGCGAAGTTCATCCGCCGGACTCGGAATGGCCCAAGACTTTGCTGGCGGCCTCCGTGTGCAAAAAATAGGCCACGGGCACAGCCACGCCCAAAAATTAGCGCCCGAAGGTCGGGGTGCCAAAACCCACCAGCGGAAAAATGTCCAAAAAACGGGTGGGCTATAGCCTTGGTGGGGGGCGTTGGCAAAGTTCGTCCTCCGGATTCAGAATGGCCCGAGACTTTGCGGGCGACCTCCGTGTGCCAAAAAATGGCCACGGACATAGCCGCGCTAAAAAATTAGCGCCCGATGGTCAGGGTGCCAAAACCCCCCTGCGGAAAAATGGCCAAAAAACGTGTGGGATATAGCCTTGGTGGGGGGTGTGGGCGAAGTTCGTCCGCCGGACTCGGATTGCCCCGAGAATTTGCGGGCGGCCTCCGTGTGCCAAAAATAGGCCACGGGCACAGCCGCGCCCAAAAATTAGCGCCCGAAGGTCGGGGTTCCAAAACCCACCAGCGGAAAAATGGCCAAAAAACGGGTGGGCTATAGCCTTGGTGGGGGGCGTTGGTGAAGTTCGTCCTCCGGACTCAGAATGGCCCGAGACTTTGCGGGCGACCTCCGTGTGCCAAAAAATGGCCACGGGCATAGCCGCGCTAAAAAATTAGCGCCCGATGGTCAGGGTGCCAAAACCCCCCTGCGGAAAAATGGCCAAAAAACGTGTGGGCTATAGCCTTGGTGGGGGGTGTGGGCGAAGTTCGTCCGCCGGACTCGGATTGGCCCAAGAATTTGCGGGTGGCTTCCGTGTGCCAAAAATAGGCCACGGGCATAGCCGCGCTAAAAAATTAGCGCCCGATGGTCAGAGTGCCAAAACCCCCCTGCGGAAAAATGGCCAAAAAACGGATGGGCTATAGCCTTGGTGGGGGGCAGGGGCGAAGTTCGTCCGCCGGACTCGGCATGGCCCGAGACTTTGCGGGTGGCCTCCGTGCGCCAAAAATAGGCCACGGCAAAGCGCGCACAAAAGTGCGCGGCAAGGCGGGATCAAAGAAAAATGGCCATGGTGGGCTATAGCCTTGGTGGGCGTTGTTCGTCCTCCGGACTCAGAATGGCCCGACACTTTGCGGGCGGCCTCCGTGTGCCAAAAATTAGCCAGGCATATAAAAATTAGCGCCCGATGGTCGGGTGCCAAAACCCCAGCGGAAAAATGGCCAAAAAGCGTGTGGGCTATAGCCTTGGTGGGGCGTGGGCGGTCCGCCCGGACTCGGAATGGCCCGAGACTTTGCGGGCGGCCTCCGTGTGCCAAAAATAGGCCACGGGCACAGTCGCGCCCAAAAATTAGCTCCCGAAGGTCAGGGTACCAAAACCCACCAGCGGAAAAATGGCCAAAAAACGGGTGGGCTATAGCCACAGGGCGTGGCGAGAGTTCGTCCTCCGGACTCTGAATGGCCCGAGACTTTGGGGGGGGCCTCCGTGTGCCCAAAAATGGCCACGGGCATAGCCACGTTAAAAAATTAGCGCCCGATGGTCGGGGTGCCAAAACCCCCCAGCGGAAAAATGGCCAAAAAACGTGTGGGCTATAGCCTAGGTGGGGGGCGTGGGAGAGGTTCGTCCGCCGGACTCGGAATGGCCCGAGACTTTGCGGGCGGCCTCCGTGTGCCAAAAATAGGCCACGGGAAAGCCGCGCCCAAAAATTAGCGCCCGAAGGTCGGGGTACCAAAACCCACCAGCGGAAAAATGGCCAAAAAACGGGTGGGCTATAGCCACAGGGCGTGGCGAATTCGTCCTCGGACTCAGAATGGCGAGACTTTGTGGGTGGCCTCCGTGTGCCAAAAATGGCCAGGCATAGCCACGTTAAAAAAATTAGCGCCCGAGGTTGCGGAAAAATGGCCAAAAAAACGTGTGGGCTATAGCCGTTCGTGTGTGCCAAAAATCTTGTAGCGGAAAAATGGCCAAAAAACGGGTGGGCTATAGCCTTGGTGGGGGGCGTGGGCGAGGTTCGTCCGCCGGACTCGGAATGGCCCGAGACTTTGCGGGCAGCCTCCGTGTGCCAAAAATAGGCCACGGGAACGGCTGCGCCCAAAATTAGCGCCCGAAGGTCGGGGTTCCAAAACCCACCAGCGGAAAAATGGCCAAAAAACGGGTTGGCTATAGCCTTGGTGGGGGGCGTTGGCGAAGTTCGTCCTCCGGACTCAGAATGGCCCGAGACTTTGCGGGCGACCTCCATGTGCCAAAAAATGGCCACGGGCATAGCCGCGCTCAAAAATTAGCGCCCGATGGTCAGGGTGCCAAAACCCCCCTGCGGAAAAATGGCCAAAAAACGGGTGGGCTATAGCCTTGGTGGGGGTGTGGCGAGATTAAATCCGCGGACTCGGATTGGCCCAAGAATTTGCGGGTGGCCTCCGTGTGCCAAAAATAGGCCACGGGCATAGCCGCGCTAAAAAATTAGCGCCCGATGGTCAGGGTGCCAAAACCCCCCTGCGGAAAAATGGCCAAAAAACGGGTGGGCTATAGCCTTGGTGGGGGGCATGGGCGAAGTTTGTCCGCCGGACTCGAAATGGCCCGAGACTTTGGGGGTGGCCTCCGTGTGCAAAAAATAGGCCACGGCCAAAGCCGCGCACAAAAATTAGCGGCCGAAGGTCGGGATCCCAAAACACCCCGGCGGAAAAATGGCCAAAAAACGGGTGGGCTATAGCCTTGGTGGGGGGCGTTGGCGAAGTTCGTCCTCCGGACTCAGAATGGCCCGAGACTTTGCAGGCGGCCTCCGTGTGCCAAAATTGGCCACGGGCATGCCAAAAATTAGCGCCCGATGGTCGGGGTGCCAAAACCCACCAGCGGAAAAATGGCCAAAACGGCTATATCCTTGGTGGCGGGCGAGGCTCGTGAGCGGACTCGGAATGGCCCAAGACTTTGCGGGTGGCCTAAAAAGGCCACAGGCACAGCGCCAAATTAGCCGAAGGTGGTACAAAACCCACCAGCGGAAAAATGGCCAAAAGCGGGTGGGCTATAGCCTTTGTAGGCAAGGTCCGCGGACTCGGAATGGCCCGAGACTTTTTGGGTGGCCTCCGTGTGCCAAAGATAGGCCACTGGCAAAGCCGCGCTAAAAAATTAGCGCCCAAAGGTCGGGGTTCCAAAACCCACCAGCGGAAAAAAGGCCAAAAAACGGGTGGGCTATAGCCTTGGTGGGGGGCGTGGGCGAAGTTCGTCCGCCGGACTCGGAATGGCCCGAGACTTTGTGGGTGGCCACCGTGTGCCAAAAATAGGCCAGGGGCAAAACCGCGCCAGAAAATTAGCGACCGAAGGCCGGGGTTGCCAAAACCCCCCAGTGGAAAAATGGCCAAAAAACGGGTGGGCTATAGCCTTGGTGGGGGGCGTGGGCGAAGTTCGCCCGCCGGACTCAGAATGGCCCGAGACTTTGCGGGTGGCCTCCGTGTGCCAAAAATAGGCCACGGGCATGCCCGCGCCCGAAGGTCGGGGTTCCAAAACCCACCAGCGGAAAAATTGCCAAAAAACGGGTGGGCTATAGCCTTGGTAGGGCGTGGCGAGTTCGTCTGCCGGACTCGGAATGGCCCGAGACTTTGCGGGCGGCCTCCGTGTGCCAAAATAGGCCACGGGCACAGCCGTGCCCAAAAATTAGCGCCCGAAGGTCGGGGTGCCAAAACCCACCAGCGGAAAAATGTCCAAAAAACGGGTGGGCTATAGCCTTGGTGGGGGGTGTTGGCGAAGTTCGTCCTCCGGACTCAGAATGGCCCGAGACTTTGCGGGCGAACTCCGTGTGCCAAAAAATGGCCACGGGCATAGCCGCGCTCAAAAATTAGCGCCCGATGGTCAGGGTGCCAAAACCCCCCTGCGGAAAAATGGCCAAAAAACGTGTGGGCTATAGCCTTGGTGGGGGGTGTGGGCGAAGTTCGTCCGCCGGACTCGGATTGGCCCGAGAATTTGCGGGCGGCCTCCGTGTGCCAAAAATAGGCCACGGGCACAGCCGCTCCCAAAAATTAGCGCCCGAAGGTCGGGGTACCAAAACCCACCAGCGGAAAAATGGCCAAAAAACGGGTGGGCTATAGCCTTGGTGGAGGTGTGGCGAGGTTCGTCGCGGACTCGGAATGGCCCGAGACTTTGCGGGCGGCCTCTGTGTGCCAAAAATAGGCCACGGGCACAGCCGTGCCAAAAAATTAGCGCCCGAAGGTCGGGGTGCCAAAACCCACCAGCGGAAAAATGGCCAAAAAACGGGTGGGCTATAGCCTTGGTGGGGGGTGTTGGCGAAGTTCGTCCTCCGGACTCTGAATGGCCGAGACTGCGGGCGACCTCCGTGTGCCAAAAATGGCCACGGGCATAGCGCTCAAAGTAGCGCCCGATGGACAGGGTGCCAAACCCTGCGGAAAAATGGCCAAAACGTGTGGGCTATAGCCTTGGTGGAGGTGGCTCGGCCCGAGAATTTGCGGGCGGCCTCCGTGTTCCAAAAATAGGCCACGGGCAAAGCCGCGCATAAAAATTAGCACTCGAACGTCGGATACCAAAACCCCCCAGCGGAAAAATGGCGAAAAAACGGGTGGGCTATAGCCTTGGTGGGGGGCGTGGGCGAAGTTCGTCCTCCGGACTCAGAATGGCCCGAGACTTTGCGGGCGGCCTCCGTGTGCCAAAAAATGGCCACAGGCATAGCCGCGCGAAAAAAATAGCGCCCGATGGTCGGGGTGCCAAAACCCCCCTGCGGAAAAATGGCCAAAAAACGTGTGGGCTATGGCCTTGGTAAGTGTGGCGAGATTCGATCCGCGGACTCGGAATGGCCCGAGACTTTGGGCGGCCTCCGTGTGCCAAAAATAGGCCACGGCACAGCCCCAAAATTATCGCCCGAAGGTCAGGTGCCAAAACCCACCAGCGGAAAAATGGCCAAAAACGTGTGGACTATAGCCTTGGTGGGGCGTGGCGAGATCCCGCGGACTCGGAATGGCCCGAGACTTTGTGGTGGCCTCCGTGTGCCAAAAATAGGCCACGGGAACAGCTGCACTCAAAAATTAGCGCCCGAAGGTCGGGGTGCCAAAACCCCCTAGCGGAAAAATGGCCAAAAAACGAGTGGGCTATAGCCTTGGTGGGGGGCGTGCGCGAAGTTCGTCCGCCGGACTCGGAATGGCCCGAGACTTTGCGGGCGGCCTCCGTGTGCCATAAATAGACCACGGCCATAGCCTCGCCCAAAAATTGGCGCCAGAAGGTCGGGGTGCCAAAACCCCCCAGCGGAAAAATGGCCAAAAAACGAGTGGGCTATAGCCTTGGTGGGGGGCGTGGGCGAAGTTCGTCCGCCGGACTCGGAATGGCCCGAGACTTTGCTGGTGGCCTCCGTGTGCCAAAAATAGGCCACGGACACAGCCACGCCGAAAAATTAGCGCCCGAAGGTCGGGGTGCCAAATCCCACCAGCGGAAAAATGGCCAAAAAACGGGTGGGCTATAGCCTTGGTGGGGGGCATGGGTGGAGTTCGTCCGCCAGACTCGGAATGGCCCGAGACTTTCTGGGTGGCCTCCGTGTGCCAAAAATAGGCCACCAGGCAAGCCGCGCACAAAATTAGCCGAAGGTGGGATCCCAAACCCCAGCGGAGAAATGGCCAAAAAACGGGTGGGCTATAGCCTTGGTGGGGGGCGTGGGCGAGGTTCGTCCGCCGGACTCGGAATGGCCCGAGACTTTGCGCGCAGCCTCCGTCTGCCAAAAATAGGCAACGGGCACGGCCGCGCCCAAAAATTAGCACCCGAAGGTCGGGGTTCCAAAACCCACCAGCGGAAAAATGGCCAAAAAACGGGTGGGCTATAGCCTTGGTGGGGGACGTGGGCGAAGTTCGTCCGCCGGACTCGGAATGGCCCGAGACTTTGTGGGTGGCCTCCGTGTGCCAAAGATAGGCCACGGGCAAAGCCGCGCTCAAAAATTAGCACCTGAAGGTCGGTTGCCAAAACCCCCCAGCGGAAAAATGGCGAAAAAACGGGTGGGCTATAGCCTTGGTGGGGGGCGTGGGCGAAGATCGTCCTCCGGACTCAGAATGGCCCGAGACTTTGCGGGCGGTCTCCATGTGCCAAAAAATGGCCACGGGCATAGCCGCGCTAAAAAATTAGCGCCCGATGGTCGGGGTGCCAAAACCCCCCTGCGGAAAAATGGCCAAAAAACGAGTGGGCTATAGCCTTGGTGGGGGGTGTGGGCGAAGTTCGTCCGCCGGACTCGGAATGGCCCGATACTTTGTGGGTGGCCTCCGTGTGCCAAAAATAGGCCACGGGAACAGCTGCACTCAAAAATTAGCGCCCGAAGGTCAGGGTGCCAAAACCCCCTAGCGGAAAAATGGCCAAAAAACTAGTGGGCTATAGCCTTGGTGGGGGGCGTGCGCGAAGTTCGTCCGCCGGACTCGGAATGGCCCGAGACTTTGCCGGCGGCCTCCGTGTGCCAAAAATAGGCCACGGACACAGCCACGCCCAAAAATTAGCGCCCGAAGGTCGAAGTGCCATAACCCACCAGCGGAAAAATGGCCAAAAAACGGGTGGGCTATAGCCTTGGTGGGGGGCGTGGGCGGAGTTCGTCCGCCAGACTCGGAATGGCCCGAGACTTTCAGGTAGGCCTCCGTGTACCAAAAATAGGCCACGGCACGGCTGCGCCCAAAAATTGAAGGTCAGGATTCCAAAACCCACCAGCGAAAAATGGCCAAAAAGCGGGTGGGCTATAGCCTTGGTGGGCGTGGGGCGTTCGTCCGCCGGACTCGGAATGGCCCGAGACTATGTGGGTGGCCTCCGTGTGCCAAAGATAGGGCACAGGCAAAGCCGCGCACAAAAATTAGCACCCGAAGGTCGGATGCCAAAACCCCCCTGCGGAAAAATGGCGAAAAAACGGGTGGGCTATAGCCTTGGTGGGGCGTGGCGAGACCGTCCTCCGGACTCAGAATGGCCCGAGACTTTGCGGGCGGCCTCCGTGTGACAAAAAATGGCCACGGGCATAGCCGCGCTAAAAAATTAGCGCCCGATGGTCTGGGTGCCAAAACCCCCCTGCGGAAAAATGGCGAAAAAACGGGTGGGCTATAGCCTTGGTGGGGGGCGTGGGCGAAGTTCGTCCTCCGGACTCAGAATGGCCCGAGACTTTGCGGGCGGCCTCCGTGTGACAAAAAATGGCCACGGGCATAGCCGCGCTAAAAAATTAGCGCCCGATGGTCTGGGTGCCAAAACCCACCAGCGGAAAAATGACCAAAAAACGGGTGGGCTATAGCCTTGGTGGGGGGCGTGGGCGGAGTTCGTCCGCCAGACTCGGAATGGCCCGAGACTTTCTGGGTGGCCTCCGTGTGCCAAATATAGGCCACTGGCAAAGCCGCGCACAAAAATTAGCACCCGAAGGTCGGATCCCAAAACCCCCCAGCGGAGAAATGGCCAAAAAACGGGTGGGCTATAGCCTTGGTGGGGGGCGTGGGCGAGGTTCGTCCGCCGGACTCGGAATGGCTCGAGATTTTGCGGGCAGCCTCCGTGTGCCAAAAATAGGCCACGGGCACGGCCGCGCCCAAAAATTAGCGCCCGAAGGTCGGGGTTCCAAAACCCACCAGCGGAAAAATGGCCAAAAAACGGGTGTGCTATAGCCTTGGTGGGGGGCTTGGCGAGGTTAAATCCGCCGGACCCGGAATGGCCCGAGACTTTGTGGGCTGCCTCCGTGTGCCAAACATAGGCCACTGGCAAAGCCGCGCACAAAAATTAGCACCCGAAGGTCGGATGCCAAAACCCCCCAGCGGAAAAATGGCGAAAAAACGGGTGGGCTATAGCCTTGGTGGGGCGTGGCGAAGATTCGTCCTCCGGACTCAGAATGGCCGAGACTATGCGGGCGGCCTCCGTGTGCCAAAAAAGGCCATGGGGCATAGCGCGCTAAAAATTGGCGCCCGATGGTGGGTGCCAAAACCCCCCTGCGGAAAAATGGCGAACAAACGTGTGGGCTATAGCCTTGGTGGGGGTGTGGGCGAGATTCGTCCGCGGACTGGAATGGCCCGAGACTTTGCGGGCGGCCTCCGTGTGCCAAAAATAGGCCACCCAGGCACAGCCCGCCAAAATTAGCGCCCGTCGGGGTTCGAAAACCCACCAACGGAAAAATGGCCAAAAAGCGGGTGGGCTATAGCCTTGGTGGGGGCGGGCGAGTTCGTCCGCGGACTCGGCATGGCCGAGACTTTGCGGGTGGCCTCCGTGCGCAAAAAAATAGGCCCGCAGGCAAAGCTGCGCACAAAAATTAGCGGCCAAAATTGGGATCCCAAAACCCCGAGGCGGAAAAATGGCCAAAAGCGGGTGGGCTATAGCCTTGGTAGGCGTTGGCGAGTTCGTCCTCCGGACTCAGATATGGCCCGGGACTATGCGGGGCGGCCTCCGTGTGCCAAAAAGGCCATAGGCATAGCGCGCTAAAAATTAGCGCCCGATGGTGGTGCCAAAACCCCCTGCGGAAAAATGGCCAAAAACGTGTAGGCTATAGCCTTGGTGGGGGTGTGGGGGCGGTCCATCGGAATGGCCCGAGACTTTGCGGGCGGCCTCCGTGTGCCAAAAATAGGCCACGGGCACAGCCGCGCCCAAAAATTAGCGCCCGAAGGTCGGGGTTCGAAAACCCCCCGGCGGAAAAATGGCCAAAAAACGGGTGGGCTATAGCCTTGGTGGGGGGCGTGGGCGGAGTTCGTCCGCCAGACTCGGAATGGCCCGAGACTTTCTGGGTGGCCTCCGTGTGCCAAAAATATGCCACGGGCAAAGCCGCGCACAAAAATTAGCGGCCGAAGGTCGGGATCCCAAAACCCCCCAGCGGAGAAATGGCCAAAAAACGGGTGGGCTATAGCCTTGGTGGGGGGCGTGGGCGAGGTTCGTCCGCCGGACTCGGAATGGCTCGAGATTTTGCGGGCAGCCTCCGTGTGCCAAAAATAGGCCACGGGCATGGCCGCGCCCAAAAATTAGCGCCCGAAGGTCGGGGTTCCAAAACCCACCAGCGGAAAAATGGCCAAAAAACGGGTGTGCTATAGCCTTGGTGGGGGGCTTGGGCGAGGTTCGTCCGCCGGACTCGGAATGGCCCGAGACTTTGTGGGTGGCCTCCGTGTGCCAAAGATAGGCCACTGGCAAAGCCGCGCACAAAAATTAGCACCCGAAGGTCGGATGCCAAAACCCCCCAGCGGAAAAATGGCGAAAAAACGGGTGGGCTATAGCCTTGGTGGGGGGCGTGGGCGAAGTTCGTCCTCCGGACTCAGAATGGCCCGAGACTATGCGGGCGGCCTCCGTGTGCCAAAAAAAGGCCATGGGCATAGCCGCGCTAAAAAATTGGCGCCCGATGGTCGGGGTGCCAAAACCCCCCTGCGGAAAAATGGCCAACAAACGTGTGGGCTATAGCCTTGGTGGGGGGTGTGGGCGAAGTTCGTCCGCCGGACTCGGAATGGCCCGAGACTTTGCGGGCGGCCTCCGTGTGCCAAAAATAGGCCACGGGCACAGCCGCGCCCAAAAATTAGCGCCCGAAGGTCGGGGTTCGAAAACCCACCAACGGAAAAATGGCCAAAAAACGGGTGGGCTATAGCCTTGGTGGGGCGTGGGGCGAGTTCGTCCGCGGACTCGGCATGGCCGAGACTTTGCGGGTGGCCTCCGTGCGCAAAAATAGGCCACGGCAAAGCTGCGCACAAAAATTAGCGGCCGAGTGGGATCCCAAAACCCCAGCGGAAAAATGGCCAAAATGGTGGGCTATAGCCTTGGTGGGGCGTTAGCGAGTTCGTCCTCCGGACTCAGAATGGCCGGAGACTATGCGGGCGGCCTCCGTGTGCCAAAAAAGCCATAGGCATAGCCGCGCCAAAAATTAGCGCCCGATGGTGGGGTGCCAAAACCCCCTGCGGAAAAATGGCCAACGTGTGGACTATAGCCTTGGTGGGGGTGTGGGCGAAGTCCGCCCGGACTCAGAATGGCCCTAGACTGCGGGCGGTCTCCTGCACAAAAATTAGCGCCCGAAGGTCGGGGTTCGAAACCCACCAGCGGAAAAATGGCCCAAAAGGTGGGCTATAGCCTTGGTGGGGCGTGGCGAGTTCGTCCGCCGGACTCGGCATGGCCCGAGACTTTGCGGTGGCCTCCGTGCAAAAATAGGCCACGGGCAAAGCTACGCACAAAAATTAGCGGCGAAAATTGGGATCCCAAAACCCCAGCGGAAAAATGGCAAAAAGGTGGGCTATAGCCTTGGTGGGGCGGGCGAAGTTCGTCCTCCGGACTCAGAATGGCCTGAGACTTTGCGGGCGGCCTCCGTGTGCCAAAAATTAGCCACGGGCATAGCCGCGCCCAAAAATTAGCGCCCGATGGTCGGGGTTCGAAAACCCACCAGCGGAAAAATGGCCAAAAAACGGGTGGGCTATAGCTTTGGTTGGGGGCGTGGGCGAAGTTCGTCCGCCGGACTCGGCATGGCCCGAGACTTTGCGGGTGGCCTCCGTGCGCAAAAAATAGGCCACGGGCACAAAAATTAGCGGCCGAAAATTGGGATCCCAAAACCCCCCGGCGGAAAAATGGCCAAAAAACGGGTGGGCTATAGCCTTGGTGGGGGGCGTTGGCGAAGTTCGTCCTCCGGACTCAGAATGGCCCGGGACTATGCGGGCGGCCTCCGTGTGCCAAAAAAAGGCCATGGGCATAGCCGCGCTAAAAAATTAGCGCCCGATGGTCGGGGTGCCAAAACCCCCCTGCGGAAAAATGGCCAAAAAACGTGTGGGCTATAGCCTTGGTGGGGGGTGTGGGCGAAGTTCGTCCGCCGGACTCGGAATGGCCCGAGACTTTGCGGGCGGCCTCCGTGTGCCAAAAATAGGCCACGGGCACAGCCGCGCCCAAAAATTAGCGCCCGAAGGTCGGGGTTCGAAAACCCACCAGCGGAAAAATGGCCAAAAAACGGGTGGGCTATAGCCTTGGTGGGGGGCGTGGGCGAAGTTCGTCCGCCGGACTCGGCATGGCCCGAGACTTTGCGGGTGGCCTCCGTGCGCAAAAAATAGGCCACGGGCAAAGCTGCGCACAAAAATTAGCGGCCGAAAATTGGGATCCCAAAACCCCCCGGCGGAAAAATGGCCAAAAAACGGGTGGGCTATAGCCTTGGTGGGGGGCGTTGGCGAAGTTCGTCCTCCGGACTCAGAATGGCCCGAGACTTTGCGGGCGGCCTCCGTGTGCCAAAAATTAGCCACGGGCATCCCGAAGGTCGGGGTTCGAAAACCCACCAGCGGAAAAATGGCCAAAAAACGGGTGGGCTATAGCCTTGGTGGGGGGCGTGGGCGAAGTTCGTCCGCCGGACTCGGCATGGCCCGAGACTTTGCGGGTGGCCTCCGTGCGCAAAAAATAGGCCACGGGCAAAGCTGCGCACAAAAATTAGCGGCCGAAAATTGGGATCCCAAAACCCCCCGGCGGAAAAATGGCCAAAAAACGGGTGGGCTATAGCCTTGGTGGGGGGCGTTGGCGAAGTTCGTCCTCCGGACTCAGAATGGCCCGAGACTTTGCGGGCGGCCTCCGTGTGCCAAAAATTAGCCACGGGCATAGCCGCGCCCAAAAATTAGCGCCCGATGGTCGGGGTTAGAAAACCCACCAGCGGAAAAATGGCCAAAAAACGGGTGGGCTATAGCCTTGGTGGGGGGCGTTGGCGAAGTTCGTCCTCCGGACTCAGAATGGCCCGGGACTATGCGGGCGGCCTCCGTGTGCCAAAAAAAGGCCATGGGCATAGCCGCGCTAAAAAATTAGCGCCCGATGGTCGGGGTGCCAAAACCCCCCTGCGGAAAAATGGCCAAAAAACGTGTGGGCTATAGCCTTGGTGGGGGGTGTGGCGAGTTCGTCGCGGACTCGGAATGGCCCGAGACTTTGCGGGCGGCCTCCGTGTGCCAAAATAGGCCACACAGCCGCGCAAAAATTAGCACCGAAGGTCGGGGTTCGAAAACCCACCAGCGGAAAAATGGCCAAAAAGCGGGTGGGCTATAGCCTTGGTGGGGCGTGGCGAGATTCGTCCGCCGGACTCGGCATGGCCCGAGACTTTGCGGATGGCCTCCGTGCGCAAAAAATAGGCCACGGGCAAAGCTGCGCACAAAAATTAGCGGCCGAAAATTGGGATCCCAAAACCCCCCGGCGGAAAAATGGCCAAAAAACGGGTGGGCTATAGCCTTGGTGGGGGGCGTTGGCGAAGTTCGTCCTCCGGACTCAGAATGGCCCGAGACTTTGCGGGCGGCCTCCGTGTGCCAAAAATTAGCCACGGGCATAGCCGCGCCCAAAAATTAGCGCCCGATGGTCGGGATGCCAAAACCCCCCAGCGGAAAAATGGCCAAAAAACGTGTGGACTATAGCCTTGGTGGGGGGCGTGGGCGAAGTTCGTCCGCCGGACTCGGAATGGCCCTAGACTTTGCGGGCGGTCTCCGTGTGCTAAAAATATGCAATGGGCACAGCCGCGCCCAAAAAGTAGCGCCCGAAGGTCGGGGTACCAAAACCCACCAGCGGAAAAATGGCCAAAAAACGGGTGGGCTATAGCCTTGGTGGGGGGCGTGGGCGGAGTTCGTCCGCCAGACTCGGAATGGCCCGAGACTTTCTGGGTGGCCTCCGTGTGCCAAAAATATGCCACGGGCAAAGCCGCGCACAAAAATTAGCGGCCGAAGGTCGGGGTTCCAAAACCCACCAGCGGAAAAATGGCCAAAAAACGGGTGGGCTATAGCCTTGGTGGGGGGCGTGGGCGAAGTTCGTCCGCCGGACTCGGAATGGCCCGAGACTTTGTGGGTGGCCTCCGTGTGCCAAAGATAGGCCACGGGCAAAGCCGCGTACAAAATTTAGCACCCGAAGGTCGGATGCCAAAACCCCCCAGCGGAAAAATGGGGAAAAAACGGGTGGGCTATAGCCTTGGTGGGGGGCGTGGGCGAAGTTCGTCCTCTGGACTCAGAATGGCCCGAGACTTTGCGGGCGGCCTCCGTGTGCCAAAAAATGGCCACGGGCATACCCGCGCTAAAAAATTAGTGCCCGATGGTCGGGGTGCCAAAACCCCCCTGCGGAAAAATGGCCAAAAAATGTGTGGGCTATAGCCTTGGTGGGGGGTGTGGGCGAAGTTCGTCCGCCGGACTCGGAATGGCCCGAGACTTTGCTGGCGGCCTCCGTGTGCCAAAAATAGGCCACGGGCACAGCCACGCCCAAAAATTAGTGCCGAAGGTCGGGGTACAAAAACCCCCCAGCGGAAAAATGGCCAAAAAACGGGTGGGCTATAGCCTTGGTGGGGGGCGTTGGCGAAGTTCGTCCGCCGGACTCAGAATGGCCCGAGACTTTGTGGGTGGCCTCCGTGCGCCAAAAATAGGCCACGGACAAAGCCGCGCACAAAAATTAGTGGCCGAAGGTCGGGATCCCAAAACCCCCCAGCGGAAAAATGGCCAAAAAACGGGTGGGCTATAGCCTTGGTGCGGGGCGTTGGCGAAGTTCGTCCTCCGGACTCAGAATGGCCCGAGACTTTGCAGGCGGCCTCCGTGTGCCAAAAATAGGCCACGGGCACAGCCGCACCCAAAAATTAGCGCCCGAAGGTCGGGGTTCCAAAACCCACCAGCGGAAAAATGGCCAAAAAACGGGTGGGCTATAGCCTTGGTGGGGGGCGTGGGCGAAGTTCGTCCGCCGGACTCGGAATGGCCCGAGACTTTGTGGGTGGCCTCCGTGCGCCAAAAATAGGCCCACAGTCAAAGCAAAAATTAGCGGCGAAGAGTCAGGATCCCAAAACCCCAGCGGAGAAATGACCAAAACGGGTGGGCTATAGCCTTGGTGGGGGTGTTGGCGATTAAATCCGCCCGGACTCGGAATGGCCGAGATTTTGTGGGTGGCCTCCGTGTGCCACAAATAGGCCCCACAGGCACAAAAATTAGCGCCGAAGGTCGGGGTGCCCAAACCCCAGCGGAAAAAAAGGCCAATAAGCGGATGGGGTATAGCCTTGGTGGGGGCGTGGCGAAGTTCGTCCGCGGACTCGCAATGGCCCGAGACTGCGGGTGGCCTCCGTGTGCCAAAAATAGGCCACGGCGGCCCAAAAATTAGCTCCCGAAGGTCGGGGTTCCAAAACCCAGCAGCGGAAAAATGGCCAAAAAACGGGTGGGGTATAGCCTTGGTGGGGGGCGTGGGCGGAGTTCGTCCACCGGACTCGGAATGGCCCGAGACTTTGTGGGTGGCCTCCGTGCTCCATCAATAGGCCACGGTCAAAGCACAAAAATTCAAGGTCAGGATCCCAAAACCCCCCAGCGGAGAAATGGCCAAAAAACGGGTGGGCTATAGCCTTGGTGGGGGGCGTGGGCGAAGTTCGTCAGCCGGACTCGGAATGGCCCGAGACTTTGGGGGTGGCCTCCGTGTGCCAAAAATAGGCAACGGGGACAGACGCGCCCAAAAATTAGCGGCCGAAGGTCGGGATCCCAAAACCCCCCAGCGGAAAAATGGCCAAAAAACGGGTGGGCTATAGCCTTGGTGGGGGGTGTTGGCGAAGTTCGTCCGCCGGACTCGGAATGGCCCGAGACTTTGTGGGTGGCCTCCGTGTGCCACAAATAGGCCACGGGAACAGCCGCACACAAAAATTAGTGCCCGAAGGTCGGGGTGCCCAAACCCCCCAGCGGAAAAAAGCCCAATAAACGGGTGGGGTATAGCCTTGGTGGGGGGCGTAGGCGAAGTTCGTCCGCCGGACTCGCAATGGCCCGAGACTTTGCGGGCGGCCTCCGTGTGCCAAAAATAGGCCACGGGCACGGCTGCGCCCAAAAATTAGCGCCCGAAGGTCGGGGTTCCAAAACCCACCAGCGGAAAAATGGCCAAAAAACGGGTGGGCTATCGCCTTGGTGGGGGGCGTGGCGGAGTTCGTCCGCCGGACTCGGAATGGCCCGATGCTTTGTTGGTGGCCTCCGTGCGCCAAAAATAGGCCCGCAGGCAATGCATACAAAAATTAGCGGCGAGTCGGGATCCCAAAACCCCAGCGGAAAAATGGCCAAGCGGGTGGGCTATAGCCTTGGTGGGGCGTTGGTGGTCGTCCTCCGGACTCAGAATGGCCCGAGACTTTGCAGGCGGCCTCCGTGTGCCAAAAATAGGCCACGGGCACAGCCGCACCCAAAAATTAGCGCCCGAAGGTCGGGGTTCCAAAACCCACCAGCGGAAAAATGGCCAAAAAACGGGTGGGCTATAGCCTTGGTGGGCGTGGCGAGTCGTCCGCCGGACTCGGAATGGCCCGAGACTTTGTGGGTGGCCTCCGTGCGCCAAAAATAGGCCACCCAGTCAAAGCACAAAAATTAGCGGCGAAGGTCGGGATCCCAAAACCCCAGCGGAGAAATGGCCAAAAAGCGGGTGGGCTATAGCCTTGGTGGGAGGCATGGCGAGATTCGTCCGCGGACTAAGAATGGCCCGAGACTTTGTGGCGGCCTCCGTGTGCAAAAATAGGCCACGGGCATGCGCTTAAAAAATTAGCGCCCGATGGTGGGTGCCAAAACCCCAGCGGAGAAATGGCCAAAAAACGGGTGGGCTATAGCCTTGGTGGGGGGCGTGGGCGAAGTTCGTCCGCCGGACTCAGAATGGCCCGAGACTTTGCGGGCGGCCTCCGTGTACCAAAAATAGGCCAGGGGCAAAACCGCGCCCAAAAATTAGCTACCGAAGGCCGGGGTTGCCAAAACCCCCCAGGGGAAAAAAGGCCAAAAAGCGGGTGGGCTATAGCCTTGGTGGGCGTGGCGAGTTCGTCGCGGACTCAGAATGGCCCGAGACTTTGCGGGCGGCCTCCGTGTACCAAAAATAGGCCAGGGGCAAAACCGCGCCCAAAAATTAGCTACCGAAGGCCGGGGTTGCCAAAACCCCCCAGTGGAAAAATGGCCAAAAAACGGGTGGGCTATAGCCTTGGTGGGGGGCGCGGGCGAAGTTCGTCCGCCGGACTCAGAATGGCCCGAGACTTTGCGGGCGGCCTCCGTGTGCCAAAAATAGGCCACGGGCACAGCCGAACCCAAAAATCAGCACCCGAAGGTCGGGGTGCCAAAACCCCCCTGCGTAAAAATTGCCAAAAAACGGGTGGGCTATAGCCTTGGTGGGGGGTGTGGGCGAAGTTCGTCCGCCGGAATCGGAATGGCCCTACACTTTGTGGGTGAGCTCTGTGTGCCCAAAATAGGCCACGGGCACAGCCGCGCACAAAAATTAGCGCCCGAAGGTCGGGGTGCCAAAACCCCCTAGCGGAAAAAAGGCCAATAAACGGGTGGGGTATAGCCTTGGTGGGGGGCGTGGACGAAGTTCGTCCGCCGGACTTAGAATGGCCCTAGACTTTGCGGGCGGCCTCCGTGTTCGAAAAATAGGCCACGGGCACAGCCGCGCCCAAAAATTAGTGTCGGGGTTCCAAAACCCACCAGCGGAAAAATGGCCAAAAAACGGGTGGGCTATAGCCTTGGTGGGGGGCGTGGGCGAAGTTCGTCCGCCGGACTCGGAATGGCCCGAGACTTTGCGGGTGTCCTCCGTGCACCAAAAATAGGCCACGGGCACAGACGCGCCCAAAAATTAGCGCCCGACGGTCGTAGTGCCAAAACCCCCATCGGAAAAATGGCCAAAAAACGGGTGGGCTATAGCCTTGGTGGGGGGCGTGGGCGGAGTTCGTCCGCCAGACACGGAATGGCCCGAGACTTTGTGGGTGGCCTCCGTGCGCCAAAAATATGCAACGGGCAAAGCCGCGCACAAAAATTAGCGGCCGAAGGTCGGGATCCCAAAACCCCCCAGCGGAGAAATGGCCAAAAAACGGATGGGCTATAGCCTTGGTAGGGGGGCGTGGGCGAAGTTCGTCCGCCGGACTCAGAATGGCCCGAGACTTTGCGGGTGGCCGCCGTGTAAAAAGGCACGCAGGCGCGCACATAAATTAGCGCCCGAATGTCGGGTTGCCAAAACCCCCCAGCGGTCAAATGGCCAATAATCAGGTGGGCTATAGGCTTGGTGGGTGTGGCGGTTCAGCGGGACTCGGAATAGCCCGAGACTTTGTGGGTGGCCTCCGTGCGCCAAAAAACAAAAATTAGTGGCCGAAGGTCGGGATCCCAAAACCCCCCTGCGGAAAAATGGCCAAAAAACGGGTGGGCTATAGCCTTGGTGGGGGGCGTTGGCGAAGTTCGTCCTCCGGACTCAGAATGGCCCGAAACTTTGCGGGCGGCCTCCATGTGCCAAAAATAGTCCACGGGAACAGCTGCGCCCAAAAATTAGCGCCCGAAGGTCGGGGTTCCAAAACCCACCAGCGGAAAAATGGCCAAAAAACGGGTGGGCTATAGCCTTGGTGGGGGGCGTGGGTGAAGTTCGTCCGCCGGACTAGGAATGGCCCGAGACTTTGTGGGTGGCCTCCGTGTGCCAAAAATAGGCCACGGGCAAAGCCGCGAACAAAAATTAGCCGCCGAAGGTCGGGATCCCAAAACCCCCCAGCGGAAAAATGGCCAAAAAACGGGTGGGCTATAGCCTTGGTGGGGGGCGTGGGCGAAGTTCGTCCGCCGGACTCGGAATGGCCCGAGACTTTGTGGGTGGCCTCCGTCTGCCAAAAATAGGCCACGGGGACAGAATCGTAGAAAAATTAGCGCCCGAAGGCCGGGGTGCCAAAACCCCTCAGCGGAAAAATGGCCAAAAAACGGGTGGGCTATAGCCTTGGTGGGGGGCGTGGGCGGAGTTCGTCCGCCGGACTCGGAATGGCCCGAGACTTTGTGGGTGGCCTCCGTGCGCCAAAAATAGGCCACGGTCAAAGCCGCGCACAAAAATTAGCGGCCGAAGGTCAGGATCCCAAAACCCCCCAGCGGAGAAATGGCCAAAAAACGGGTGGGCTATAGCCTTGGTGGGGGGCGTGGGCGAAGTTCGTCAGCCGGACTCGGAATGGCCCGAGACTTTGGGGGTGGCCTCCGTGTGCCAAAAATAGGCAACGGGGACAGACGCGCCCAAAAATTAGCGTCCGAAGGCCGGGGTGCCAAATCTCCCCAGCGGAAAAATGGCCAAAAAACTGGTGGGCTATAGCCTTGGTGGGGGGCGTGGGCGAGGTTCGTCCGCCGGACTCGGAATGGCCCGAGACTTTGCGGGAAGCCTCCGTGTGCCAAAAATAGGCCACGGGCACGGCCGCGCCCAAAATTAGCGCCCGAAGGTCGGGGTTCCAAAACCCACCAGCGGAAAAATGGCCAAAAAACGGGTGGGCAATAGCCTTGGTGGGGGGCGTGGGCGGAGTTCGTCCAGACTCAGAAGTGCCCGAGACTTTGCGGGTGGACTCCGTGCGCCAAAAATAGGCCACGGGCAAAGCCGCGCACAAACATTAGCGGCCGAAGGTCAGGATCCCAAAACCCCCCAGCGGAGAAATGGCCAAAAAACGGGTGGGCTATAGCCTTGGTGGGGGGCGTGGGCGAAGTTCATCTGCCGGACTCGGAATGGCCCGAGACTTTGTGGGTGGCCTCCGTGTGCCAAAAATAGGCCACGGGCACAGCCGCGCGAAAAATTAGCGCCCGAAGGTCGGGGTTCCAAAACCCACCAGCGGAAAAAAGGCCAAAAAACGGGTGGGCTATAGCCTTGGTGGGGGGCGTGGGCGAAGTTCGTCCGCCGGACTAGGAATGGCCCGAGACTTTGTGGGTGGCCTCCGTACGCCAAAAATAGGCCACGGTCAAAGCCGCGCACAAAAATTAGCGGCCGAAGGTCAGGATCCCAAAACCCCCCAGCGGAGAAATGGCCAAAAAACAGGTGGGCTATAGCCTTGGTGGGGGGCGTGGGCGAAGTTCGTCCGCCGGACTCAGAATGGCCCGAGACTTTGCGGGTGGCCTCCGTGTGCGAAAAATAGGCCACGGGCACAGCCGCGCCCAAAAATTAGCGCCCGAAGGTCGGGGTTCCAAAACCCACCTGCGGAAAAATGGCCAAAAAACGGTGGGCTATAGCCCTGGTGGGGGGCGTGGGCGAGGTTCGTCCGCCGGACTCGGAATGGCCCGAGACTTTGTGGGTGGCCTCCGTGCACCAAAAATAGGCCACGGGCAAAGCCGAGCACAAAAATTAGCGGCCGAAGGTCGGGATCCCAAAACCCCCCAGCGGAAAAATGGCCAAAAAACGGGTGGGCTATAGCCTTGGTGGGGGGCGTCGGCGAAGTTCGTCCTCCGGACTCAGAATGGCCCGAGACTTTGCGGGCGGCCTCCGTGTGCCAAAAATAGGCCACGGGCACAGCCGCGCCCAAAAATTAGAGCCCGAAGGTCGGGGTTCCAAAACCCACCAGTGGAAAAATGGCCAAAAAACGGGTGGGCTATAGCCTTGGTGGGGGGCGTTGGCGAAGTTCGTCCGCCGGACTCAGAATGGCCCGAGACTTTGCGGGCGGCCTCCGTGTGCCAAAGCCAGGCACAGCCGCGCAGCCCGAAGGTCGGGGTTCAAAACCCACCAGTGGAAAAATGGCCAAAATGGTGGGCTATAGCCTGGTGGGGGCGTGGCGACGGACTCGGAATGGCCGAGACTTGTGGGTGGCCTCCGTGCACCAAAAATAGGCCACGGGCAAAGCCAGCACAAAAATTAAAGGTCGGGATCCAAAACCCCAGCGGAAAATGGCCAAATAGCCTTGGTAACAAAAATAGGCCACAGAGGCCCAAAAATTAGAGCCCGAAGGTCGGGGTTCCAAAACCCACCAGTGGAAAAATGGCCAAAAAACGGGTGGGCTATAGCCTTGGTGGGGGGCGTGGGCGAAGTTCGTCCGCCGGACTCGGAATGGCCCGAGACTTTGCGGGTGGCCTCCGTGTGCTAAAAATAGGCAACGGGGACAGACGCGCCCAAAAATTAGCTTCCGAAGGCCGGGGTGCCAAATCCCCCCAGCGGAAAAATGGCCAAAAAACGGGTGGGCTATAGCCTTGGTGGGGGGCGTGGGCGAAGTTCGTCCGCCGGACTCGGAATGGCCCGAGACTTTGCGGGCAGCCTACGTGTGCCAAAAATAGGCCACGGGCAAAGCCGCGCACAAAAATTAGCGGCCGAAGGTCGGGATCCCAAAACCCCCCAGCAGAAAAATGGCCAAAAAACGGGTGGGCTATGGCCTTGGTGGGGGGCGTTGGCGAAGTTCGTCCTCCGGACTCAGAATCGCCCGAGACTTTGCGGGTGGCCTCAGTGTGTAAAAAATAGGCCACGGGCACAGCCGCGCCCAAAAATTAGCGCCCGAAGGTCGGGGTTCCAAAACCCACCAGCGGAAAAATGGCCAAAAAATGGGTTGGCTATAGCCTTGGTGGGGGGCGTGGGCGATGTTCGTCCGCCGGACTCGGAATCGCCCGAGACTTTGTGGGTGGCCTCCGTGTGCCAAAAATAGGCCACGGGCAAAGCCGCGCACAAAAATTAGTGGCCGAATGTCGGGATTCCAAAACCCCCCAGCGGAGAAATGGCCAAAAAACGGGTGGGCTATAGCCTTGGTGGGGGGCGTTGGCGAAGTTTGTCCTCCGGACTCAGAATGGCCCGAGACTTTGCGGGCGGCCTCCGTGTGCCAAAAATAGGCCACGGGCACAACTGCACCCAAAAATTAGCGCCCGAAGGTCGGGGTTCCAAAACCCACCAGCGGAAAAATGGCCAAAAAACGGGTGGGCTATAGCCTTGGTGGGGGGCGTGGGCGAAGTTCGTCCGCCGGACTTGGAATGGCCCGAGATTTTGTGGGTGGCCTCCGTGCGCCAAAAGTAGGCCACGGGCAAAGCCGCACACAAAAATTAGCGCCCGAAGGTCGGGATCCCAAAACCCCCCTGCGGAAAAATTGCCAAAAAACGGGTGGGCTATAGCCTTGGTGGGGCGTGGCGCAGTTAAATCCGCCCGGACACGGAATGGCCCGAGACTTTGCGGGTGGCCTCCGTGCGCCAAAAATAGGCCATGGGCAAAGCCGCTTAAAAAAATTAGCGGCCGAAGGTCGGGATCCCAAAACCCCCCAGCGGAAAAATGGCCAAAAAACGGGTGGGCTATAGCCTTAGTGGGGCGTGGCGAGATTCGTCCGCGGACACGGAATAGCCCGAGACTTTGTGGGTGGCCTCCGTGCACCAAAAAGGCCACGCAGTCAAAAGCGCACAAAAATTAGCGGCCGAAGGTCGGGATCCCAAAACCCCCCAGCGGAAAAATGGCCAAAAAACGGGTGGGCTATAGCCTTGGTGGGGGGCGTTGGCGAAGGTCGTCCTCCGGACTCAGAATGGCCCGAGACTTTGCGGGCGGCCTCTGTGTGCCAAAAATTAGCCACGGCCATAGCCGCGCCCAAAAATTAGCGCCCGATGGTCGGGGTGCCAAAACCCCAGCGGAAAAATGGCCAACGTATGGGCTATAGCCTTGGTGGGGGGCGTGGGCGAAGTTTGTCTGCCGGACTCGGAATGGCCCGAGACTTTGCGGGCGGCCTCCGTCTGCCAAAAATAGGCCACGGGCACAGCCGCACCCAAAAATTAACACCCGAAGGTCGGGGTACCAAAACCCACCAGCGGAAAAATGGCCAAAAAACGGGTGGGCTATAGCCTTGGTGGGGGGCTTGGGCGAAGTTCGTCTGCCGGACTCGGAATGGCCCGAGACTTTGCGGGTGGCCCCCGTGTGCCAAAAATAGGCCACGGGGACAGACTCGTCCAAAAATTAGCGCCCGAAGGCCGGGGTGCCATAACTCCCCAACGGAAAAATGGCCAAAAAACGGGTGGGCTATAGCCTTGGTGGGGGGCGTGGGCGAGGTTCGTCCGCCGGACTCGGAATGGCCCGAGACTTTGAGGGCGGCCTCCGTGCGCCAAAAATAGGCCAAGGGCAAAACCGCGCCCAAAAATTAGCGACCGAAGGCCGGGGTTGCCAAAACCCCCCAGTGGAAAAATGGCCAAAAAACGGGTGGGCTATAGCCTTGGTGGGGGGCGTGGCCGAAGTTCGTCCGCCGGACTCAGAAGTGCCCGAGACTTTGGGGGTGGACTCCGTGCGCCAAAAATAGGCCACGGGAAAAGCCGTGCACAAACATAAGCGGCCGAAGGTCAGGATCCCAAAACCCCCCAGCGGAGAAATGGCCAAAAAACGGGTGGGCTATAGCCTTGGTGGGGGGCGTGGGCGAAGTTCGTCCGCCGGACTCGGAATGGCCCGAGACTTTGTGGGTGGCCTCCGTGTGCCAAAAATAGGCCACGGGCACAGCCGCGCGAAAAATTAGCGCCCGAAGGTCGGGGTTCCAAAACCCACCAGCGGAAAAAAGGCCAAAAAACGGGTGGGCTATAGCCTTGGTGGGGGGCGTGGGCGAAGTTCGTCCGCCGGACTAGGAATGGCCCGAGACTTTTTGGGTGGCCTCCGTGTGCCAAAAATAGGCCACGGTCAAAGCCGCGCACAAAAATTAGCGGCCGAAAGTCAGGATCCCAAAACCCCCCAGCGGAGAAATGGCCAAAAAACGGGTGGGCTATAGCCTTGGTAGGCGTGGCGAGTCGTCCGCCGGACTCAGAATGGCCCGAGACTTTGCGGGTAGCCTCCGTGTGCCAAAAATAGGCCACGGGCACAGCCGCGTCCAAAAATTAGCGCCCGAAGGCCGGGGTGCTAAAACTCCCCAACGGAAAAATGGCCAAAAAACGGGTGGGCTATAGCCTTGGTGGGGGGCGTGGGCGAAGTTCGTCCGCCGGACTCGGAATGGCCCGAGACTTTGTGGGTGGCCTCCGTGCGCCAAAAATAGGCCACTGGCAAAGCGCGCACAAAATTTAGCGGGTAAAGGTCGGGATCCCAAAACCCACCTGCGGAAAAATGGCCAAAAAACGGGTGGGCTATAGCCACAGTGGGCGTGGCGAGTTCGTCCGGACTCGGAATGGCCCGAGACTTTGTGGGTGGCCTCCTTGCGCCAAAAATAGGCCACGGGCAAAGCCGAGCACAAAAATTAGCGGCCGAAGGTCGGTATCCCAAAACCCCCCAGCGGAAAAATGGCCAAAAAACGGGTGGGCTATAGCCTTGGTGGGGGGCGTCGGCGAAGTTCGTCCTCCGGACTCAGAATGGCCCGAGACTTTGCGGGCGGCCTCCGTCTGCCAAAAATAGGCCAAGGGCACAGCCGAGCCCAAAAATTAGAGCCCGAAGGTCGGGGTTCCAAAACCCAGCAGTGGAAAAATGGCCAAAAAACGGGTGGGCTATAGCCTTGGTGGGGGGCTTGGGCGAAGTTCGTCTGCCGGACTCGGAATGGCCCGAGACTTTACGGGTGGCCCCCGTGTGCCAAAAATAGGCCACGGGGACAGACTCGTCCAAAAATTAGCGCCCGAAGGCCGGGGTGCCAAAACTCCCCAACGGAAAAATGGCCAAAAAACGGGTGGGCTATAGCCTTGGTGGGGGCGTGGCGAGGTTCGTCCGCGGACTCGGAATGGCCGAGACTTTGAGGCGGCCTCCGTGTGCCAAAAATAGGCCCCAGGCACAGCGCAAAAATTAGCGCCCGAAGGTCGGGGTACCAAAACCCACCAGCGGAAAAATGGCCAAAAAGCGGGTGAGCTATAGCCTTGGTGGGCGTGGGCGAGTTCGTCTGCGGACTCGGAATGGCCCGAGACTTTGCGGGTGGCCTCCGTGTACCAAAAATAGCCGCAGGCACAGCGCGTCCAAAGTGCGCCGAAGGCCGGGGTGCCAAAACTCCCCAACGGAAAAATGGCCAAAAAACGGGTGGGCTATAGCCTTGGTGGGGGGCGTGGGCGAAGTTCGTCCTCCGGACTCAGAATGGGCCGAGAGTTGGTGGGTGGCCTCCGTGCGCCAAAAAAATAGGCCACTAAAAATTAGCGGGTAAAGGTCGGGATCCCAAAACCCCAAGCGGAGAAATGGCCAAAAGCGGGTGGGCTATAGCCTTGGTGGGGCGTTAGCGAAGTTCGTCCGCGGACTCAGAATAGCCGAGACTTTGCGGGGGGGCTCCGTGTGCCAAAAATAGGCCAAGGACAAAACCGCGCCCAAAAATTAGCGACGAAGGCGGGGTTGCCAAATCCCCAGTGGAAAAATGGCCAAAAAACGGGTGGGCTATAGCCTTGGTGGGGGGCGTGGCCGAAGTTCGTCCGCCGGACTCAGAAGTGCCCGAGACTTTGCGGGCGGCCTCCGTGTGCCAAAAATAGGCCACGGGGACAGACGCGCCCAAAAATTAGCGCCCGAAGGTTGGGGTGCCAAAACCCCCCCAGCGGAAAAATTGCCAAAAAACGGGTGGGCTATAGCCTTGGTGGGGGGCGTGGGATTAGTTCGTCCACCGGACTCGGAATGGCCCGAGACTTTGCGGGTGGCCTCCGTGTGCCAAAAATAGGCAACGGGGACAGACGCGCCCAAAAATTAGCGTCCGATGGCCGGGGTGCCAAATCTCCCCAGCGGAAAAATGGCCAAAAAACTGGTGGGCTACAGCCTTGGTGGGGGGCGTGGGCGAGGTTCGTCCGCCGGACTCGGAATGTTCCGAGACTTTGCGGGCAGCCTCCGTGTGCCAAAAATAGGCCACGGGCACGGCCGCGCCCAAAAATTAGCGCCCGAAGGTCGGGGTTCCAAAACCCACCAGCGGAAAAATGGCCAAAAAACGGGTGGGCTATAGCCTTGGTGGGGGGCGTGGGCGTAGTACGTCCGCCAGACTCGGAATGGCCCGAGACTTTGTGGGTGGACTCCGTGCGCCAAAAATAGGCCACGGGCAAAGCCGCGCACAAACATTAGCGGCCGAAGGTCAGGATCCCAAAACCCCCAGCGGAGAAATGGCCAAAAAACGGGTGGGCTATAGCCTTGGTGGGGGGTGTGGGCGAAGTTCGTCCGCCGGACTCGGAATGGCCCGAGACTTTGTGGGTGGCCTCCGTGTGCCAAAAATAGACCACGGGCACAGCCGCGCGAAAAATTAGCGCCCGAAGGTCGGGGTTCCAAAACCCACCAGCGGAAAAAAGGCCAAAAAACGGGTGGGCTATAGCCTTGGTGGGGGGCGTGGGCGAGGTTCGTCCGCCGGACTCGGAATGGCCCGAGACTTTGAGGGCGGCCTCCGTGCGCCAAAAATAGGCCAAGGGCAAAACCGCGCCCAAAAATTAGCGACCGAAGGCCGGGGTTGCCAAAACCCCCCAGTGGAAAAATGGCCAAAAAACGGGTGGGCTATAGCCTTGGTGGGGGGCGTGGCCGAAGTTCGTCCGCCGGACTCAGAAGTGCCCGAGACTTTGCGGGTGGACTCCGTGCGCCAAAAATAGGCCACGGGCAAAGCCGCGCACAAACATTAGCGGCCGAAGGTCAGGATCCCAAAACCCCCCAGCGGAGAAATGGCCAAAAAACGGGTGGGCTATAGCTTTGGTGGGGGGCGTGGCGAGTCCGCCGGACTAGGAATAGACTTTGTAGGTGGCCTCCGTGTGCCAAAAATAGGCCACAGGCACAGCTGAAAAATTAGCGCCGAAGGTCGGGGTTAGAAAACCCACCAGCGGAAAAAGGCCAAAAGCAGGTGGGCTATAGCCTTGGTAGGCGTGGCGAGATTCGTCCGCCGGACTAGGAATGGCCCGAGACTTTTTGGGTGGCCTCCGTGTGCCAAAAATAGGCCACGGTCAAAGCCGCGCACAAAAATTAGCGGCCGAAAGTCAGGATCCCAAAACCCCCCAGCGGAGAAATGGCCAAAAAACGGGTGGGCTATAGCCTTGGTGGGGGGCGTGGGCGAAGTTCGTCCGCCGGACTCAGAATGGCCCGAGACTTTGCGGGTGGCCTCCGTGTGCCAAAAATAGGCCACGGGCACAGCCGCGCCCAAAAATTAGCGCCTGAAGGTCGGGGTTCCATAACCCACCTGCGGAAAAATGGCCAAAAAACGGGTGGGCTATAGCCCTGGTGGGGGGCGTGGGCGAAGTTCGTCCGCCGGACTCGGAATGGCCCGAGACTTTGTGGGTGGCCTCCGTGCGCCAAAAATAGGCCACGGGCAAAGCCGAGCACAAAAATTAGCGGCCGAAGGTCGGGATCCCAAAACCCCCCAGCGTAAAAATGGCCAAAAAACGGGTGGGCTATAGCCTTGGTGGGGGGCGTGGGCGAAGTTTGTCCTCCGGACTCAGAATGGCCCGAGACTTTGCGGGCGGCCTCCGTGTGCCAAAAATAGGCCCAGGCACAGCCGCCTTAAAAATTAGGAGCCCGAAGGTGGGTTCAAAACCCACCAGTGGAAAAATGGCCAAAAAAGCGGGTGGGCTATAGCCTTGGTAGGGCGTTGGCGAGTTCGTCCATGCGGACTCAGAATGGCCCGAGACTAAAGGCGGCCTCCGTGTGCCAAAAATAGGCTAGGGGCAAAACCGCGCCAAAAAATTAGCGACCGAAGGCCGGGGTTGCCAAAACCCCCCAGTGGAAAAATGGCCAAAAAACGGGTGGGCTATAGCCTTGGTGGGGGGCGTGGCCGAAGTTCGTCCGCCGGACTCAGAAGTGCCCGAGACTTTGCGGGCGTCCTCCGTGTGCCAAAAATAGGCAACGGGGGCAGACGCGCCCAAAAATTAGCGTCCGATGGCCGGGGTGCCAAAACCCCCCGAGCGGAAAAATGGCCAAAAAACGGGTGGGCTATAGCCTTGGTGGGGGGCGTTGGCGTAGTTCGTCCGCCTGACTGGGAATGGTCCGAGACTTTGCGGGTGGCCTCCGTGTGCCAAAAATAGGCCACGGGGACAGACGCGTCCAAAAATTAGCGCCCGAAGGCCGGGGTGCTAAAACTCCCCAACGGAAAAATGGCCAAAAAACGGGTGGGCTATAGCCTTGGTGGGGGGCGTGGGCGAAGTTCGTCCGCCGGACTCGGAATGGCCCGAGACTTTGTGGGTGGCCTCCGTGCGCCAAAAATAGGCCACTGGCAAAGCGCGCACAAAAATTAGCGGGCAAAGGTCGGGATCCCAAAACCCCCCAGCGGAGAAATGGCCAAAAAACGGGTGGGCTATAGCCTTGGTGGGGGGCGTGGGCGAAGTTCGTCCGCCGGACTCGGAGTGGCCCGAGACTTTGCGGGTGGCCTCCGTGTGCCAAAAATAGGCAACGGGGGCAGACGCGCCCAAAAATTAGCGTCCGATGGCCGGGGTGCCAAATCTCCCCAGCGGAAAAATTGCCAAAAAACTGGTGGCCTATAGCCTTGGTGGGGGGCGTGGGCGAGGTTCGTCCGCCGGACTCGGAATTGCCCGAGACTTTGTAGGCAGCCTCCGTGTGCCCAAAATAGGCCACGGGCAAAGCCGCGCACAAACATTAGCGGCCGAAGGTCAGGATCCCGAAACCCCCCAGCGGAGAAATGGCCAAAAAACGGGTGGGCTATAGCCTTGGTGGGGGGCGTGGCCGAAGTTCGTCCGCCGGACTCAGAAGTGCCCGAGACTTTGCGGGCGGCCTCCGTGTGCCAAATATAGGCAACGGGGACAGACGCGCCCAAAAATTAGCGTCCGAAGGCCGGGGTGCCAACTCCCCCCAGCGGAAAAATGGCCAAAAAACGGGTGGGCTATAGCCTTGGTGGGGGGCGTGGGCGAAGTTCGTCCGCCGGAATCGGAATGGCCCGAGACTTTGCGGGCAGCCTCCGTGTGCCAAAAATAGGCCACGGGCAAAGCCGCGCACAAAAATTAGCGGCCGAAGGTCGGGATCCCAAAACCCCCCCGCAGAAAAATGGCCAAAAAACGGGTGGGCTATGGCCTTGGTGGGGGGCGTTGGCGAAGTTCGTCCTCCGGACTCAGAATCGCCCGAGACTTTGCGGGTGGCCTCAGTGTGCAAAAAATAGGCCACAGGCACAGCCGCGCCAAAAAATTAGCGCCCGAAGGTCGGGGTTCCAAAACCCACCAGCGGAAAAATGGCCAAAAAACGGGTGGGCTATAGCCTTGGTGGGGGGCGTGGGCGAAGTTCGTCCGCCGGACTCGGAATGGCCCGAGACTTTGTGGTTGGCCTCCGTGCGCCAAAAATAGGCCACGGACAAAGCCGCGCACAAAAATTAGCGGCCGAAGGTCGGGATCCCAAAACCCCCCAGCGGAAAAATGGCCAAAAAACGGGTGGGCTATAGCCTTGGTGGGGGGCGTGGGCGAAGTTCGTCCACCGGACTCGGAATAGCCCGAGACTTTGTGGGTGGCCTCCGTGTGCCAAAAATAGGCCACGGGCAAAGCCGCGCACAAAAATTAGCGGCCGAAGGTCGGGATCCCAAAACCCCCCAGCGGAAAAATGGCCAAAAAACGGGTGGGCTATAGCCTTGGTGGGGGGCGTTGGCGAAGTTTGTCCTCCGGACTCAGAATGGGCCGAGACTTTGCGGGCGGCCTCCGTGTGCCAAAAATAGGCCACGGGCACAACTGCACCCAAAAATTAGCGCCCGAAGGTCGGGGTTCCAAAACCCACCAGCGGAAAAATGGCCAAAAACGGGTGGGCTATAGCCTTGGTGGGCGTGGCGAGTTCGTCCACGGACTCGGAATAGCCGAGACTTTGTGGGTGGCCTCCGTGTGCCAAAAATAGGCCCGCAGGCAAAGCCGCGCACAAAAATTAGCGGCCGAAGGTCGGGATCCCAAAACCCCCCAGCGGAAAAATGGCCAAAAAACGGGTGGGCTATAGCCTTGGTGGGGGGCGTTGGAGAAGTTTGTCCTCCGGACTCAGAATGGGCCGAGACTTTGCGGGCGGCCTCCGTGTGCCAAAAATAGGCCACGGGCACAACTGCACCCAAAAATTAGCACCCGAAGGTCGGGATCCCAAAACCCCCCAGCGGAAAAATGGCCAAAAAACAGGTGGGCTATAGCCTTGGTGGGGGGCGTGGGCGAAGTTCGTCCGCCGGACTGGGAATGGTCCGAGACTTTGCGGGGGCCTCCGTGTGCAAAAAATAGGCCAGGGCACAGCCGCGCCCAAAGTTCGGGATGCCAAAACCAACCAGGGGAAAAATAGCCAAAAAACGGGTGGCCTATAGCCTTGGTGGGGGGCGTGGGCGGATTCGTCCGCGGACTCGGAATGGCCGAGACTGGGTGGCCTCCGTGTGCCAAAAATAGGCCACGGGCAAAGCCGCGCACAAAAATTAGCTGCCGACGGTCGGGATCCCAAAACCCCCCAGCGGAAAAATGGCCAAAAAACGGGTGGGCTATAGCCTTGGTGGGGGGCGTGGGCGAACTTCGTCCTCCGTACTCAGAATGGCCCGAGACTTTGCGGGCAGCCTCCGTGTACCAAAAATAGGCCACGGGGACTGACGCGCCCAAAAATTAGCGCCCGAAGGCCGGGTTGCCAAAACCCCCAAGCGGAAAAATGGCCAAAAAACGGGTGAGCTATAGCCCTGGTGGGGGGCGTGGGCGCAGTTCGTCCGCCGGACTCGGAATGGCCCGAGACTTTGTGGGTGGCCTCCGTACGCCAAAAATAGGCCACTGGCAAAGCGCGCACAAAAATTAGCGGGCAAAGGTCGGGATCCCAAAACCCCCCAGCGGAGAAATGGCCAAAAAACGGGTGGGCTATAGCCTTGGTGGGGGGCGTTGGCGAAGTTCGTCCGCCGGACTCAGAATAGCCCGAGACTTTGCGGGCGGCCTCCGTGTGCCAAAAATAGGCCACGGGCAAAGCCGTGCACAAAAATTAGCGGCCGAAGGTCGGGATCCCAAAACCCCCAGCAGAAAAATGGCCAAAAAACGGGTGGGCTATGGCCTTGGTGGGGGGCGTGGGCGAAGTTCGTCCGCCGGGCTCGGAATGGCCCGAGACTTTTCGGGTGGCCTCCGTGTGCCAAAAATAGGCCACGGGGACAGACGCGTCCAAAAATTAGCGCCCGAAGGCCGGGGTGCCAAAACTCCCCAACTGAAAAATGGCCAAAAAACGGGTGGGCTATAGCCTTGGTGGGGGGCGTGGGCGAAGTTCGTCCGCCGGACTCGGAATGGCCCGAGACTTTGTGGGTGGCCTCCGTGCGCCAAAAATAGGCCACTGGCAAAGCGCGCACAAAAATTAGCGGGCAAAGGTCGGGATCCCAAAACCCCCCAGCGGAGAAATGGCCAAAAAACGGGTGGGCTATAGCCTTGGTGGGGGGCGTTGGCGAAGTTCGTCCGCCGGACTCAGAATAGCCCGAGACTTTGTGGGCGGCCTCCGTGTGCCAAAAATAGGCCACGGGCAAAGCCGGGCACAAAAATTAGCGGCCGAAGGTCGGGATCCCAAAACCCCCCAGCAGAAAAATGGCCAAAAAACGGGTGGGCTATGGCCTTGGTGGGGGGCGTGGGCGAAGTTCGTCCGCCGGACTCGGAATGGTCCGAGACTTTGCGGGTGGCCTCCGTGTGCCAAAAATAGGCAACGGGGACAGACGCGACCAAAAATTAGCGCCCGATTGCCGGGGTGCCAAAACCCCCCAGCGGAAAAATGGCCAAAAAACGTGTGGGCTATAGCCTTGGTGGGGGGCGTGGGCGAAGTTCGTCCGCCGGACTCGGAATGGCCCGAGACTTTGCGGGTGGCCTCCGTGTGCCAAAAATAGGCCACGGGCAAAGCCGCGCACAAAAATTAGCGGCCGAAGGTCGGGATCCCAAAACCCCCCAGCAGAAAAATGGCCAAAAAACGGGTGGGCTATGGCCTTGGTGGGCGTGGCGGCGTCCGCCGGACTCGGAATGGCCCGAGACTTTGTGGGTGGCCTCCGTGTGCCAAAAATATGCCACGGGGACAGACGCGTCCAAAAATTAGCGCCCGAAGGCCGGGGTGCCAAAACTCCCCAACGGAAAAATGGCCAAAAAACGGGTGGGCTATAGCCTTGGTGGGGGGCGTTGGCGAAGTTCGTCCGCCGGACTCAGAATAGCCCGAGACTTTGCGGGCGGCCTCCGTGTGCCAAAAATAGGCCAATGGCAAAACCGCGCCCAAAAATTAGCGACCGAAGGCCGGGGTTGCCAAAACCCCCCAGTGGAAAAATGGCCAAAAAACGGGTGGGCTGTAGCCTTGGTGGGGGGCGTGGCCGAAGTTCGTCCGCCGGACTCAGAAGTGCCCGAGACTTTGCGGGCGGCCTCCGTGTGCCAAATATAGGCAACGGGAACAGACGCGCCCAAAAATTAGCGTCCGAAGGCCGGGGTGCCAAATCCCCCCAGCGGAAAAATGGCCAAAAAACGGGTGGGCTATAGCCTTGGTGGGGGGCGTGGGCGAAGTTCGTCCGCCGGACTCGGAATGGCCCGAGACTTTGCGGGCAGCCTCCGTGTGCCAAAAATAGGCCACGGGCAAAGCCGCGCACAAAAATTAGCGGCCGAAGGTTGGGATCCCAAAACCCCCCAGCAGAAAAATGGCCAAAAAACGGGTGGGCTATGGCCTTGGTGGGGGGCGTTGGCGAAGTTCGTCCTCCGGAATCAGAATCGCCCGAGACTTTGCGGGTGGCCTCAGTGTGCAAAAAATAGGCCACGGGCACAGCCGCACCCAAAAATTAGCGCCCGAAGGTCGGGGTTCCAAAACCCACCAGCGGAAAAGTGGCCAAAAAACGGGTGGGCTATAGCCTTGGTGGGGGGCGTGGGCGAAGTTCGTCCGCCGGACTCGGAATGGCCCGAGACTTTGTGGGTGGCCTCCGTGCGCCAAAAATAGGCCACGGACAAAGCCGCGCACAAAAATTAGCGGCCGAAGGTCGGGATCCCAAAACCCCCAGCGGAAAAATGGCCAAAAAACGGGTGGGCTATAGCCTTGGTGGGGGGCGTGGGCGAAGTTCGTCCACCGGACTCGGAATAGCCCGAGACTTTGTGGGTGGCCTCCGTGTGCCAAAAATAGGCCACGGGCAAAGCCGCGCACAAAAATTAGCGGCCGAAGGTCGGGATCCCAAAACCCCCCAGCAGAAAAATGGCCAAAAAACGGGTGGGCTATGGCCTTGGTGGGGGGCGTTGGCGAAGTTCGTCCTCCGGAATCAGAATCGCCCGAGACTTTGCGGGTGGCCTCAGTGTGCAAAAAATAGGCCACGGGCACAGCCGCGCCCAAAAATTAGCGCCCGAAGGTCGGGGTTCCAAAACCCACCAGCGGAAAAGTGGCCAAAAAACGGGTGGGCTAGAGCCTTGGTGGGGGGCGTGGGCGAAGTTCGTCCGCCGGACTCGGAATGGCCCGAGACTTTGTGGGTGGCCTCCGTGCGCCAAAAATAGGCCACGGACAAAGCCGCGCACAAAAATTAGCGGCCGAAGGTCGGGATCCCAAAACCCCCCGGCGGAAAAATGGCCAAAAAACGGGTGGGCTATAGCCTTGGTGGGGGGCGTTGGCGAAGTTCGTCCTCCGGACTCAGAATGGCCCGAGACTTTGCGGGCGGCCTCCGTGTGCCATAAATAGACCACGGCCAGCGCGCAACAATTGGCGCCAGAAGGTCGGAGTGCCAAAACCGCCCAGCGGAAAAATGGCCAAAAGCGAAGGGCTATAGCCTTGGTGGGGCGTGGCGAAGTTCGTCCGCGGACTGGAATGGCCGAGACATTGCTGGCGGCCTCCGTGTGCAAAAAAATAGGCCACAGGCACAGCCACGCCCAAAAATTAGCACCGAAGGTCGGGGTGCCAAAACCCAGCGGAAAAATGGCCAAAAACGGGTGCGCTATAGCCTTGGTGGGCGTGGCGGAGTTCGTCCCGCCAGACTCGAATGGCCCGAGACTTTGTGGGTGGCCTCCGTGTGCCAAAAATAGGCCACGGGAACAGCCGCACTAAAAAATTAGCGCCCGAAGGTCGGGGTTCCAAAACCCCCTAGCGGAAAAATGGCCAAAAAACGAGTGGGCTATAGCCTTTGTGGGGGGCGTGCGCAAAGTTCGTCCGCCGGACTCGGAGTGGCCCGAGACTTTGCGGGCGGCCTCCGTGTGCCATAAATAGACCATGGCCATAGCCGCGCCCAAAAATTGGCACCAGAAGGTCGGGGTGCCAAAACCCCCCAGCGGAAAAATGGCCAAAAAACGGGTGGGCTATAGCCTTGGAGGGGGGCGTGGGAGAAGTTCGTCCGCCGGACTCGGAATGGCCCGAGCCTTTGTGGGTGGCCTCCGTGCGCCAAAAATAGGCCACGGAGACAGACGCGCCCAAAAATTAGAGTCCGAAGGCAGGGTGCCAATCCCCAGCGGAAAAATGGCCAAAAGGCGGGTGGGCTATAGCCTTGGTGGGCGTGGCGAGGTGGGTCCCGCGGACTCGGGAATGCCCGAGACTGCGGGCAGCCTCCGTGCGCCAAAAATAGGCCACGGAGACAGACGCGCCCAAAAATTAGCGCCCGAAGGTCGGGGTTCCAAAACCCACCAGCGGAAAAATGACCAAAAAACGGGTGGGCTATAGCCTTGGTGGGGGGCATGGGCGGAGTTCGTTCGCCGGACTCGGAATGGCCCGAGACTTTCTGGGTGGCCTCCGTGTGACAAAAATAGTCCACGGGAAAAGCCGCGCACAAAAATTAGCAGCCGAAGGTCGGCATCCCAAAACCCCCCAGCGGAAAAATTGCCAAAAAACGGGTGGGCTATAGCCTTGGTGGGGGCGTTAGCGGCGTCCGCGGACTCGGAATGGCCGAGACTTTGTGGGTGGCCTCCGTTCGCCAAAAATAGGCCACGGACAAAGCCGCACACAAAAATTAGCGGCCGAAGGTCGGGATCCAAAAACCCCCCAGCGGAAAAATGGCCAAAAACGGGTGGGCTATAGCCTTGGTGGGGGGCGTTGGCGGGATTCGTCCTCCGGACTCAGAATGGCCGAGACTTTGCGGGCGGCATTCGTGTGCCAAAAATAGGTTCTGCACAGCGCGCCCAAAAATTAGCGCCCGAAGGTCGGGGTTCAAAACCCACCAGCGGAAAAATGGCCAAAAGCGGGTGGGCTATAGCCTAGGTGGGGGCAGGGCGTGTTAAATCCGCCGGACTAGGCATGGCCGAGACTTAGCGGGTGGCCTCCGTGTAAAGGTAGGCCACGGGCAAGCAGCGCCCAAAAATTAGCGCCCAAGGTCGGGGTTCCAAAACCCACCAGCGGAAAAAAAGGCCAAAACGGGTGGGCTATAGCCTTGGTGGGCGTGGCGAGATTCGTCCGCCGGACTCGGAATGGCCCGAGACTTTGTGGGTGGCCTCCGTGTGCCAAAAATAGGCCAGGGACAAAACCGCGCCAGAAAATTAGCGACCGAAGGCCGGGGTGCCAAAACCCCCCAGTGGAAAAATGGACAAAAAACGGGTGGGCTATAGCCTTGGTGGGGGGCGTGGGCGAAGTTCGTCCGCCGGACTCGGAATGGCCCGAGACTTTGCGGGCAGCCTCTGTGTGCCAAAAATAGGCCACGGGCATAGCCGCGCTCGAAAACTAGCGCCCGATGGTCAGGGTGCCAAAACCCCCCAGCGGAAAAATGACCAAAAAACGGGTGGGCTATAGCCTTGGTGGGGGGCATGGGCGGAGTTCGTTCGCCGGACTCGGAATGGCCCGAGACTTTCTGGGTGGCCTCCGTGTGACAAAAATAGTCCACGGGAAAAGCCGCGCACAAAAATTAGCGGCCGAAGGTCGGCATCCCAAAACCCCCCAGCGGAAAAATGGCCAAAAAACGGGTGGGCTATAGCCTTGGTGGGGGGCGTTGGCGAAGTTTGTCCTCCGGACTCAGAATGGCCCGAGACTTTGTGGGCGGCATTCGTGTGCCAAAAATAGGTTACGGGCACAGCCGCGCCCAAAAATTAGCGCCCGAAGGTCGGGGTTCGAAAACCCACCAGCGGAAAAATGGCCAAAAAACGGGTGGGCTATAGCCTTGGTGGGGGGCAGGGGCGATGTTCGTCCGCCGGACTAGGCATGGCCCGAGACTTAGCAGGTGGCCTCCGTGTGCCAAAGGTAGGCCACGGGCAAAGCCGCGCCCAAAAATTAGCGCCCGAAGGTCGGGGTTCCAAAACCCACCAGCGGAAAAAAGGCCAAAAAACGGGTGGGCTATAGCCTTGGTGGGGGGCGTGGGTGAAGTTCGTCCGCCGGACTCGGAATGGCCCGAGACTTTGTGGGTGGCCTCCGTGTGCCAAAAATAAACCAGGGACAAAACCGCGCCAGAAAATTAGCGACCGAAGGCCGGGGTTGCCAAAACCCCCCAGTGGAAAAATGGACAAAAAACGGGTGGGCTATAGCCTTGGTGGGGGGCGTGGGCGAAGTTCGTCCGCCGGACTCGGAATGGCCCGAGACTTTGCGGGCAGCCTCCGTGTGCCAAAAATAGGCCACGGGCATAGCCGCACTCGAAAATTAGCGCCCGATGGTCAGGGTGCCAAAACCCCCCTGCGGAAAAATGGCCAAAAAACGGGTGGGCTATAGCCTTGGTGGGGGGCATGGGCGACGTTCGTCCGCCGGACTCGGCATGGCCCGAGACTTTGCGGGTGGCCTCCGTGCACCAAAAATAGGCCACGGGCAAAGCCGCGCACAAAAATTAGCGGCCGAAGGTCGGGATCCCAAAACCCCCCGGCGGAAAAATGGCCAAAAAACGGGTGGGGGGCGTTAGCGAAGTGCGTCCTCCGGACTCAGAATGGCCCGAGACTTTGCGGGCGGCCTCCGTGTGCCAAAAATTGGCCACGGGCATAGCCGCGCCCAAAAATTAGCGCCCGATGGTCGGGGTGCCAAAACCCCCCAGCGGAAAAATGGCCAAAAAATGTGTGGGCTTGGTGGGGAGCGTGGGCAAGGTTCGTCTGCTGGACTCGGAATGGCCCGAGACTTTGCGGGCGGCCTCCGTGTGCCAAAAATAGGCCACGGGCACAGCCGCGCCCAAAAATTAGCGTCCGAAGGTCGGGGTACCAAAACCCACCAGCGGAAAAATGGCCAAAAAACGGGTGGGCTATAGCCTTGGTGGGGGGCGTGGGCAAAGTTCGTCCGCCGGACTCGGAATGGCCCGAGACTTTTTGGGTGGCCTCCGTGTGCCAAAGGTAGGCCACGGGCAAAACCGTGCCCAAAAATTAGCGCCAGAAGGTCGGGGTGCCAAAACCCACCAGCGGAAAAATGGCCAAAAAACGGGTGGGCTATAGCCTTGGTGGGGGGCGTGGGCGAAGTTCGTCCGCCGGACTCGGAATGGCCCGAGACTTTGCGGGCAGCCTCCGTGTGCCAAAAATAGGCCACGAGCACGGCCGCGCCCAAAAATTAGCGCCTGAAGGTCGGGGTTCCAAAACCCACCAGCGGAAATATGGCCAAAAAACGGGTGGGCTATAGCCTTGGTAGGCGTGGGCGAGATTCGTCCCGGACTCGGAATGGCCCGAGACTTTGCGGGCAGCCTCCGTGTGCCAAAAATAGGCCACGGGCAAAGCCGTGCGCAAAAATTAGCGCCAGAAGGTCGGGGTGCCAAAACCCACCAGCGGAAAAATGTCCAAAAAACGGGTGGGCTATAGCCTTGGTGGGGGGCATGGGCGACGTTCGTCCGCCGGACTCGGCATGGCCCGAGACTTTGCGGGTGGCCTCCGTGCACCAAAAATAGGCCACGGGCTAAGCCGCGCACAAAAATTAGCGGCCGAAGGTCGGGATCCCAAAACCCCCCGGCGGAAAAATGGCCAAAAAACGGGTGGGCTATAGCCTTGGTGGGGGGCGTGGGCGAAGTTCGTCCTCCGGACTCAGAATGGCCCGAGACTTTGCGGGCGGCCTCCGTGTGCCAAAAATTGGCCACGGGCATAGCCGCGCCCAAAAATTAGCGCCCGATGGTCGGGGTGCCAAAACCCCCCAGCGGAAAAATGGCCAAAAAATGTGTGGGCTTGGTGGGGGGCGTGGGCAAGGTTCGTCCGCTGGACTCGGAATGGCCCGAGACTTTGCGGGCGGCCTCCGTGTGCCAAAAATAGGCCACGGGCTCAGCCCCGCCCAAAAATTAGCTCCCGAAGGTCGGGGTACCAAAACCCACCAGCGGAAAAATGGCCAAAAAACGGGTGGGCTATAGCCTTGGTGGAGGGTGTGGGCGAAGTTCGTCCGCCGGACTCGGAATGGCCCGAGACTTTGCGGGCGGCCTCCGTGTGCCAAAATAGCCACAGGCACACCCGCGCCCAAAATTAGCGCCGAAGGTCGGGTTCAAAACCCACCAGCGGAAAAATGGCCAAAAGCGGGTGGGCTATAGCCTTGGTGGGGCGTGGCGAGATTCGTCACGGACTCGGAATGGCCCGAGACTGCGGGCAGCCTCCGTGAGACAAAAATATGCCACTGGCAAAGCCGTGCGCAAAAATTATCTCCAGAAGGTCGGGTAGCCAAAACCCACCAGCGGAAAAATGTCCAAAAAACGGGTGGGCTATAGCCTTGGTGGGGGCCGTTGGCGAAGTTCATCCTCCGGACTCAGAATGGCCCGAGACTTTGCGAGCGACCTCCGTGTGCCAAAAACTGGCCACGGGCATAGCCGCGCTAAAAAATTAGCGCCCGATGGTCAGTGTACCAAAACCCCCCTGCGGAAAAATGGCCCAAAAACGTGTGGGCTATAGCCGGTGTGGGCGAGTCCGCCGGACTCGGATTGGCCCGAGAATTTGCGGGCGGCCTCCGTGTGCCAAAAATAGGCCACGGGCACAGCCGCGCCCAAAAATTAGCGCCCGAAGGTCGGGGTACCAAAACCCACTAGCGGAAAAATGGAACAAAAACGGGTGGGCTATAACCTTGGTGGGGGGCGTGGGCAAAGTTCGTCCGCCGGACTCGGCATGGCCCGAGACTTTTTGGGTGGCCTCCGTGTGCCAAAGGTAGGCCACGGCCAAAGTCGTGCCCAAAAATTAGCGCCAGAAGGTCGGGTGCCAAAACCCACCAGCGGAAAAATGGCCAAAAATGGGTAGGCTATAGCCTTGGTGGCGTGGCGAATTCGTCCGCGGACTCGGAATGGCCCGAGACTTTGCGGGAAGCCTCCGTGTGCCAAAAAATAGGCCACAAGCACGGCCGCGCCAAAATTAGCGCCCGAAGGTCGGGGTTCCAAAACCCACCAGCGGAAAATGGCAAGCGGGTGGGCTATAGCCTTGGTGGCGTGGCTTAAGTTCGTCCGCGGACTCGGAATGGCCGAGACTTGCGGGCAGCCTCCGTGTGCCAAAAATAGCCACGGGCAAAAGCCGTGCCAAAAATTAGCGCCAGAAGGTCAGGGTGCCAAAACCCACCAGCGGAAAAATGTCCAAAAACGGGTGGGCTATAGCCTTGGTGGGGGCCGTTAAGTTCATCCTCCGGACTCAGAATGGCCCGAGACTTTGCGAGCGACCTCCGTGTGCCAAAAACTGTACGGGCATGGCAGCTAAAAATTAGCGCCCGATGGTCAGTGTACCAAAACCCCCTGCGGAAAAATGGCCAACGTGTGGGCTATAGCCTTGGTGGGGGTGTGGGCGAAAGTTCATCCGGACTCGGATTAGCCCGAGAATTTGCGGGCGGCCTCCGTGTGCCAAAAATGAGCCCGCAGGCACAGCGCCCAAAAATTAGCGCCGAAGGTCGGGGTACCAAAACCCACTAGCGGAAAAATGGAACAAAAGAAAGGTGGGCTATAACCTTGGTGGGGCGTGGCGGTTCGTCCGCCGGACTCAGAATGGCCCGAGACTTTGTGGGTGGCCTCCGTGTGCCAAAAAATGGCCACGGGCATAGCCACGCTAAAAAATTAGCGCCCGATGGTCGGGGTGCCAAAACCCCCCTGCGGAAAAATGGCCAAAAAACGTGTGGGCTATAGCCTTGGTGGAGGGTGTGGGCGAAGTTCGTCCGCCGGACTCGGAATGGCCCGAGACTTTCCGGGCGGCCTCCGTGTGCCAAAAATAGGCCACGGGCACACCCGCGCCCAAAAATTAGCGCCCGAAGGTCGGGGTGCCAAAACCCACCAGCGGAAAAATGGCCAAAAAACGGGTGGGCTATAGCCTTGGTGGAGGGTGTGGGCGAAGTTCGTCCGCCGGACTCGGAATGGCCCGAGACTTTGCGGGCGGCCTCCGTGTGCCAAAAATAGGCCACGGGCACACCCGCGCCCAAAAATTAGCGCCCGAAGGTCGGGGTGCCAAGACCCACCAGCGGAAAAATGGCCAAAAAACGGGTGGGCTATAGCCTTGGTGGGGGGCGTTGGCGAAGTTCGTCCTCCAGACTCAGAATGGCCCGAGACTTTGCGGGCGACCTCCGTGTGCCAAAAAATGGCCACTGGCATAGCCGCGCTAAAAAATTAGCGCCCGATGGTCAGGGTGCCAAAACCCCCCTGCGGAAAAATGGCCAAAAAACGTGTGGGCTATAGCCTTGGTGGGGGGTGTGAGCGAAGTTCGTCCGCCGGACTCGGATTGGCCCGAGAATTTCCGGGCGGCCTCCGTGTGCCAAAAATAAGCCACGGGCACAGCCGTGCCCAAAAATTAGCGCCCGAAGGTCGGGGTACCAAAACCCACCAGCGGAAAAATGGAAAAAAAACGGGTGGGCTATAGCCTTGGTGGGGGGCGTGGGCGAAGTTCGTCCTCCGGACACAGAATGGCCCGAGACTTTGTGGGTGGCCTCCGTGTGCCAAAAAATGGCCACGGGCATAGCCACGCTAAAAAATTAGCGCCCGATGGTCGGGGTGCCAAAACCCCCCGGCGGAAAAATGGCCAAAAAACGTGTGGGCTATAGCCTTGGTGGAGGGTGTGGGCGAAGTTCGTCCTCCGGACTCAGAATGGCCCGAGACTTTGCGGTCGGCCTCCGTGTGCCAAAAAATGGCCACGGGCATAGCCGCGCTAAAAAATTAGTGCCCGATGGTCGGGGTGCCAAAACCCCCCTGCGGAAAAATGGCCAACAAATGTGTGGGCTATAGCCTTGGTGGGGTGTGGCGAGTTCTTCCGACGGACTCGGAATGGCCGAGACTTTGCTGGCGGCCTCCGTGTGCCAATAATAGGCCACGCAGGCACAGCCACGCCCAATTGGCGCCCGAAGGTCGGGTACAAAAACCCCAGCGGAAAAATGGCCAAAAAACGGGTGGGCTATAGCCTTGGTGGGCGTCGGCGAGTTCGTCCAGCGGACTCGGAAAGGCCCGAGACTTTGTGGGTGGCCTCCGTGTGCCAAAAGATAGGCCACGGGCAAAGCCGCGAAAAAAATTAGCGCCGAAGGTCGGGGTGCCAAAACCCCAGCGGAAAAAGGCCAAAAACGGGTGGCCTATAGCCTTAGTGGGGCGTGGGCGGATTCGTCCGCCGGACTAAGAATGGCCCGCGACTGCGAGGCGGCCTCCATGTGTTAAAAAAAGGCCACAGGCAGCCGTGCCCAATTAGCGCCGAAGGTCGGTGTTCCAAACCCACCAGCGGAAAAATTGCCAAAAAGGTGGGCTATAGCCTTGGTGGGGGCGTAGGCGAGCTCGTCCGCCGGACTCGAATGGCCCGAGACTTTGTGGCGGCCTCCGTGCGCCAAAAATAACGGGCAAAGCCGCAGACAAAGTTAAGCGGCCGAAGGTCGGGATCCCAAAACCCCTGCGGAAAAATGGCCAAAACGGGTGGGCTATAGCCTTGGTGGGGCGTTAGCGAGATCGTCCGCCGGACTCGGAATAGCCCGAGACTTTGTAGGTGGCCTCCGTGGTGCCACAAATAGGCCTGGAACAGCCGGACAAAAATTAGCGCCTGAAGGTCGAGGTGCCCAAACCCCCAGCGGAAAAAGGCCAATAAGCAGGTGGGGTATAGCCTTGTGGCGGGGCACTCGCAATGGCCCGAGACTTTGCGGGCGGCCTCCGTGTGCCAAAAATAGGCCACGGGCAAAGCCACGCATAAAAATTAGCAGCCGAAGGTCGGGATCCCAAAACCCCCCAGCGCAAAAAATGGCCAAAAAACGGGTGGGCTATAGCCTTGGTGGGGGGCGTTGGAGAAGTTCGTCCGCCGGACTCGGAATGGCCCGAGACTTTGTGGGTGGCCTCCGTGTGCCAAAAATAGGCCATGGGCACGGCCGCGCCGAAAAATTAGCGCCCGAATGTCGGGGTTCCAAAACCCACCAGCGGAAAAATGGCCAAAAAACGGGTGGACTATAGCCTTGGTGGGGGGCGTGGGCGAATTCGTCCGCCGGACTCGGAATGGCCCGAGACTTTGTGGGTGGCCTCCGTGCGCCAAAAATAGGCCACGGGCAAAGCCGCACACAAAAATTAGTGGCCGAAGGTCGGGATCCCAAAACCCCCCAGCAGAAAAATGGCCAAAAAACGGGTGGGATATAGCCTTGGTGGGGGGCATTGGCGAAGTTCGTCCTCCGGACTCAGAATGGCCCGAGACTTTGCGGGCGGCCTCCGTTTGCCAAAAATTGGCCACGGGCACAGCCGTGATAAAAAATTAGTGCCCGAAGGTCGGGTTTCTAAAACCCACCAGCGGAAAAATGGCCAAAAAACGGGTGGGCTATAGCCTTGGTGGGGGGCGTGGGCGAAGTTCGTCCGCCGGACTCGGCATGGCCCGAGACTTTGTGGGTGGCCTCCGTACGCCAAAAATGGGCCACGGGCAAAGCCACGCACAAAAATTTGCGGCCGAAGGTCGGGATCCCAAAACCCCGCAGCGGAGAAATGGCCAAAAAACGGTTGGGCTATAGCCTTGGTGGGGGGCATGGGCGAAGTTCGTCCGCCGGACTCAGAATGGCCTGAGACTTTGCGGGCGGCCTCCGTGTGCCAAAAATAGGCCACGGGCACAGCCGCGCCCAAAACTTAGCACCCGAAGGTCGGGGTTCCAAAACCCACCAGCGGAATAATGGCCAAAAAACGGGTGGACTATAGCCTTGGTGGGGGGCGTGGGCGAAGTTCGTCCGCCGGACTCGGAATGGCCCGAGACTTTGTGGGTGGCCTCCGTGTGCCAAAAATAGGCCACGGGCAAAGCCACGCACAAAAATTAGCGGCCGAAGGTCGGGATCCCTAAACCCCCCAGCAGAAAAATGGCCAAAAAACGGGTGGGCTATAGCCTTGGTGGGGGGCATTGGCGAAGTTCCTCCTCCGGACTCAGAATGACCCGAGACTTTGCCGGCGGCCTCCGTGTGCCAAAAATAGGCCACGGACACAGCCGCGATAAAAAATTAGCGCCCGAAGGTCGGGTTTCCAAAACCCACCAGCAGAAAAATGGCCAAAAAACGGGTGGGCTATAGCCTAGGTGGGGGGCGTTGGCGAAGTTCGTCCTCCGGACTCAGAATGGCCCGAGTCTTTGCGGGCGGCCTCCGTGTGCCAAAAATAGGCCACGGGCACAGCCGCGATAAAAAATTAGCGCCCAAAGGTCGGGTTTCCAAAACCCACCAGCGGAAAAATGGCCAAAAACTAGGCTATAGCCTTGGTAGAGGCGTGGCGAAGTTTCGTCCGGACTCGGCATGGCCGAGACTTTGTGGGTGTCCCCAGTACGCTTAAAATAGGCCACGAGGCAAAGCGCGCACAAAAATTAGCGGCCGAAGGTCGGGATCCCAAAACCCCAGCGGAGAAATGGCCAAAAAGCGGTTGGGCTATAGCCTTGGTGGGGGCATGGGCGAAGTTCGATCCGCGGACTCAGAATGGCCCAGACTTTGCGAGGCGGCCTCCGTGTGCCAAAAATAGGCCACGGTCACAGCCGCAATAAAAATTAGCGCCGAAGGTCGGGTTTCTAAAACCCACCAGCGGAAAAATGGCCAAAAACGGGTGGGCTATAGCCTTGGTGGGCGTGGCGAAGTCGTCCGCCGGACTCGGGAATGGCCTGAGACTGCGGGCGGCCTCCGTGTGCCAAAAATAGGCCACGGGCACAGCGCCCAAAACTTAGCGCCCGAAGGTCGGGTTCAAAACCCACCAGCGGAATAATGGCCAAAAGCGGGTGGACTATAGCCTTGGTGGGCGTGGGCGAAGTTCGTCCACGGACTCGGGAATGGCCCGAGACTTTGTGGGTGGCCTCCGTGTGTACCAAAAATAGGCCACGCAGGCAAAGCCGCACAAAAATTAGCGGCCGAAGGTCGGGATCCCAAAACCCCAGCGGAGAAATGGCAAAAAGCAGTTGGGCTATGCTTGGTAGGGGGGCATGGGGCGGTTCGTCCGCCGGACTCAGAATGGCCTGAGACTTTGCGGGCGGCCTCCGTGTGCCAAAAATAGGCCCCGGCACAGCCGCGCCCAAAACTTAACGCCCGAAGGTCGGGGTTTAAAACCCACCAGCGGAATAATGGCCAAAAAGCGGGTGGACTATAGCCTTGGTGGGGGCGTGGACAGGCCGTCCGCCGGACTCGGAATGGCCCGAGACTTTGTGGGTGCCTCCATGTGCCAAAAATAGGCCACGGGCACAGCCGCGCACAAAAATTAGTGGCCGAAGGTCGGGATCCCAAAACCCCCCAGCAGAAAAATGGCCAAAAAACGGGTGGGCTATAGCCTTGGTGGGGGGCGTTGGCGAAGTTCGTCCTCCGGACTCAGAATGGCCCGAGACTTTACGGGCGGCCTCCGTGTTCCAAAAATAGGCCACGGGCACAGCCGCGATAAAAAATTAGCGCCCGAAGGTCGGGTTTCCAAAACCCACCAGCGGAAAAATGGCCAAAAAACGGGTGGGCTATAGCCTCGGTGGGGGGCGTTTGCGAAGTTCGTTCTCCGGACTCAGAATTGCCCGAGACTTTGCGGGCGGCCTCCGTGTGCCAAAAATAGGCCACGGACAAAGCCGCGCACAAAAATTAGTGGCCGAAGGTCGGGATCCCAAAACCCCCCAGCAGAAAAATGGCCAAAAAACGGGTGGGTTATAGCCTTGGTGGGGGGCGTTTGCGAAGTTCGTTCTCCGGACTCAGAATGTTCCGAGACTTTGCGGGTGGCCTCCGTGTGCCAAAAATAGGCAACGGGGACAGACGAGCCCAAAAATTACCGCCCGATGGCCGGGGTGCCAAAACCCCCCGGCGGAAAAATGGCCAAAAAACGTGTGGGCTATAGCCTTGGTGGGAGGCGTGGGCGAAGTTCGTCCGCCGGACTCGGAATGGCCCGAGACTTTGCGGGTGGCCTCCGTGTGCCAAAAATAGGCAACGGGGACAGACGCACCCAAAAATTAGCGCCCGATGGTCGGGGTTCCAAAAACCACCAGTGGAAAAATGGCCAAAAAACGGGTGGGCTATAGCCTTGGTGGGGGGCGTGGGCGGAGTTCGTCCGCTAGACTCGGAATGGCCCGAGACTTTCTGGGTGGCCTCCGTGTGCCAAAATTAGGCCACGGGCAAAGCCGCGCACAAAAATTAGCGGCCGAAGGTCGGGATCCCAAAACCCCCCAGCGGAAAAATGGCCAAAAAACGGGTGGGCTATAGCCTTGGTGGGGGGCTTTGGCGAAGTTCGTCCGCCGGACTCAGAATGGCCCGAGACTTTGCGGGCGGCCTCCGTGTGCCAAAAATAGGCCACGGGGACAGACACGCCCAAAAATTAGCGCCCGAAGGTCGGGGTTCCAAAACCCACCAGCGGAAAAAAGGCCAAAAAACGGGTGGGCTATAGCCTTGGTGGGGGGCGTGGGCGAAGTTCGTCCGCCGGACTAGGAATGGCCGGAGACTTTGTGGGTGGCCTCCGTGTGCCAAAAATAGTACAGGGGCAAAACCGCGCCAGAAAATTAGCGGCCGAAGGTCGGGATCCCAAAACCCCCCAGCGGAGAAATGGCCAAAAAACGGGTGGGCTATAGCCTTGGTGGGGGGCGTTGGCGAAGTTCGTCCGCCGGACTCAGAATGGCCCGACACTTTGCGGGCAGCCTCCGTGTGCCAAAAATAGGCCAGGGGCAAAACCGTGCCCAAAAATTAGCGACCGAAGGCCAGGTTTGCCAAAACCCCCCAGTGGAAAAATGGCCAAAAAACGGGTGGGCTATAGCCTTGGTGGGGGGCGTGGCCGAAGTTCGTCCGCCGGACTCAGAAGTGCCCGAGACTTTGCGGGCGGCCTCCGTGTGCCAAAAATAGGACACGGGGACAGACGCGCCCAAAAATTAGCACCCGAAGGTTGGGGTGCCAAAACCCCCCGAGCGGAAAAATGGCCAAAAAACGGGTGGGCTATAGCCTTGGTGGGGGGCGTTGGCGAACTTCGTCCGCCGGACAGGGAATTGTCCGAGACTTTGCGGGTGGCCTCCGTGTGCCAAAAATAGGCAACGGGGACAGACGCGCCCAAAAATTAGCGCCCGATGGCCGGGGTGCCAAAACCCCCCAGCGGAAAAATGGCCAAAAAACGAGTGGGCTATAGCCTTGGTGGGGGGCGTGGGCGAAGTTCGTCCGCCGGACTCGGAATGGCCCGAGACTTTGTGGAGTGGCCTCCATGCGCCAAAAAAGAACACCCAGGCAAAGCCGCGCAAAAAAAAATTAGTGGCCGAAAGGTCGGGATCCCAAAACCCCCAGCGGAGAAATGGCAACGGTGGGCTATAGCCTTGGTAGAGGGCGTGGGCGGTTCGTCCGCCGGACTCGGGAATGGCCCGAGACTTTGCGGGCGGCCTCTGTGTGCCAAAAATAGACCAGGCACAGCCCGCGCGAAATATTAGCGCCCGAAGGTCGGGGTTCCAAACCCACCAGCGGAAAAAAGGCAAAAAAACTGGGTGGGCTATAGCCTTGGTGAGGCGTGGCGGTTCGTCACGGACTAAGAATGGCCGAGACTTTGTAGGTGGCCTCCGTGTGCCAAAAATAGTACAGGGGCAAAACCGCGCCAGAAAATTAGCGACCGAAGGCGGGAGTTGCCAAAACCCCCAGTGGAAAAATGGCCAAAAGCGGGTGGGCTATAGCCTTGGTGAGGCGTGGGCGAGTTCGTCCGCGAACTCAGAATGGCCGAGACTGCGGGCGGCCTCTGTGTGCCAAAAATAGGCCCACGGGACAGACAGCGCCCAAAACAGCGCCCGAAGGCCGGGCAACAAGACTCAAGCGGAAAAATGGCCATGGGTAGGCTATAGCCTTGGTGGGGGCGTGGGCGAGATTTGTCCGCGGACTCGGAATGGCCGAGACTTTGCGGGGCGGCCTCCGTGTGTGAAAAATAGGCCACGGGGACAGACACGCCCAAAAATTAGCGTCCGTAGGTCGGGGTGCCAAATCCCCCAATCGGAAAAATGGCCAAAAAACGGGTGGGCTATAGCCTTGGTGGGGAGCGTGGGCGAGGTTCGTCCGCCGGACTCGGAATGGCCGAGACTTGCGGGCAAGCCTCCGTGTGCCAAAAATAGGCCACGGCATGGCCGCGCCAGTCGGGGTTCCAAAACCCACCATCGGTAAATTGGCCAAAATATGGGTGGGCTATAGCCTTGAGTAGGCGTGGGCGAGTGCGTCCCGCCGGACTCGGAATGGCCCGAGACTTTGCGGGCGGCCTCCGTGTGCCAAAAATAGGCCACGGGCACAGCCGTGCCCAAAAATTAGCGCCCGATGGTCGGGGTTCCAAAACCCACCAGCGGAAAAATGCCCAAAAAATGGGTGAGCTATAGCCTTGGTGGGGGGCGTGGGCGGAGTTCGTCCGCTAGACTCGGAATGGCCCGAGACTTTCTGGGTGGCCTCCGTGTGCCACAAATAGGCCACACGGGCAAGCCGCGCACAAAAATTAGCGGCAGTCGTGATCCCAAAACCCCAGCGGAAAAATGACCAAAACGGGTGGGCTATAGCCTTGGTGGGGAGCTTTTAGGCGAGAGACAAATCCTCGGACTCGAATGGCCCGTGACTTTCTGCGGCCTCCGCGGTGTGTGCAAAAATAGCCACGGGCACTGTAGCCGCTTGGCCCTAAAAATTAGCGCCCGAAGGTCAGGAGTTCCAAAACCACCAGCGGAAAAAGGCCAAAAAGCGGGTTGGCTATAGCCTTGGTAGGGCGTACAGGCGAAGTTCGTCCGCCGGACTCGGAATGCCCGAGACTTTGTGGGTGGCCTCCATGCGCCAAGAACACGGGCAAAGCCGCGCAAAAAAATTAGTGGCGAAGGTCGGGATCCCAAAACCCCCAGCGGAGAAATGGCCAAAACGGGTGGGCTATAGCCTTGGTGGGGGGCGTGGCGAGATTCGATCCGCCGGACTCAGAATGGCCCGAGACTTTGCGGGCGGCCTCTGTGTGCCAAAAATAGACCACGGCACAGCCGACGCGAAATATTAGCGCCCGAAGGTCGGGGTTCCAAAACCCACCAGCGGAAAAAAGGCAAAAAAACGGGTGGGCTATAGCCTTGGTGGGGGGCGTGGGCGAAGTTCGTCCGCCGGACTAGGAATGGCCCGAGACTTTGTGGGTGGCCTCCGTGTGCCAAAAATAGTACAGGGGCATAACCGCGCCAGAAAATTAGCGACCGAAGGCCGGGGTTGCCAAAACCCCCCAGTGGAAAAATGGCCAAAAAACGGGTGGGCTATAGCCTTGGTGGGGGGCGTGGGCGAAGTTCGTCCGCCGAACTCAGAATGGCCCGAGACTTTGCGGGCGGCCTCCGTGTGCCAAAAATAGGCCACGAGGGGCAACTAAGCGCGACGCCTGGGTAATTAGCGCCCGAAGGCCGGGGCACCAAGACCCCCCAGCGGAAAAATGGCCAAAAAACGGGTAGGCTATAGCCTTGGTGGGGGGCGTGGGCGAAGTTTGTCCGCCGGACTCGGAATGGCCCGAGACTTTGCGGGCGGCCTCCGTGTGTGAAAAATAGGCCACGGGGACAGACACGCCCAAAAATTAGCGTCCGTAGGTCGGGGTGCCAAATCCCCCAATCGGAAAAATGGCCAAAAAACGGGTGGGCTATAGCCTTGGTGGGGAGCGTGGGCGAGGTTCGTCCGCCGGACTCGGAATGGCCCGAGACTTTGCGGCCAGCCTCCGTGTGCCAAAAATAGGCCACGGGCATGGCCAAGGCCCGGGTTCCAAAACCCACCAGCGGTAAAATGGCTAAAAATGGGTGGCTATAGCCTTGGTGGGGCGTGGCGGGGTTCGTCCGCGGACTCGGAATGGCCGAGACTGCGGGCGGCCTCCGTGTGTGCCTAAAAATAGGCCACGGGCACAGCCGTGCCCAAAATTAAAGGCCAGCGCCCGAAGGTCGGGTGCCAATACCCACCAGCGGAAAAATGTCCAAAAACGGGTGGGCTATAGCCTTGGTGGGGGGCGTTGGCGAAGTTCGTCCTCCGGACTCAGAATGGCCTGAGACTTTGCGGGAAGCCTCCGTGTGCCAAAAAAAGGCCACGGGCACGGCCGCGCCCAAAAATTAGGGCCCGAAGTTCGGGGTTCCAAAACCCACCAGCGGAAAAATGGCCAAAAAACGGGTCGGCTATAGCCTTGGTGGGGCGTAAAGGCGAGTTCGTCCAGACTTGGAATAGCCCAAGACTTTCTGGGTGGCCTCAGGCGCCGTGTAAAAATAGGCCATGGGCAAAGCCGCGCAAAAAAATTAGCACCCGAAGGTCGGATGCCAAAACCCCCCAGCGGAAAAATGGCCAAAAAACGGGTGGGCTATAGCCTTGGTGGGTGTGTAGGCGAACCAAATCCGCCGGACTCGGAATGGCCGAGACTTTGAGGGTGGCCTCCGTGCTGCAAAAATAGCCACGGGGAACAGCCACACTCAAAAATTAACAGTTCAATGTTGGCGCCAATTGGTGCCAAAAGCCCCTAGCGGAAAAATGGCAAAACGAGGGCTATAGCCTTGGTAGGCGTCATGCGAAGACCGTTCGTCCGCCGGACTGGAATGGCCCGAGCATGCGGGGGCGTCCGCTTGCCGCCAGAATTAGACCACGGCCATAGTCAGCACCCCAAAAATTGGCGCCAGAAGGTCGGGTGCGAAAACCCCAGCGGAAAAATGGCCAAAAACGAGTGGGCTATAGCCTTGGTGCGGGGGGCGTGGCGGACGTCCGCCCGGACTCGAATGGCCCGAGACTTTGCTGGCGGCCTCCGTGTGCCAAAAATAGGCTACGGGCACAGCCACGCCCAAAAATTAGCACCCGATGGTCGGGGTGCCAAAACCCCCCAGCGGAAAAACGGCCAAAAAATGGGTGGGCTACCTGCTTGGTGGGGGCGTGGCGGAGTTCGTCCGCCAGACTTAGAATAGCCAAGACTTTCTAGGTGGCGCTTCGTACTTGCACCAAAAATAGGCCACCGGGCAAAGCCGCGCACAAAAATTAGCACCCGAAGGTCGGATGCCAAAACCCCCCAGCGGAAAAATGGCCAAAAAACGGGTGGGCTATAGCCTTGGTGGGCGCGTGGGGCGAAGTTGATGGCCCGGACTCAGAATGGCCCGAGACTTTGCGGGCGTCCTCCGTGGTGCCAAAAAATGGCCACCAGGCATGGCAGCTAAAAAATTAGCGCCCGATGGTCGGGGTGCCAAACCCCCTGCGGAAAAATGGCCAAAAACGCGGTTGGCTATAGCCTTAGTGGGCGGGCGAGTTCGTCCACCGACTCGGAATGGCACGAGACTTATGCGGGGCGGCAGCCGTGTATGCCAGAAGAAGGCCACGGGCAAAGCCGTCCATCTGGGGCCCATTAGCCTCCGAAGGTCGGGGTGCCAAAACCCACCAGCGGAAAAAAGGCCAAAATACGGGTTGGCTATAGCCTTGGTGGGGGCGCGGGGCGGCTCGTCCGCTGGACTACTCGGAATGGCCCCAGACTTTGCTGCCGGCCTCCGTGTGCCAAAAAATATAGACACGGGCTTTAGCCAGCCTCAAAAATTAGTTTCGATGGTCGGGTGCAAAACCCCGCTAGGATAAATAGCCAAAACGTGTGGGCTATAGCCTTGGTAGGCGTGGCTGGAGTTCGCCCGACCGACCTCGAAATGGCCCGAGACTTTGCGTGGGCGGCCTTCGTGAGCCAAAAATAGGCCACGGGCAAAGCCGCGTCCAAAAATTAGCGCCCGAAGGTCGGGGAGCCAAAACCCACCAGCGGAAAAATGGCCAAAAACGGGTGGGCTATCGCCTTGGTGGAAGCGTGAGGCGGTTAAATCCGCCGGACTCGGAAAGGCCCGAGACTTTCTGGGTGGCCTCCGTGCACCAAATATAGGCCCCGGACATAGCCGCGCTCAAAAATTCGCGGCCGAAGGTCGGGATCCCAAAACCCCCCAGCGGAGAAATGGCCAAAAAACGGGTGGGCTATAGCCTTGGTGGGGGGCGCGCTGGCTAAGATTAAATCAGACGTCCGGTCTCAGAATGGCCCGGGACTTTGTGGGCCCTCCTTGTGCTGTAAAGAGACCACGACCACAGCTCGCGCCCAAAAATTGGCGCCCAGAAGGTCGGGTGCCAAAACCCCTAAGCGGAAAAATGTCAAAAACCGACTAGGCTATAGCCTATGGCGGGGCGTAGGCGAGATTCGTCCGCGGACCCGGAATCGAACTTTGCTAACGGCCTCTCGTGTGCCAAAAAATAGCCACGGGCACAGCCACGCCTAAAAAATTAGCGCCCTGAAGGTCGGGTGCCAAAACCCCCCAGCGGAAAAATGGCCAAAGCGGGTAGGCCATAGCCTTTGTGGGGGCGTGGGCGGAGTTCGGCTCATCCGCCTCGGACTCGGAATGGCCGTCTTTAGACTTTCTGGAGTGGCCTCCGTGCGCCAAAAATAGGCCACGCAGGCAAAGTGCCTTACAAAATTAGCAAGAGCCGAAGGATTTGGATCCCAAAACCCCCAAGCGGAGAAATGGCCATACAAAAACGGGTGGGCTATAGCCTTGAGTGGGGGCGTGGGGCTCGTCCGGCGGACTCGGAATGGCCCGAGACTTTTTGGGTGGCCTCCGTGTGCCAAAGATAGGCCGCGAGCAAAGCCACAGCTTTCCACAAAAATTAGCACCGAAGGTCGGATGCCAAAACCCCCCAGTAGAAAAATGCCGAAAACAGGTGGGCTATAGCCTTGGTGGGGGTGGGCGAGGTTCGTCCGCGGACTGGAATGGCCCGAGACTTTGTTGGCAGCCTCCGTGGTGCTGTGGCCAGGACACGCGGCCCAAAAATTAGCGCCCGAAGGTCGGGGTTCCAAAACCCACCAGCGGAAAAATGGCCAAAAAACGGGTGGGCTATAGCCTTGGTGGGGGGCGTGGGCGAAGTTCGTCCGCCGGACTCGGAATGGCCCAAGACTTTGTTGGCGGCCTCCGTGTGCCAAAAATAGGCCACAGGCACAGCCACGCCAAAAAATTAGCACCCGAAGGTCGGGGTGCCAAAACCCCCCTGCGGAAAAATGGCCAAAAAACGGGTGGGCTATAGCCTTGGTGGGGGGCGTGGGCGGAGTTCGTCCGCCAGACTCGGAATGTCCCAAGACTTTCTGGGTGGCCTCCGTATGCCAAAAATAGGTCACCGGCAAAGCCGCGCACAAAAATTAGCTCCCGAAGGTCGGATGCCAAAACCCCCCAGCGGAAAAATGGCCAAAAAACGGGTGGGCTATAGCCTTGGTAGGGCGTGGCGGTGTTCGTCCCTCCGGACTCGGGAGAATGGCCCGAGACATTAGGCGTCCTCAAATGTGTGCCAAATGGCCACGAAGGAGATAGCCAGCGCTTAAAAAATTAGCGCCCGAAGGTCAGGGTTCCAAAACCCCCCTGCGGAAAAATGGCCAAAAAACGTGTGTGCTATAGCCTTGGTGGGGGGTGTGGGCGAAGTTTGTCCGCCGGACTCGGAATGGCCCGAGACTTTGCGGGCGGCCTCAGTGTGCCAAAAAAAGGCCACGGGCACAGCCGCGCCCAAAAAGTAGCGCCCGAAGGTCGGGGTACTAAAATCCACCTGCGGAAAAATGGCCAAAAAACGGGTGGGCTATAGCCTTGGTGGGGGGCGTGGGCGAAGTTCGTCCACCGGGCTCGGAATGGCCCGAGACTTTTTGGGTGGCCTCCGTGTGCCAAAGATAGGCCACGGGCAAAGCGGCGCACAAAAATCAGCACCCGAAGGTCGGATGCCAAAACGCCCCAGTGGAAAAATGCCGAAAAAACGGGTGGGCTATTGCCTTGGTGGGGGGCGTGGGCGAGGTTCGTCCGCCGGACTCGGAATGGCCCAAGACTTTGTTGGCAGCCTCCGTGTACCAAAAATAGGCCACGGGCACGGCCGCGCCCAAAAATTAGCGCCTGAAGGTCGGGGTTCCAAAACCCACCAGCGGAAAAATGGCCAAAAAACGGGTGGGCTATAGCCTTGGTGGGGGGAGTGGGCGAGGTTCGTCCGCCGGACTCGGAATGGCCCGAGACTTTGCAGGCAGCCTCCGTGTGCCAAAAAAAGGCCACGGCCACGGCAGCGCTCAAAAATTAGCGCCCGAAGGTCGGGGTTCCAAAACCCACCAGCGGAAAAATGGCCAAAAAACGGGTGGGCTATAGCCTTGGTGGGGGGTGTGGGTGAGAGTTTCATCCCGCGGACTCGAATGGCCCGAGACTTTGTGGGTGGCCTCCGTGGTGCTGCAAAAATAGGCATGGAACAGCCGCTCAAAATTAGCTGCTCCAATGGGTGCCAAAACCCCCTAGCGGAAAAATGGCAAAACGGAGCTTAGTGGGCTATAGCCTGGTAGGCGTGCGCGAAGTTCGTCCGCCGGACTCGGAATGGCCTGAGACTTTGCGGGCGGCCTCCGTGTGCCATAAATAGACCACGGCCATAGCCACACCCAAAAATTGGAGCCAGAAGGTCGGGGTGCGAAAACCCCCCAGCGGAAAAATGGCCAAAAAACGAGTGGGCTATAGCCTTGGTGGGGGGCGTGGGCGGAGTTCGTCCGCCAGACTTGGAATAGCCCAAGACTTTTTGGGTAGCCTTCGTGCGCCAAAAATAGGCCACGGGCACAGCCACGCCCAAAAATTAGCACCCGAAGGTCGGGGTGCCAAAACCCCCCAGCGGAAAAATGGCGAAAAAACGGGTGGGCTATAGCCTTGGTAGGCGTGGGGCGGGGGAAGATTCGTGTCTCCCGGACTCAGAATGGCCCGAGACTTCAGCGGGCGTCCTCAAGTGTGCCAAAAATAGCCCACGGGCATAGCGCGATAAAAAATTAGTGCCCGATGATGGGGTTCCAAAACCTTCCCATAGCGGAAAATGGCCAAAAAAGCGGGTGGGCTATAGCCTTAGTGGGGAGTGTAGAGGCGGATTCGTCCCAGTAGGACTCGGGAATAGCCCGAGACTTTGTACAGGTGGCCTCCGTGTGCAAAAATAGGCCAGGGAACAGCCGCACTCAAAAATTAGCGCCCGAAGGTCGGGGGTACCAAAACCCCTAGCGCGGAAAAATGGCAAAACGAGTGGGCTATAGCCCAGTAGGCGTGCCTTGAAGTTAAAATCCCGCCCGGACTCGGGAATAGCCTGGGAACTGCGAGAGGCGGCCTCCGTGTGCCATAAATAGACCACGGCCATAGCAGCACCAAAAGTGGAGCCAGAAGGTCGGGGTGCGAAAACCCCAGCGGAAGAATGGCCAAGCGAGTGGGCTGCCTGCTGGTGGGGGCGTGGGGCGAGGATCGTCCGCCAGACTTGGGAATAGCCCAAGACTTTTTAGGTAGCCTTAAATGTAAAAATGAGCCCGCAGGCACAGCCACGCCCAAAAATTAGCACCCGAAGAGTGGGATCCCAAAATCCCCAGCGGAGAAATGGCCAAAAGCGGGTGGGCTATCTTGGTAGAGAGAGCGTTAGCGAGATTAAATGCAGCCGGACTTCCGAGTGGCCGAGACTGCGGGCGGCCTCCTTGTGCAAAAATAGACCCGCGACCACAGCGCCCAAAAATTGGCGCCAGAAGGTCAGGGTGCCAAAACCCCCAGCGGAAAAATTGCCAAAAGCAGCGGCCCAGGCTACCTGCGCCTTGGTAGAGCGTGGCGAGATTAAATCACTTGGACCGGAATGGCAGAGACTTTGCTGAAAGGCCTCCGTGTACCAAAAATAGGCCACAGGCACAGCCACGCCCAAAAGTGGCGCCGAAGGTCGGGTACCAAAACCCAATGGGGAAAAATATGCACTTGAGGTAGGCTATAGCCTTGGTAGAGCGTAGAGGCGGAGTTCGTCCGCGAGACTTCGGGAATGGCCCGAGACTTTCTGGGTGGCCTCCGTGCGCCAAAAATAGGCCACGGGCAAAAGCCCAGCGCACACAAAAATTAGCGAAGAGTCGGGATCCCAAAACCCCAAGCGAGAAATGGCCAGCGGGTGAAATTTTATAGCCTTGGTAGAGGTGTGGGCGGGTCGTCCGCCCGGACTGGAATAGCCCGAGACTTTGCGGAGGCGGCCTCCGTGTGCCAAATAGGCCCGCAGGCACGGCGCGCCAAAAATTAGCCCCGAAGAGTGGGGGGTTCCAAAACCCACCAGCGGAAAAATGGCCAAAAAAAACGGGTGGGCTATAGCCTTGGTGGGGAGTGTGAAGGCGAGATTAAATCCGCCCGGACTCGAATGGCCGAGACTTTGTGGGTAGCCTCCGTGTACCCAAAAATAGGCCGCAGGAACAACCCGCACTCAAATTAGCGCCCGAAGGTCGGAGTGCCAAAACCCCTAAGCGGAAAAAATGGCAAAAAAAAAGCGAGTGAGGCTATAGCCTTGTAGGCGTCGCAGTTCGTCCGCGGACTGGAATGGCCTGAGACTACAGGCGGCCTCCGTGTGCCATAAATAGACCCACGGCCATAGCGCACCAAAAATTAGCGCCAGAAGGTCGAGTGCGAAAACCCCAAAGCGGAAAAATGGCGCAGTGGGCTATAGCCTTGGTGGGGCGTGGGCGGAGTTCGTCCGCCAGACTTGGGAGCTCGCCCAAGACTTTCTGGGTAGCCTTCGTGCGCCAAAATAGGCCCGCAGGCAAGCCGCGCACAAAAATTAGCACCCGAAGGTCGGATGCAAAACCCCAGCGGAAAAATGGCGTGGGTAGGCTATAGTTGCAGGGCGTGGCGAAGTTACCGTGCTCCGGACTCAGAATGGCCGAGACTGCGGGCGTCCTCCGTGTGCCAAAAATGCCACAGGCATGGCAGCTAAAAAATTAGCGCCCGATGGTCAGTGTGCCATGCCTGCGGAAAAATGGCGAAAAAGCGTGTTTTATAGCCTTGTAGTGAGGCGTGGCGAGATTCGTCACGGACTCGGAATGTAGCCCGAGACTGCGGGTGGCCTTCGTGTAGCAATACCTTAAC